>CM046879.1:336604530-336816969 GCA_025667525.1 Glebionis coronaria | reverse complement strand
CTCGTTCCCATGACCACTCAACTAACTTTACTTACTCCCTTATTCCCGTAACTAATCTATGTTTCAAAACTCCAGAAATCTTAATCATTCCTTCAACACAACCTTTAAACCAAAACACATCTCTCCATTATAGTATCTAACCATAAGTAATACTACCCAACTCTATCCTCTCATCCAAATGTTCCCACAACTACATAAATAAATCAACCATGACGTGTAACCAAAGAATTCCAAACAATCGTGTCCCAAAATAAAATATAGGGTAAAACGAACCCTAGCCAAAACAACTGAAAAACAAAACAATGTAATCTGAAAGATCAATGGAGTGTTCCAACAACGAAAAATTAGACTCGTCACGATTAGTATTACCAAATTTCGATACGTTAGAAAATTTAAAACTTTCATCCCAATTAGTTACTTCTCATAAGAACCAAACTCCCATACTACTAAAACCAATCATACTCATTATTAACCATAAACTCATCCTTTATTTTCATCATTTTATCAAGATATCAACTAATTAGTATACTACAATCTTAACCATTATCTTGTTTACCCATATTAAACTTATTTCACTTGTTATTATGAAACTAATACATGTTTATAAAATACAGTGTTTTTTCATTTTATTCTATATTATTATTATTATTTTATAAAATCCATTTAGGCTGGTTATAACTAAACTACTACACGTTTACAAGGTGTGGTGTTATTATTATCATTACCATAATAAAATCTCCCTTTTTTACTCTTGCCGTCTAGTTAAATACTTCTAAAATTTTAACTACACTTAAGAAAATTTTTGTAAAATTTCTTTACCCTTTTAAAATGTATTATCACATGTTACATAGAAAACTAACCCAATTATTTTCAATACACATTTTTTTATAGCTTACTACCACAAACTTAAAAAAATATGTAAGTCACGATATCATACCATACACTTACAAATTTTTTTTCAAAACCGTTTTCTTATAATCAGCCACACTTATTTGTAAGAAAATTTAGTAGTTTTCATTAATTAGATACATACCCAAATGTAGACACACATCAAAAGACTCAAAACGTCGTTGGAACTCCATTAAACTCCAGCACCATAAACACGAGCAAACACAAGGTACGTTCAAGTTATAATAAGTTAATAACTACTGAACGACCATATATCATAACTTAACACATACTAGTATATATACATCCGCATATATATATATATATATATACCTATTAAATCACCCAAAACATACTCGTTACCATACATGTCAGATCAATCAATCGCGTCATACACTTGTTTTTCCATACGAGAAATCACCATCTTACCACAAGGCATAAAACCCATCACTAAAAACGAGGGCTTATGATTTAAAATATGTTAACGCGTTATATAAACGAATGTCACCTAAATGTTTGGCGTAAATTATGAAGATTGCTCGTAAAAAGAAAATTAAACGACGATAATAGAAAATATTTTTATGTCATAACGAGGATATTTACGGTCGATGATGGACATAGACTTTTCCGATTAATAATAAATGACACGTACTCAATATGTTAAAGCCTTAACCTTGCCGGTTAGCCGAAAATTCAATATGATCCGTAAAAATGATCATGACAAATAAAAGTCGATTAATAAATATTGGTCCGAATATTAGAAATTGTAATAGAACTCGGTCTTAATGTTGATTTTAAATTTCGGGTTATTACATCATGTAACCCTTTAGGAAGCGACGTCCCGGCGCTTAATTTGTCTCAATAGTCTTCAGTTTAATGGCAAAGAGGTGTGCGATAGATAAGTCATTGATGGGTTTCTTGCGAAGGTTGAATGGACAAAAGTCAAAGCAACGAGTATACATAAAAACCATGAATGAACGTTTTCAATATAGCTTTAACCCTTATAAGTAAAGAATAATACATAACTCGAAGGAGAACCAATTGAAAGCGAAAAATTCGCAAGTCGTCAATTTTTGAAAGTGCCTCAAGGTAGATTACTATTTGCATATCAAGCATGCGGCGATAGATATAAGTTCGAAAAAATTCCACATGACAAGTGAAAAGTTGAAAGAAGTAGCCGCATTTTAAAAATCTTCAATGCGAGAATCAATTCAAAACTATCGATGATCACATTGATCATCAAAACACATATAGTCCACGGGTTTCATAAAAAAATTACCTCATAAAAGAAAATCGTATGGGTCACACATAACTCTATTGAAAACGTTACAAAATATTCATGACTAGGCAATTATTACGAGTCACGCAAAATCATCTAGTTGCATGATCTCAAACATGCAAACCTATTTCTTCAAAATCAAATTTATCGACACATAAATCGTTCGGAGTATACAATACTCTATCGAAGGAACTACGATCCAAATCAAATACAAAAGCCATCACTAGGCACATATAATAATATTACGACATGCTTGCAGAATAGCCAAGCCATGCCAAATCAATAAGTTCAATCAAGTTAACTCATGCTTGCTAAATAGTCAAGACATGATAAAATGAATATTTGATAGGATTTTCGGATGAGTCCAGTCAAAGGAAAGTTTTCAAGTTAAAGGACGTTCACGGGCCTGATAGCCATGGATGTATATCCAAAAATATGTTTGTCATCACAGGGTGCTCACAGATGGATCCATACCCAAATGATATTACATGGTGCTCACAAACGGATCCATACCCAAAAGATATTACAGGGTGCTCACAAACGAATACATATCTCAAATACCGAGTACGCGTTACCCACGTTCGGATCTCATTTGACAATGCCGCCTCGAGCTTGCACAACGTACGACCACTCTACAAAATTAGATACCCATAAATACATAACAAGCAAATTTACAAAATCTTTTCATTTAATATAAGATGTCGGTTATAAATTAATCTTCGGTCGACCCACAAGTACACACTTAAATCTTGGTGTCTATTAGACAAGTTGTCTATTATCAGAACGGTTAATGGTTCTTAAGGATTAGCTTATCAAGCTTGCAATAGTCGGGATACATTAGAAAAGGTCCATAAAGACAAATCATAACTCGAGAGAAGACTCACGAGTTACTCGTACGTAGACGATAATCAATAATAATTACAATGACGATAGTAATGAACGATTCATACCGACGAAATACGACTCGAAGAAATACTTTCGTATACAAAAATAATCACAAAACAAATCAAGCACTCTTGAGCCCACTTATTTATAATTATTGTTTACATGGATTGGGACGACTTTAGATTGGTATCAGAGCACTATTTATAGCAAACTAGGTCATTTTTTAAAACCTAGACTATAACTGCTCTTTCGTAAAATTGTTTTATTGCCTTACAAAGTATCTGCGCGCTCATGGCTCCTAGAAACCAATGCTTGGTTTTGATTATATGATGCTATGTGTATATAGGAATGATTGTATGTATATGTAGGTACATACTATGGTATATAAAGGCATTGCGCGTGAAGCAAAGGTCCTTGCGTGATTATCGTACATTTTATGATACGGTTTTATAGAGAGTTTGGCCTCGCCGCCAGTCACCTTTCTTGATAATTAATTTATTATCCGAATACGAGTATGGAACTCGTTTGATATTTTGTGTACATGTATATTGTTTCATAATCTATCGCATATCGACTAATTTAAGCTCGATTTTTGTCATCGCATCGTGATGTGCCATTTTAGGATATCTCATTTTGAAACGTAATTGCTAAGCGTATTATTATATTTCTTCACTCCTTATGATTTTGAAGAATCATTTCTTCAAGGAGACATCTTCTACGTAATATAACAATTAATTTAATTGTGTTTGATTACGTTTTGTGGCGAAAAGGAGGATGCTAATGTTGGACCTAAAATATATATACCCAATCAACTATATATTTGGGTACAACAAAGATATGCTCGGAGTAGTCATTCGGTTGAGTGACTTAATACCTTGTATCTAAATGGAATGGGACATTTAGATATAGGATATTAAATCGCCCAACTATGTGTATTTTAAATTTCTCTTATTGAAATGGATTGGGACATTTGAATAAGAATGTTTTAAACCACTAGACCTTAGATTGTTTATGGTTTCTTTATTCAGCTGGAATGGGACAACTGAATACAGAAATCATGGAGTAAGTTTGACACCCTGTACTTTTCTTGGCATTTAATTTGGTTATGATATCGTGTTTTGTGACGGTATTACTGAGTAGGATGATTTATAATCGTCCTGTTGAAAAAAATTGGGACACCTTTTTATTTGAACAAGATAGTTATAAGTTCCCGAACCATAAATTTATAAATTCATGTTTACATGGATTGGGACGCCTTTTGATGTAAACAAGAAATTATAAATAAGCGGGCTCAAGTGTGCCTGACTTGGTTTATGATCATTTTTGTATACGGATGTATTTCTTCGACTCATGTTTCGCTGGTACAAGTCGTTCATTTTCGTCGTCATTATGGTTATTATTGATTATCGTCTAGGTACGAGTAACCCGTTAGTCTTCTCTCGAGTTAAAATTTGTTTCTATGGACCATTTATAGTGTGTCCTAACTATCGCGAGCATTATAAGCTAATCGTTAAGAACCATTACCTGTTCCGAGAACAGATGACTTGTTTAATCAACACTAGTTGTGTACTTGTGGATTGACTAAGGATTAAGTTATCAACACAACTCATCGTGAATGAAAAGATCTTGAGATTCTTTCTTGTTATTATGGATGGTTCATCGAAGAATTTTAAACGTAACGAGAAAATATTTTGGGTATGGATCCGTTTGTGAGCACCCTTCAATATCTTTTGGTATGGATCCGTTTGTGAGCACCCTGCAATGTCATTTAGGTATGGATCCATGTGTGAGCACCCTCTGATGACGAAAATATTGATCTATATGCATCTATGGAATCAATATCGTGAACATCCTTTAACTTGCAAACTTTCCTTAACTGGACTCATCTGAAAATCCTATAAGATATTCATTTTATCATGTCTTGACTATTTAGCAAGCATGAGTTAACTTGATTGAACTTATTGATTTGGCATGGCTTGGCTATTCTGCAAGCATGTCGTAATATGATTATATGTGCCTAGTGATCGCTTTTGTATTTGATATGGATCATAGTTCCTCCGATCGAGTAATGTATACTCCGAACGATTTCCGTGTCGATGAATTCGCTTTTGACGAAATAAGTTTGCATGTTCTAGATCAATGCAATTAGGTGATTTTGTATGACTAGTACTAATTACCTCGTCTTGATTATTTTGTATATGAATAGTACTAATTACCTCGTCTTGATTATTTTGTAAAGTTTCGGTGGACTTATGTGAGATCCATGTGATTTTCTTTTACGACGTAATTGTTTTTATCAGACCCGTGGACGATGTGTGTTTTAATTTGATCGATGTGATCACCGATTGTTTTAAATTGATTGTCGCATTAGAAAATTTCTCAAATGCGCCCAACTCTGTTGTCTCTTCACTTTTCATGTGGAATTTTTTAACTTATATCGACCGTCGCAAGTTTGATAAGCTAGTAGTAATGTACCTTGAGGCACTTCCAAAAATTGACGGCTTGTTAATTTTTCGCTTTCAATGGATTTTCTTTCGAGTTATGTATTATTCTTTCCTTATAAGGATTAAAGTTACATTCAAACCGTTCAATTGTGCTTGTTATGTATACTCATTGCTTTGACTTTTGTTCAACCAACCTTCGTTAGAAACCTCGGTGATGACCTTTCTATTCCTCACATCTTCGCCATTAAACCAAAGAAGATTAAGACGAATTAAGCGTCGGGACGTCGCTTCCTAAAGGGTTAGGTGATGTAATAACCCGAACTTTAAATCAACATTTAGACCGAGTTCTAATACTAATTCTATTATTCAGACCAATATTTATTAATCAACTTTTATTTGTCATGTTCGTTCGACGAATAATATTGATTTCTCGACTAGACGACAAGATTAGGGTTCTAACGTATTGAATATGTGTCATTTATTATTTATCGACAAAGTTTATGTCCGTCATCCACCGTAAATATCCTCATTATGACATAGAAATATTTTCTATTGTCGTCGTTTTAATTTCTCATTTTATGAGAAATTCTTGATAATTTGCGTTAAACCTTTATGTGTCATTCGTTTAGGCGACGCGTTCACGTTTATTAAATTATAAGCCCTTGTTCATTTATCAAAATATCAACGTTATCCGAATTTCGACGTTTTTATTTCATATTGAGCGTTTATTTTTCGTGATTTACGTGTATCTTTCAAATCTTGTAACTTTTAAAATATCAGACTTCGCTAATGCCCGGTTATTTAAATTTGTAACAAAGATAATATCCCAAGAAGTTCTTATAATTCGTTAATGAATATTATTTCATTATATTAATTAATAAAAACCTAAAGATGCAAAATGCACTAGTAGTATGGAAAATATATTAGAGATAAACATGGACATATAAAAATGCATGAGAATTTATAAGACGTGGAAGAATTTTCTCATGACTAAAAAGCGGAAAGTCAAATGTGTATGTCAAAGTTTTGGTTGTGTTACACGTATATATATCATACATTTATATTGATAGTGATCACTTTGAAAAGAAAAGATAACAAAAGAGAACATGAGAGAGACATCCATAGCTCCTATAGCTAGCGTTGCAAAGACGGTGAAGTTTAATCACAATAAGAAGCACGCCTCACAATCACGTAATTGCGCCACCATCCATTGAAAGTTAAGTTGATGTGTGAATCAACGTCTTGGTAAGGTGGCAACGATTGGAAGCATGTGACGACATGACATGTTAGTTCATATGTCGGTAAAGAATATATGTGCTATTGTTCGTGTTAGAATTCGAGTACGAGTTGTGTGCTCATGCTTGCCGATATTCATGTGTAAATCACACTCAATTGAAGATACATACCCTTCCTACTCGGTTTGAGATTCAGTTGACTAGTGAACACTTTGGAGTTGTTGGTTCGTTTACTAGCGGGTTTATTCGCTGGTCGTTTATAGTTTGTAATGGGGTTGAAAGTTCGCTTATCGTATACATGTGTTCGAGTTTGATTGGCGTCGTAGCTTTCCTCGTTTTTATTTCGAATTATCTCCTTCGGCTTGGAGGTATACTCTTCAATTCACGTTTATGCTTTATATGTTTTCATTAAACCCGCGGGGGGTGTTTGGCTCAAGCTTAAAATAGCGCATAAACAAGAAAACATGGCTTAAGACCTGAATAAAAATGATACTAAGGTGTTTAATAAGGTGTTTAATAAGCTGAGGTTAAGTAATGAAGTGTTCTATATAGCTTAGTTTGAGTTTTGAATTGTTTTGGTGACATTTAAAAATAGGACAACAACTATTTCTGAAAATCACTCAACTTCGCAGGGCTGTAGAGAACAAACCGTTTATCGTATTGAGTTGAGGCTTGAACGAAATTTGTAGCCCTCTGAGTCTACTTCAATTTCCATTCATTAAGTTTTGTCTAGTTCGGTCATTAAACTGTTGTAAAACATAAAGTACTAAAGCAGGGTCTGAATTGGAATACGTGCAGCAACAAGATCTTTAAAAATTCATATCGGATAAACCATAGCCCCGCAGAAAGTGTGCCTTACATTTTCGGAAAGCCAAATGAGTATAGTTCATGGAAAATTGGACTTATAAGCTGATTAAACGTTTAACATGGTCAAAATGTGTAAAGTGCAGGCTGTGCAGACTTGACAGCTTTGCGCAGATTTTATGTAGTTTTTAAACATTCATATAAAGTTAACCGTAACTCCAATTTAGGCGTGACACACGTCGTTTTAACGGTCTAAGAGTCTACTTTCATGTGATTCTCATCTCCTGATCTGATTCACAGTAGAAAACTATCACGATGTGTAATTTCTAAAAGGGGTCAGAATTAGTGCTTACCAAGAATTATAAAATATGCTCCGAACGAAGCGATGGGATAAAGTATTAGTTTATTTTATAAACGAAGAGCATTGTACTCTGGTTTAATAGATAAAGGCACGTATTTAGTATCCTATAAGCTAGATAAAACATACAAGCCAATATGAATAAATGAATAGGTATTCTAAGAAGTTAAGCTAGTTAAACACTACATGTGTATGCCCATTATTACATGTTAGTCGACTATTGTTTTCGAAGGCGTTTACACCTAAATTTTCTAAATAGATGATAAAGCTTCGGACTTCAGGCGTATGTTAGTTCTTAATATGACGCGCGCTTAGTAAGGTCTACGTTCAAGGGTTACTTATATGAATCTCTCGGGTTTTCAATTCCTTCATTTTCGTTACCGTTGAACTCGTTTGATATCGCCATCGCTAAGGTGAGTTCATTGCCTCGCTTTTACAGCTTATATGGGTTTACAAACCCGCGAGGGGGAATACATGCTCTTGGTATAAAAATATATGATGCTTATATATATGGTTTTAAGAGAATACATGTTTACTAATAAACATGTGGTTTGCTATATGCTTTGAACGAATACATGTTGTTGTAAATGAATGCAAGATATTTGATTAAATTCTTTTGAAAGATGAACACAAGCGTTGATTGTATTGATTGTGAACCGCTATTTGCTAAGTACTGTATTGCCAAAATTTGAAAGTCCCTAAAATCCATGAACCGTTAACTACCTGTAATGGGTAGGCGCTGGTACAGACGGATGGATCCATCGGGGATGGCCCCCACCTGGGCAGGTCGCACCTGTGGGTTGGAGGCTCAGCCATGTGTGTTGTATTAGAAGTAAGGGGGTATTCGGCAAAATACCTAACTAGGGCATTATTATACTTAAGGCTTCGGTGTCATGGCTTAGTAGAATAGTGTGGACTTTGGGTATTGCATGTGTTGCACTATCGACAATGGATGAGATTCTTGTGTTCAAAAGCTTTACGGTTTATAACCCATTATTGTTTATTTAAAAACCTATGAATTCACTCAACCGTTGTGTTGACATTTTAGCATGTATTCTCAGGTGTATAGGTTTAAGAGCAGCTGGAGCATGGAGACGCGTAGGACAAAGTAAAGGCAAAACGAACAATTTCCATTCGATACATTTGACAAATCATTACTTTTATTAAAGTTTGAAGTAGTTGTTGGGACCTCTTTTTATTGAACTCCGATTTTGTCGAATGGTTTATTTTATAAAACGTCTCTTTTGAGGTCGTTTTCTATGACTATGTGTGATGTGCTATGAAGTAACACCCAATGTTGATATTCCGCTGTCTTGTGAAATTGAGGGTGTTACAGAAAACGACCTCAAAAGAGACGTTTTATAAAATAAATCATTTGATAATTTTATTAAATCAGAGTTAACTAAAAAGAGGTCCCACCAGTTTATACAAACCTTAAGAAATAATAAAGATTTGTCAAATGTATTGAATGGAAATTGTTTCTTTTGCCTTTACTTTATCCCGCGCGACTCCATGCTCCAGCTGCTCTTAGCCTACACACCTGAGAATACATGCTAACATGTCAACACAATGGTTGAGTGAATTCATAGGTTTCTAAATAAACAATAATGGGTTTTTAAATAAACCATAAAGCTTTTGAACACAAGAATATCATCCACTGTCAATATTGTAACACATACAATACTCAAAGTCCGCGTTATTCTACTAAGCCACGACACCGAAGCCTTAAGTATAATAATGTCTTAGTTAGGTATTTTTCCGAATACCCTCTTACTTCTAATACAACACACCTGGCTGAGCCTCCAACCCACAGGTGCGACCTGCCCAGGTGGGGCCATCCCCGATGGATCCATCTGTTTGTACCAGCGCCTACCCATCATAGGTAGTTAACGGTTCATGGGTTTATAGGGACTTTCCAAATTTTGGCAATACAGCACTTAGCAAATAGCGGTTCACAATCAATACAATCAACGCTTGTGTTCATCTTTCAAAAGTATTTAATCAACCATCTTACATTCATTTACAACAACATGTATTCGTTCAGAGCATATAGCAAACTACATGTTTATTAATAAACATGTATTCTCTCAAAACCATATATATAAACATCATATATCTTTATACCAAGAGCATGTATTCCCCCTCGCAGGCTTATAAAAACATATAAAGCAGTAAAAGCGAGGATATGAACTCACCTGATATAGTTATCATACGTTTATCGAGGAAGAAACATCACATGGTCGATACATGACTTCTCGAGATATCAATCGCTCATTAATCGAGAACGAGACGCCCAACGGTCGACATATAACCAAACGAGGCCTATAATAACGAGACACGTCTTAGGATCGAGACTATATATAATTCATATATATATATATATATATATATATATATATATATATATATATATATATATATATATATATATATATATATATATATATATATATATATATATATATATATATATATATATATATATATTTAAATAGTTCACTTTAGTAAGTTTGGACATTGTATAAGTTTTATAAAACTTTTCATAAGACTTTTGATAACAATTTACCATACATTTTTCCATTTTGACAATTAAGCCCATTAAAGCTCATTAGTGGCCCATTACATATTCATGTGAGTTAAGTCCATTTCAAAATCAATATCAAACTTATTATGAATCTCAAGTCCAATAATCGCTCAATAGCCATTATAAGTGTAAGTTGGGCTTTTGTGGCCCAAATCCACTTTATATGTATTACAGATTCTAAAAACGCCTCAAACGACATCAACTTAAAATCTCACGTTGGTCCGGTCTTGGGTTCTATAGATATCAGTATGCAAATGAGTCTATAATTCCTGACAAGTGGGTCATACCACTTTGATTTTTTTAAAAATCGTCATGTTAAACGTTAATTTAATATAGTCCAATTCTTACAATTTTCCGACATGCCTCATAGATGAGATCGTTTCTCCTAAACCATAAATAATATAGATGAGTTATTTTTACCAATGTTATTCTTAACTTATGTATTTTACTTATTATAAGTTCAATTGCCCCTAATTTATATTTATCATAGCTCATTTACCCATGTTATCGCTTAGAAAAGTTGGCTGTTTTTGGCACCCAACTTCAGTTCCACCGTTTTGCCCGCCATTTCCAAACAGTAAGGAACTGGTGGACTATCCGATTCGTGTGTGTTCTACATAAGTTTAGCTACAACTTTTAGTTTTACATATTTATAGTTCAGTATATGAAATTTATGAGAAAACAGCCCGTCTTTGCAGCAGGTCAGATTCTGTCCTAGTTTGCTAATTTTGCTATAACTTGCTCTTCGGGAATCGTCACGGGATGAGCGACCCACCAAATCATCACAAGACATATATTTGTCCATGCTTTAACTTAAATGAACCTCAAACATACTGACCATGTTTGTCTATTTCATTTTTTCCTACAATCTAAATACAACTATTACAATTAACTCTTATGGCTTGTTTAGGTTGCATTTTTTTTATCAAAATATATATACAATCTCCAAAACCTACAAATAAACTACTACATCCTCAATAACAGTAGTATACATATCTTTACAATAATTAGTAAGAACAATTAAAATAAATAGTAATCTTACAAGGAAATGAAGAATAATGACACACAACTCAACAAAGATCATCTTTGCTCCCAAGATAAGATTATAATCAACCAAACATAATATTAACCCAACTATATAACCCTTTAAATATCTCTTATAACTCAACCCATTCACTCCATTACAATGATGATGTTGGTGTTGAAATTTAACCAAAATAAGTGTTAGGATTTCAAGTCTTCAAGGTTAACTCCAAAATTAACTAGAAAAGAAAATGAACATTTTGTTGTGTGTGTGATCGGCAAAGAAAGGCAACAAGGGAGTGTGTATGTCAAGTTTTCTTTGGTTTCTTCCATGTTGGAGAGTGGTAATAGTTTTGGTGACATCTAGATTTGATGATTCATGTAAGACTACATGGACACGCGTCCATTTTGTGTATTTACATAACACTTCTACACAAATGAGAAGTAAGAAGTAACATTAGTCAATATTATCATTGGTTCGGCAATGAGGTGAGATTAATTGTTAAATTTGACCTACTATTTGTAAATGCGGGTATTATTAAGGCTCGATATTTTAAATGTTACGCGATTTGAAAGATATACGTTAAACCACGAAAATAAACTCTCAATATAAAATAAAAACATCGACATTCGGATAACATTGATATTTTGATATATAAAAGAGGGTTTATTATTTAAAATATGTTAACGCGTTATATAAACGAACGACGCCTAAAGGCTTAATGTAAATTATGAATATTGCTCGTTAAATAATAAATTAAAATGAAGACAATAAAAAATATTCCTATGTCATAACAAGGATGTTTATGGTCGATAACGGAAATTGTCCTTCCCGATAAATAATAAATGACACGTACTCAATACGTTAAAGCCTTAATCTTGCCGGTTAACCGAGAACTCAATATTATTCGCAAAAATGACCATGACAAATAAAAGTCGATTAATAAATATTGGTCCGACTATTAGAAACAGTATTAGAACTCGGTCTAGATGTTGATTTTAAAGTCCGGGTTATTACAGTGTTGAACTCTAGCGGGATTTGGTGAACTACGTTTTGAATACACGGGTTTGTCTTTCTAAATCTTACCGTTTTGTTTAGCATCCTCTAGGTTGTTGGTATGAACGAAGTCATTTGAACCTACAGATTCCTTTGTGGACGCGAATGTCACACGTTTTGGAGGAGTCCTAGAAGTGCTAGGTGCATTCACATGGTTGGGTTTAGCAACAGTGTGCTTTCTAAATGGAGGAACATAGGGTGAAATGGATGGGTTTGGAACACTTGGTTGCACATCGGTCTTAGGGGGTAACCTAGATTTTACATGAGAAGAATTGGAGAAAGGAGTCGGTTTTCCTAAGATAGATGGCTTTGGATCCTTGTAGGCATTGGGTTGTCAAACAACACGTTTCACAACTTTAGGTTCCACAGTTTTCCCACCCATTTTGGCAACGAGTTTTTTCAAGTCTTCTATCGCTATGTCCTTTTCTTGCAACTAAGCTTTCAAGTCTGTAATTTCCATACTCTTTTCGTTCATTTCTCGACACAATGCGGAAAGTCTTACTTGCAAGTTATTATCATTTGGACCTTTTCCGATGTCTTTTTGCAAGGCAAGTTCAAGAGAATGACAATGTTTTTGCAGGAAATCAGTTTTGTGTTGAAGTAACTCAAAAGCCTTTTTATCAACATTTTCTTTACGTTCCGAAAGCTCAAGTTCAAGACGCTCACATTCTTTGATCTTATCAAGATATTTGCATGCAACATCAGAATATTCATCGATACCAGCAAAAGATTAAAGAGTAAAACACAAAATATCTTTAGAGAGGCATTCTTCTAAGAGGAGATCATATTCGTTCGAGAACTCTGATTTATCCGTCTGAAATTCATCAATTTCTTTTTCAAGAGACTCGATGTATTTCAAATCATCAAACATTTCTGACCGAATAAATTTTTCAAACTCAAGAACATGTTCTTTGATTATCTTCGTATTTGATATTAAAAGTTCTTTCACAAGCGCAGTTATGTCGTGAGGAGTCTCTGTTTTCCACTTATCCTTTTGACGTTTTTCCCAGTCGCTTTCAACAATTGATTAAACATTATCAATGTACTGTTTAAGAAAACCAAGTGTTTTTCTACTTTTGCTTTTAGAAGCATCAAGAGGCAAATAGTTAATATATTTAAAAACATTAGTTTTCCTCTTAGTGGCAAAAGCTTTCTTCCTTTGAATTCTTCTTTGTTTGCATTCAAAAAACAATTCCTCACGAGACTTCTGTTTTTGTGTAGTGAAAAGACCATATAGACTATTCTCATAAGCATAATTGTATGGTTTCACAAACTCTTTATTGACCGGTGATCTACTCTCCTCTTCCCAAAGGGATGTCTCATCATAACCAAGAGGACATTCAGGATCCGTCTATTCGGACTCATCCATATAAAGGCGGGGGTTCGCAGCTTGAGCATGGGCAAGGTAATCAGGACTTGCAAAGCTAGCTTGACCCTTAAACTGTGACAATCCGTCAATTTCAGGTCGTTATCTTAATCTCGACTATTACGTATTACATGTTTACTTTAATGATAATTTTAAATTATCGACTAACCGAGAAGGTTATGACTTGAAACTAGTGTAAGAATGTCGATTAGATGAAAACCGGCAAGGAATACGTTAGGTATCGATACTATATTCTCAGTTTATCATAAGAATGATTTTATTATATTTAATCTTTATTTCTCGTGCTTTACGTTTTAACGAATGACGAGAACTACTAGTGATCGTGATACCGACAGATGCCCAAAATTTTATTTTTTATTATCGATTGTCTCGATATTTTATATTTTCGATGTTTTCGATTTAATTACGTTTTAAGTCGTGTCGAAGCTTTATTATTATATTTGTGAAGCGTTTTAACTTTTAAAAAGTATTTTTACGAAATCCGAGTCCCGTAAATATTTTCAAATTTCACTAATAGTCATTTTCTACCCTTTAAAGTATTTAATTACTTTTTGATCTAAAACAATACAACTTTGGCAAATTTAGTCCCTCCACTACCTACATATAAAAACCACTCTTCACCTAACTTTTCTCACACATAAACAAGTTAGTCAAAAAAAAATTTCTCACCTCACCCTTGCCCTCTCTCTTTGCCGTACACCCTTAACACCAAAACACCCTCAAAGATCTTGATTCTACTTTGAATCATTTAAAACTAAAACAAGTCCACACCTTAGAATTCAAAGGTGATCACATCCATATAAATTTTTCTTACATGCACCATGTTTTTATTTTTCATGAAATCTTGTGAAGTTTGGTCCATTTTTATAATATAAATGTGTTGTTTATCATGTTTTTGCTTTATTTTATTCATTGCATGTATGAAATTTAAAATTTTGTTTTGAAGATATGTACATACAAGTGTTATAGGATTGAAAGGGTTGATTAGAGTGATTGATAGATGATATTAAGAGTAAATGAATTAATAAAATGGGTCAAAATGTTGATTTAGTGTGATTTATAACTAACCATTTTAGACCAGTAGGTAAAAGGCCATTTTTGGGTAACTTACTGTATGATCACTGTTTAACTAATAAGATAAGGCTGTAGATAATTTCGTTAGCTTTGATTTGATATAAAGTAGGACTTCCAACTCCAAACGAGTGCGAAGTTACAATAATTTTAGTATTCGTGTACAAGGAGACGAGTATCGGCACAATCCGAAAATTGTTGTCGATATTTGGATCGAATCTCGAGGACTATATGATGAGTTTTAAAAATGTTCAAGGACTGATGTTAAAGTCTGAACCTCAGTTCATGAGTCTATTTTTAAACCCGAGTGTCGGTTTTATAAATGGAGTTGTTTAGATATGTCAAAATGGTTTTACGAGTCAAAGGCGTAAAAGTGTCCGGTGTTTGTAACTCATAGATGTGTCGAGCAGAAAGCCTTAGAAGTAATATTTTTAAATGAAACTGAAACTGAGTCTTATTCATATTCTATGTGAGTTTGTGACCATGTTTCGTCGAAAACGGAATAGTTTAAGTAAGGTAAATGAGCTTGTACTTTCGGTAAGTACCGGCAGATTTTTATCGATGATATAGTCTAATAAAGTTACATGTAAAAGGGTATAGAAGTACACTTGTACTATTATTATTTTCGGGATTGTCATGGTTTTATAAATTTGAGTTTTGTATTATTTAAGTATTATTTATACTTGAGTCATTTATTAACGAACGCGCCTTATTTGGTAGGTTGCGGTCTTCGTGTTTAACGGACATCACTTATCATCGGCGATCGTCACATTACTACTATTGTACCAAGGTGAGTCTATAGCCTCGCTTTTATACTATCTTGTAAAGTATTTTAAAACCCGCGAGGGGGATAACATGCTTGTTTTTAAATAGAACACAAGTGACCCGATTGTATGCTAGATGAACGCTATTTACATAAGTTTGCTTATAGCCTTAAAAGACCCATTGAATCATGAATTATTAATCGAATGAACGCTAATACTATGGATAGATCTATCGGGGTGACGCCCAGTCCGGTCGCGACTAGTTATCGCGTGGTGTTGTGATACACTAGTAATGAAACATCGGATGCAATTGTATAAGAGAAATATACACACTTGGCTAGGTGTGTTGGGCTGAAATAATATATTTTAACGTTCAATGTCATGAGGCTTATGTAATAACAACGATGATTATGTCGGATCCACATGATTGTCAACCATGGAAGGTTTATTCAGAATACTTGTGTTCGTTTATTTAATTTAAACTCTATAGATTCACTCAGCAATTTTGTTGACTTTATAGCATGTTTTATCTCCGGTCCATGAAGAAGGAACTCAAGGAAGGTGGTTTCATGCAGCTTGCTTAATTTAAATGTTTTGGCCCGCTTTTTCTAAACTATGTCCATTCAATGAAACTTTTGTAGTTTGTTATGTTGTGTAAACTTTAAAAGTATTTGGGACCGTGTGTGAACTGTTTTACCTTTAAATAACGAATGGATGTATGTTTTATTAAAACGACTCGTTTTTAGCCGTTTTCTATGATATTGAGGCTGAATCATGACAGTAACACCCAAAGACCCTTCCGCTGCCATGACACGAAATTGGGGGTGTTACAGATTGGCATCAGAGCTCAACTTATAGAGAACGAAAAGATTTTCCAAAAATAAAATTTTGAAATCTTTTAACTATAACATCTGCAAGCGAAACCTCCGAGTTACCAATGAACGAGAATAAGAAAAGTATATATATGTTATAAACATTTAATTATTATTTATGCTTAAAGCATAATGGATTACATTTATTTATTTATAAATGTTTATTATTTGATTATTATAATACTAATACGTAATTTACAAACGACACTGATTGTCACAGTAGAAATTCCTGTCTTTTGAATCATTCCTCGTAAATCCTCGTTCCTTGTCTAAATTCTATTCTTCGTTCTATCATCCTTTCTTGTTTCTCTTCATATATCTATTCTTATTCCGTGTTATTCATGTTTTGTTATCACAAACGTTGAATGAATACTCATTTTGATGTGAATTGTGTAACAGGATCATGCCGCCAAAACAAATGACTGAGGAGCTGTTACGCGCTATAGTAGCTGATCAATTTCAAGTCGCTATGAATGCATTTATGGCAAATATGAATAATGGAGCTGGTGGTTCCGGTGGAGCTGGTGGATCCGGTGGAGCTGGTGGATCCGGTGGAGCTGGTGGATCTGGTGGAGCTGGCAATACTGGAGCTCGCAATATTGGAGCTGGCAATACTGGTGCTGGAAATAATGGAGCTGGCAATACTGGAGCTAACAATGCTGGTGCTGGAACTGGTGATGCTGATAAACCAGTGATTCCTGAAAACAAGAAGTGTACTTATACCTCATTCATGAAATGTAAACCTCCGACTTTTAAGGGTACTGAAGGTGCTATTGGTTTAATTGCAATGGTTTGAAAGATTGGAATCCGTGTTTCGATTTAGTGGAAGTGATGAAGGATACAAGGTAATGTTTGCCTCTGCTACTCTTCAAGGGTGAGCATTAACTTGGTGGAATGGAAGAATGGCGTCTGTAGGGGTGGATGCTTCTTATGCTACACCTTGGGTTGAAGTGAGAAGGTGGATGACCGAGGAATTCTGTCCAAGGAGTGTTATTCAGAGGTTAGAACAGGAACTATATCAGCTGAGACTGAAGGGTACTTATATCGATGGATACATAAACTCTAACACCCCCACAAATGCTATGCGCAGCGGAACTACAACATTTGGGTGCTAGGCAGTTATCATCACACACAAGATATATCAAACGACTCAAAGAGACGTAAAAGTTTTAACATAAATTAAACATTGTTTAAAACATACAATTCTACGGTTTTCCAAAACCCAAGATGATACAACACAGAGTTAGCGTTTTGGTCCCCACGAATCTCAACCCCAAAAGATACATTTGCGTTAACCATGACAGAAAATTTAAAAGTGTTCAAGTTAAATATGGGTGGAAAACAAGTAGACGCCAAGCCACACACAATTCCCATCCTTTGCATGCTCCATGCTATACTTCATCGATTACCTGAAACACATGCTAAATTGGGTCGACAAATAATGTTGAGTGGAATTCATAGGTTTTACAATCTCATTTTGAAAATATGTGTTATAAAAATCAATCACGATTATTGATAGAATTGTCGATCAAACAATCTATTTTCAAGGTTATGACAATTGTGTTTAAGCTCATGACACTAATCCGTTAACTCGATCACCCGCGTAATTATTACCGGCGTGATTAAGATGAAACCATTGCACCTTCTAAAGGCATCATTTGCAATTATACCTTATCTCTTATCACAAGTTATCCGTCCGCAGGGGGTACTCAACGTACTAGCCCTCGTCTCGGATAGGGTCGTCAACCCCATAGTACTATCAATTGTATAAGCGGCTATTTTCAATCCACACAAGGATTAAACAATAGTTAATAGTTCATAAATATAGGGTCTTTTGCAACTAGATACTCAACACAATTTAAGACAACATTCGGGTCCAACAATCATTCATGACATATGTTCATTTTAGAAAACTAGCATGCATCTCCCTCGCGGGTAAAAACAATTTAAAACAGTAGTAAGCGAGGCTACAAATTCACACCTTATGTATATAAAAGTAGTCGACGATACGAATGACGATCACTGACGATGACGAGGATGCCCGGGAAATTCAACACCTAACAAACAATAACGCGTAATGAGTAAATCTCATTTATAAACTTCAAGTACTGTATAATATGTACATATTAGTCAATTGTGATAATTACAAACTCACGCCAAAACCAAACGAATAATTGTTATTAGTTTTATACTATTCATCTACTTTATTAACGTTATTATCCTTTTTACGTTTTTCGCTGATACTTACCAAAAGTATGGGCTGTTTTCGAAGACTTAAACCCTTTTATAAAATTTAGGAAAATTCTCAAAAATACCTCAAGACCTGTAGAAAACTCATTTTTAACCCCATTAAAATTTCTCACTTTTATGACCCGTTACTCAACACATTACTAAACATACGTTTTTCGGACTGATTTTGCACATTGACCATGTCGGACTTGTTTGACCCATTTAAAATACACCATTTGTAACACCCCATTTTGGAAATGGAAATATCACAGTAATTATGGCGTGTCATCAAAGCATACAAGGTAAAATGTCTAAACATTACTTGACCATATAAAGGAAAATACCAGAATCAAACATTGGTATTCCAAAAGTAAAGCTCATCACACACAAACATAGTATAGTAAAGGAAAAGGACTAAACAATGTCTAAAGCATAAGTATCATAAAGAAAGGAAATGCATAATGTAAAGAAGGCTAGACAGCTTCCAGTCCATATGCATGTACTCTTAATGTCTACGAGCGTCCCTGAGTACCTGCCGTTTTGGGAACATAGAAAAGGAAAACGGCTGAGCAATACGCTCAGTGCACGGATGTACAATAAAGCATGAATAGGATAAGCATATAACATAATAACAGCGGAAGAAAACTAAGTCCCGAGTAACCTGGTTAAGTCTTAATAAAACTGGTTTTATAGTTTGAAAGTCTTATGTTTATCTTATAAAAGTTGTTTGTCATATTTTACCGTTAACCAATATAGGTCATGAAAATCCACCGTGCATGAATAATTGGAGGGGTGACCTCATCATGTAAATTAGAGGGGCTGCCTCTAATTTAATATACTGGTTTTATGGGTAGGAGGGATCAGCTCCTTGTGAAAGATGCAAGACACACACCACATTCACCATGTAATCCTGAATAAAAACGTGTAACTAGGATGCACCCATACGCCCCACATGATAAATATAAATAAATGGCCAAAAGCTGAAGGGATGCCACGAGCAATCACTCCGCCGTGGTGATGTCATAACATCAGTGCCTCTAATGTTATGGTTATGGTACCTCCATAACTAGGTGAAACTGGTCATGCATGTATATGACTATAGGTAATCATATTTAAACATAAGCAATCTAACTCATACTTATACTACGGGAAAACAGTTGGCTGCATACGGGGAAATCCTAATATGGAAAGAATGTCCATACTGAAAGGACGGGAATCTGTACCTTATGTCCAGTGAACGAGAACGATGAACTACGAGAATCCTACTTCCGAAACACTAGTGCTACATAAATACGTACATGAAATAAGTATCTGCTTACCAAATACATAGCTGGTTTTATGTCATGTCTTAGCTTATTTTATATGTTCTTACTATGTTTTACTGTTTAAAGCTTTAAATTGTGTTAAATCATATATCCTGTTCATTCTGATTAAGTATTTCTGATATTTCATGTGTTATTATACTTACTGTGTAATAATAAGTAACTTATAAAAAATAGCAGGTTTCCTAAAATAGAAAGTTTCCAAAAATAGAAAGTTTCCAAAAATAGAATGTTTCCAAAAATAGAAAGTTTCCAAAAATAGAAAGTTTCCAAAAATAGAAAGTTTCCAAAAATAGATTTACTGCTTAAAATAGATAAGTTTCTAAAAATAGAATGTTTCCATAAATAGATTAGCTGCCTTAATTAAATAAGTTTCCATAAATAGATTAGCTGCCTTAAATAAATAAGTTTTTAAAAATAGCTGGTTTCCATAAATAAATTAGCTGCCTTATTTAATTAAGTTTCTAAAAATAGAAAGTTTCCATAATTAGAAATAAGCTGGTTAAATAAGCTAAGTATATAAGCCTAAGTGTTTTCATGATTATTTTCTAAGTCATATGATATATTGTATAGTTTAATAATTATTTCATGTAATTTAATTAAACTATAGGTTATAATATTTAATTAAAGTATAACATGTTTTTAATTAAATATATTAAGTACTTAGGTTAAAATATGTATTATTAAATATTAATAATATAACCTAAGTCATGTTAATTAATTAATTATATCCATGGTTTTTAAAATAATTAATTAATTATAAGTCTTGATAATATAAATACTTAGGTTAAAATAATTTCATGATTATTAATAATTAATTAACCTAAGTCATGTTATTAAATTAATTACATCTTTATTAATCTAATTTTAACCTAAGTTCATAACATAAAAAAAACTAACATAACCATGAACCGGATCTAAGCTTAAAAACATGAACCGGACATGAATCGACACCGTACCCCGAACCAAATCGGGGTACCCCTTGCTGTCGTGGGGTCCACACGCACCAACCCAGACCATATGGTCTTGGTGGTGGTCGGCTAAGCAAACCGAAACCCCCTTGGGGTCGGTTGCAGCCTGCGGCCAGATCCAAACACCCCTTAAATCGACCCTTTGATTTATTTAATCACCAAAACATGTTAGATTTATGATTAATTAATGTGTTTTTTTTAAAACATCACATGTTCATAATTAATAAAAAGATTAAATTAAAAGAAAAGGTTTAAAAAGGTTTTACCGTATTCGTGGATCAAGAGGGTGAAGAACAAACACGAACAAACAACAAAACTTCAAGATCCAAGATCAATGAATCACCTTGTTTGGTGATTCAAGGGTGGCGGTACAAAGAGAGGAGAAAGGGAGGGTTTTAGGTTTTTCTTGAAATCTTCTGTAAAGTTATTTTGAGTAGTAAAAACTAATTAACCCCCTTTTAGTAAAAAATTGTAATGGGCTTGGCCCATTACTCTTGTTTGGCCGCGGGTAGGGACCCCCCATGGGGTTCTCGTACCTCTTTTCGTGTCTCGTTATTTAGTTAATCGTTTGTGTTTATTTATGTTCGTGTTTTAAATGTTCTCGTTACGTAAATACCATAATCTAATATATTTAATTACGCTCGTATTAAATATATATACGTAATTAATAATAGCTCGTGTTTTAGTTACGCTCGTGATTTCGTGATCGCATGTTCGTGATTAATTATTACTAAATAATTATTACGTGATCGTGCATATAAAATACTTATCGTGTTCTAACACGTATGTAATACGTAAACTCCTAACACGTAATCGTAATCTTGCTATATTAGGAAAATTTTTAACTAGTACGTACGATCCTAAGGGTTACTATGCATGGTAAAAGCATGCGGGTTTTACAACTCTTCCACCCTAAAAGAATAATTCGTCCCCGAATTATAGATGAAGTAAACTGGAAATAAGAACATACCCGAATTCAAAATATTAAATGAGGGTAAGAAGCCCGGATAGACTCCTCCGTTTCCCATGTGGCTTCCCGCTCGGTATGATCCCTCCATAGAATTTTGACGAATAGAATCGTCTTCTTTCTCATGACTCGTTCTTGTCTGTCAAGAACTCGTTCGGGTTCTTCTATAAAAGTGAGATCTTCACGAATCTGTTCTAGTGGATACTGAACCATGTGAAGGGGATGATATTGGTACCCTCTGAGTAAGGACACATGAAACACATTGTGCACATGCGAAAGATGCGGAGGTAACGCCAATCGGTAAGATACTTCACCGACTCGTTCAATGATATCAAAGGGTCCGATGAAACGAGGACTGAGCTTCCCTTTAATCCCGAAGCGTCTAACACCACGTGCCGGCGAAACCTTAAGGAAGACGTGATCTCCTACGTTAAAGTGTAGATCCCTACGATGCTTATCGACGTAACTCTTCTGACATGACCGTGCCTCCTGAATTTTCTGCCTAGCTACTACGATCTTCTCATTTGTCATCTCTATGATTTCTGGTCCTTCGAGTGTTCGCTCGCCAACCTGATCCCAGCAGATTGGGGCGCGACACTCTCTGCCATACAACATCTCAAATGGAGCACACTTGATGCTTGCGTGCCAACTGTTGTTGTATGCAAACTCCACCAAACAGATGTATTCGTCCCAATCACCCGTCCATTCCAACGCACATGACCTCAACATATCCTCCAATGTCTGAATGGTTCGCTCCGACTGTCCGTCCGTTTGAGGATGAAAAGCCGTGCTAAGCTTAAGTTGTGTACCCCAAGCTTTCTGCAGACTTTTCCAAAAGCGCGAAGTGAATCGAGGATCTCTGTCTGAGACGATGCTGGATGGTGCACCGTGGAGTCTCATGATCTCTCGTCTATACGTATCTGCGAGTTTACTTACCGGATCTTCCTTGCGGATCGGTAAGAAATGAGCTGATTTGGTAAGTCGATCAACGATAACCCAAATTGCATCGTTCTTCCTTTTGGTAGGCGGAAGACCGGTAACAAAATCCATGGTGATTTTATCCCACTTCCACTCTGGAATGTCTAGCGGTTGAAGAAGACCGCCAGATCGCTGATGCTCGATCTTAACCTGCTGGCAGGTAAGACATTTGGAGACGTAAGTGGCCACATCCTGTTTCATACCACTCCACCAAAAGTACTGTTTGATGTCATGGTACATCTTAGTCGAACCACGATGTATAGAGAATGGGGAGCTATGAGCGTCAGCTAACAAAGCTTCCTGGAGTTATTGGTCATCAGGAACACAAAGTCTCGTGCCCTGCCATACGATACCATCTGCATCTACTTTGAATTCCGTCTGCTTCTCCAAATTTTGTACTATCGCCCAGATTTCTCCGTCATCTTTTTGAGCTTCCTTGATCTTAGATAGCAACTCGGGTTCTACTCTAAGATTAGCCCAGTAACCGTGCTGTCCACGTACCATGTACTTGATGTCTAGTCGTTCCAAGTCTCTTATGATTCCCTCTTCGATTCTAATGCCGTTGATCATTCCGGACTTCCTGCTAAGGGCATCTGCTACTACATTTGCCTTTCCGGGATGATACTGTAGATTAATGTCATAATCCTTCAACAGCTCTAACCATCTCCTCTGCCTCATGTTCAATTCACGCTGAGTGAAGATATACTTCAAGCTCTTGTGGTCTGTGAAAATTTCACATGATTCTCCATATAAGTAGTGTCTCCATATCTTCAATGCAAACACGACTACAGCAAGTTCCAGATCGTGCGTGGGGTAATTCTCTTCATAAGGCTTAAGCTGCCGTGAAGCGTACGCGATCACTTTCCCATGTTGCATGAGAACACAGCCAAGTCCCTTCCCCGATGCATCGCTGTAGATTTGAAATCCACCCGTACCAGATGGTAGAGTAAGAATAGGTGCAGATACTAGCTTCTGCTTCAGGTCTTCAAATCTCTTCTCTCGATCTTCAGTCCAGACGAATTTCTCTCCTTTCCGCATCAGTTTGGTCAATGGTAGTGCTAGACGGGAAAAGTTCTCCACGAACCTATGGTAATAGCCAGCTAAGCCTAAGAAACTACGGACTTCCGTCGCTGATTTCGGCCTCGGCCACTTAGTATTGGCCTCAACCTTCACTGGATCCATAGTGATTCCTTCTGCTGATAAAATGTGACCTAAGAATGCCACCTTGTCAAACCAAAACTCACACTTGGAGAATTTAGCATACAGCTGCTTCTGGCGAAGAATCTGTAGTACTGTATGAAGATGGTCTTCGTGTTCCTCCTTGGACTTTGAGAAAATCAGGATGTCATCGATGAAAACAATGACGAATTTGTCCAGAAATTCATGGAAGATTCTGTTCAACAGATCCATGAACACTGCTGGAGCATTAGTCAGGCCAAATGGCATAACTACAAACTCGTAGTGGCCATAACGGGTACGAAACAGTCTTAGCGATGTCCTGCTCCTTGACCCGTAGCTGATGATAGCCTGACCTAAGATCGATCTTGGAGAAGTGTTTGGCCCCTTGGAGTTGGTCAAACAGATCGTCAATGCGTGGCAGTGGATACCTATTCCGAATGGTAATCTTGTTGAGCTCGCGATAGTCTATGCAAATATGCATACTGCCGTCCTTCTTCTTAACAAACAAGACCGGTGCGCCCCATGGAGATGCGCTCGGTCGAATGAAACCTCGTTCAAGAAATTCTTGCAGTTGATCCTTCAGATCCTTCAGCTCTATGGGAGCCATGCGATAAGGAGCCTTGGAGATTGGTTCAGCTCCTAGAACCAGCTCGATACTGAATTCTACTTCTCGTGCAGGTGGTATGCCCGGAAGTTCTACTGGAAACACGTCTTGGAATTCCGACACTATTGGTTGATCCTGAATCGATGGAGATTCAGCATCCATGTCGTGAACCATAGCTAGATAACCCTCGCAGCCATGTGACAGTAGTGCACGCGCTTGCAGGGTGGATATGACTTGTACAGACCGTCCGGGTATGAACCCATTATGAATGTACTCTGGTGCATTGACATCACCGAAGATAACTCGATATGAATGGCAGTCTATAGTAGCATGATACTTGGATAGACAATCCATGCCCAAAATCATGTCGAAGTCATTCATGTCCAGTGGAAGTGCGTCGACAGGTCGAACCTTATCATCAAATTCTAGGGGAAGACTCTTGTATACATGGGTGATTAATACAGAGTCCCTCAAAGGCGTGGAAATAGTAAGCCTATTTTCTAGTGGCAAGGGAGGCATCCTAATGTTCTTAGCATAAGCAGTAGAAATAACCGAGTGAGTAGCACCCGTATCAAAAAGAACACATGCAGCGCGACCATACATATACAAGATTCCAGTGATGGTACCTGTAGACTTGTTGGCCTGGTCTCGAGATGTCGTGTAGACACGCCCGGCAGTAGGAGGCAGCTTGATATCAGCATGTCCCGATGTACCCTCCATCTCGCCCTTACGACAATCCTTCATAATATGGCCAGGAAGACCACACTTGAAGCACGCATCAGTATTACGGCGACATGGTCCTGGGTGCCTACGGTGGCAAGTAGAGCAAAGAGGATGAGTGTATCCTCCAGCAGGTGCTCTAGCTGGCTGAGGACCTGATAAAACATTTTACATGAGACATAATATTTGGGTACAAAGGACGAAGCGGATAATCGTAAGATTGAATACCAGTGATAGCTGGACAACTAGGCTGCGAACCTCTCTGGTTCTGGTCCCTACCATTTCCATGGTTCCTGGTAGAAGTTTGCTAGAGTGTCAGAATATGAGTTATAACATAAAACATAAGGAATTTCGTAAGTATTAGGACCTGATGTTGTTGGATTGCCCGGTGTTGTTACGGTAATTGTCAGTACCACCACGCCTATCCGTAGCAGAACGGTCGTTAGTCTGACTGTTTCCCTTGGGCTGATGAGGCTGCTGCTGAGTAGCCGGCTGAGACCGGTCCCCAGTTTTCTGCCTGGAAGATACAGTTAAAGAGATGAATAATTGACATATGGAAAGTATACGGATTGGTCACCGCTTGAATACGAAGGTTTACCTCTTGTCGGGTCTTTCAGCTTCCCCGAACTCATCCCTCTCCTGCAGCATCTCCAGTTTTCGTGCTGCATCGGCCACTTGTGCTACAATATTGAACGTAGCACACACCAGATTGTTTGCGACCGATGTGCGAAGAGCCCATCTGAAGTGATGTGCCTGCTCTTCAAGAGTACTTGCTGCCGCACCAAGGAAACCAGCCAAGCGAAGAAAGCGCTGCATAAACTCGTTGCTATTCTCCCCAGCTCTCTGACGGATCCCATGGTACTCTCTCTTGAGCTTGTCCTACTCAGCCTTGGGAAAGAACTGCTCCATCACCCTATCCTTGAACTGAGCCCAAGTCAAACCAGCAACCCACTCATCACCACCTTCAGATTGCATCAAAGCTAACCACCAGTTGAGTACATCGCCTTCGAACCGATAGCATGCCAACCTCGCCTTGTATGCGGGGTCACAACCCATTGCGTTGAAAATCTTCTCGATGTGAGCCAACCAGCTTTCAGCATCGCTGGGGCTATCTGTCTTCTCAAAAGCTCGAGGGCGGAGCTTGTTGAATCTCTCCAGCCATACTGCTAATGTCACTGGAGGAGGAGGAGGTGGTGGCTGATTGTGCTGCTGATTGTTGGCAGCTTGAACTTCAGCCCGGATGTCATTCCTCAGTTGAGGAAGCAATGCTTGCATGGCAGTCTGAATTGTAGCGTTGAGCTGCTCCTGTTCGCGTGTGAGAACCATCTGACAGTATAACATAAAACATATGATTAAACAGATCAAAACATAAAATATAAATATATACATGAAAAAAAATTATACTTAAAATCTCACGAGAAAACTTTTCTGCAAGAAAATTTTGTGTATGAATGTATGATGCAGTTTTATGAAAACTTTGTATGCTCGAGAGTGAACGCCTCTGGTCAGTTCACCCAAAACAAAAGACATTGCGAGGGGACGCCTATGGGTCGGTCCCAAATCTAAAAGTTTCGATAAAACACATGCGACTAAATAGGGCCAGTCCTGTACCAACCATTACTTAGTCAAAAACCCTGTAACAATGACATGTATATGTATGCTTAAAAATGATGAATGTAGGAAAACAACTGTCAGTTCTAGGAAGACCGTAGTGACTACCCACTAATCACAGGTCATATTTGAGAGCCTACAGGTCGAAGCCTTGGCTCTGATACCATAATTGTAACATCCCATTTTGGAAATGGAAATATCACAGTAATTATGGCGTGTCATCAAAGCATACAAGGTAAAATGTCTAAACATTACTTGACCATATAAAGGAAAATACCGGAATAAAACATCGGTAGTCCAAAAGTAAAGCTCATCACACACAAACATAGTATAGTAAAGGAAAAGGACTAAACAATGTCCAAAGCATAAGTATCATAAAGAAAGGAAATGCATAATGTAAAGAAGGCTAGACAGCTTCCAGTCCATATGCATGTACTCTTAATGTCTACGAGCGTCCCTGAGTACCTACCGTTTTGGGAACATAGAAAAGGAAAACGGCTGAGCAATACGCTCAGTGCACGGATGTACAATAAAGCATGAATAGGATAAGCATATAACATAATAACAGCGGAAGAAAACTAAGTCCCGAGTAACCTGGTTAAGTCTTAATAAAACTGGTTTTATAGTTTGAAAGTCTAATGTTTATCTTATAAAAGCTGTTTGTCATATTTTACCGTTAGCCAATATAGGTCATGAAAATCCACCGTGCATGAATAATTGGAGGGGTGACCTCATCATGCAAATTAGAGGGGCTGCCTCTAATTTAATATACTGGTTTTATGGGTAGGAGGGATCAGCTCCTTGTGAAGGATGCAAGGCACACACCACATTCACCATGTAATCCTGAATAAAAACGTGTAACTAGGATGCACCCATACGCCCCACATAATAAATATAAATAAATGGCCAAAAGCTGATGGGACGCCACGAGCAATCACTCCGCCGTGATGAAGTCATAACATCAGTGCCTCTAATGTTATGGTTATGGTACCTCCATAACTAGGTGAAACTGGTCATGCATGTATATGGCTATAGGTAATCATATTTAAACATAAGCAATCAAACTCATACTTATACTACGGGAAAACAGTTGGCTGCATACGGGGAAATCCTAATAAGGAAAGAATGTCTATACTGAAAGGACGGGAATCCGTACCTTATGTCTAGTGAACGAGAACGATGAACTGCGAGAATCCTACTTCCGGAACACTAGTGCTACATAAATACGTACATGAAATAAGTATCTGCTTACCAAATACATAGCTGGTTTTATGTCATGTCTTAGCTTATTTTATATGTTCTTACTATGTTTTACTGTTTAAAGCCTTAAACTGTGTTAAATCTTATATTCTGTTCATTCTGATTAAGTATTTCTGATATTTCATGTGTTATTATACTTACTGTGTAATAATAAGTAACTTTCCAAAAATTGCAGGTTTCCTAAAATAGAAAGTTTCCAAAAATAGAAAGTTTCCAAAAATAGAAAGTTTCCAAAAATAGAATGTTTCCAAAAATAGAAAGTTACCAAAAATAGAAAGTTTCCAAAAATAGAAAGTTTCCAAAAATAGATTTACTGCTTAAAATAGATAAGTTTCTAAAAATAGAAAGTTTCCATAAATAGATTAGCTGCCTTAATTAAATAAGTTTCCATAAATAGATTAGCTGCCTCAAATAAATAAGTTTCTAAAAATAGCTGGTTTCCATAAATAAATTAGCTGCCTTATTTAATTAAGTTTCTAAAAATAGAAAGTTTCCATAATTAGAAATAAGCTGGTTAAATAAGCTAAGTATATAAGCCTAAGTGTTTTCATGATTATTTTCTAAGTCATATGATATATTGTATAGTTTAATAATTATTTCATGTAATTTAATTAAACTATAGGTTATAATATTTAATTAAAGTATAACATGTTTTTAATTAAATATATTAAGTACTTAGGTTAAAATATGTATTATTAAATATTAATAATATAACCTAAGTCATGTTAATTAATTAATTATATCCATGGTTTTTAAAATAATTAATTAATTATAAGTCTTAATAATATAAATGCTTAGGTTAAAATAATTTCATGATTATTAATAATTAATTAACCTAAGTCATGTTATTAAATTAATTACATCTTTATTAATTTAATTTTAACCTAAGTTCATAACATAAAAAAACTAACATAACCATAAACCGGATCTAAGCTTAAAAATATGAACCGGACATGAATCGACACCATACCCCGAACCAAATCGGGGTACCCCTTGCTGCCGTGGGGCCCACACGCACCAACCAAGACCATATGGTCTTGGTGGTGGTCGGCTAATCAAACCGAAACCCCCTTGGGGTCGGTTGCAGCCTGCGGCCAGATCCAAACACCCCTTAAATCGACCCTTTGATTTATTTAATCATCAAACCATGTTAGATCTATGATTAATTAATGTGTTTTTTTAAAATACATCACATGTTCATAATTAATAAAAAGATTAAATTAAAAGAAAAGGTTTAAAAAGGTTTTACTGTATTCGTAGATCAAGAGGGTGAAGAACAAACACGAACAAACAACAAAACTTCAAGATCCAAGATCAATGAATCACCTTGTTTGGTGATTCAAGGGTGGCGGCACAAAGAGAGGAGAAAGGGAGGGTTTTAGGTTTTTCTTGAAATCTTCTGTAAAGTGATTTTGAGTAGTAAAAACTAATTAACCCCCTTTTAGTAAAAATTTGTAATGGGCTTGGCCCATTACTCTTGTTTGGCCGCGGGTAGGGACCCCCCATGGGGTTCCCGTACCTCTTTTCGTGTCTCGTTATTTAGTTAATCGTTTGTGTTTATTTATGTTCGTGTTTTAAATGTTCTCGTTACGTAAATACCATAATCTAATATATTTAATTACGCTAGTATTAAATATATATACGTAATTAATAATATCTCGTGTTTTAATTACGCTCGTGATTTCGTGATCGCATGTTCGTGATTAATTATTGCTAAATAATTATTACGTGATCGTGCATATAAAATACTTATCGTGTTCTAACACGTACGTAATACGTAAACTCCTAACACGTAATCGTAATCTTGCTATATTAGGAAAGTTTTAACTAGTACGTACGATCCTAAGGGTACTATGCATGGTAAAAGCATGCGGGTTTTACACCATTGACCCATTCAACACCTAAGCCTAATAATAGACTCACAAATGCAGGTTTGAGACCAAAAATCAACTTTTAATCAATTACCAAACTATATCTATGGTCCCCGGGATTTGACCCAAAACCAAACATAATTTCGGATTATGTAGGTTCTCATCTCCCGGTACACGTATTTTCAAAAAATCATAACTTTTGACTCGTTAGGAGTCGTAAGCTCTTTATTATACCAAATCGAAGCTAAGACGACGCTCTACAACTATATCCTAGTCTCATGACCTGTTTTCAAAATCAAACCCATGAAAACAAGCCTAAACAATCTGCCTAAAATTACGCTTCTCAAAATCAACTCAACACTCGTTTCCAAACCATTTTATCGACACCTAGCCTTAACTTAATCACTTCTAACCATGTCTAAACATCCTAATCAGTCCTTAACCCCAAAAATATCAAATCCACTCTAAAACGCATTCACTAAATCAAACATGCAATAAGCTTTACCCATTCAAAAACATCTAAAACAATGATTTAAACATAAACCCACAAGCAAAACATCAACCACCAAGATCCAACAAACACCCCCATATTGCCGTGGGGTGTTGGTGATCAAAACAACCCAACCAAATTGATTTTGGTTGGTATGGTTGGTGATTATTCATCACTTACACTCCAATTAAACATGCATTAACCCCATTAACATCAAAACTAATTTTTGAAAAACCCATTTGATTCTTGAATTTTTTTTTATGAATGCATGTTGGATTAAAGTACATCAAAACACTTGACATGAATAATCTAAATGTGGTCTAACCTTGGTTTTAATCAAAACAAAGTAGAAAAAAAATATATGGTGGTGTGGTGGTGGTTTGGCCGTCGGCCTAAAGAGAGAAAAGAGAGAGAGGGTGAAAAATGTTTGAGTGTGTTTGTGTTGTGTGTGTGTTGATTTTCTTTTTTATAAAATTGGGAGGTCCTTGTGTGCAATTTAGGCATTCTTTTGGCCTTGTTTAAAAACCACCTCAAATGTTTGCGGGAATGACTTACTAGTTGACTTGGAGAATTTTGCGGGAGTCGGGGGTCATCCCGAATACTCCAAAATACTTTTAGGAGAATTTAAATGCACTCTTAAAGAAATAAAACGCACCGACTCGACTTAACACGAACCGAAAGTAAAATCCTCGAAAAATTATAATATCGATAAAACGACAATAAACATAGAAATTTGGGCATCCATCAGGATCGTAGTCGTTATCGTTCTTCTTAAATCGTCAATCGTCAAGATTACGACCTCAAACATTGGTTTCAACCAAAACGATCAAATATATAGTAAATAAAATTTCTTAAAAATTTCAAAAATAGGCGTAATTTAGGGTAAGATAAGTGACCTCGGTTTCTGGGTATCACCTCCACCCCTCCTTAAAGAGAGCGACGTCCCGACGCTCGCCTCTTCTTATACTCACATTTCGTGCCGCTGGAACAGATGAGGATATCTCTCCTTGAAAAAGTCCTCACGTTCCCAAGTGTATTCCGGTGCACGCCTAGAATTCCATCACACCTTCACAATGAGAATTCTACTATGCTTCAGCCTCTTGACCTCTCGGTCCATAATTTCCACTGGTTCCTCCACGAAATGCATTTTATCGTCCAGCTGAATCTCGTCCAAAGGAACCACCAATTCCTTATCCGCCAAACTCTTCTTCAAATTTGATGCATGAAACGTGTCGTGAATATCACTAAGCTCATTCGGCAATTCTAACTTATATGCTACCGGTCCAATTCGTTTAACAATATTGAATGGTCCAATATACCTCGGACTCAACTTTTCTTTCTTCCCAAAACGAATCACGCCCTTCCACGGCGAAACCTTAAGCATAACCATGTCTCCGACCTCAAATTCCAACGGTTTTCTTCTATTATCGGCATAACTCTTCTGTCGGCTTCTTGCAGCAAGTAAATGGTTCTTAATTTGCACAATCTTCTATGTCGTCTCCAAAACCATTTTGGGTCCAGTCAACTGACTCTCTCCTACTTCGCTCCACACACAGGAGATCTACACTTCCTTCCATACAACGCTTCGAATGGTGCAGCCTTGATGCTCGCATGATAACTATTATTATACGAAAACTCCACTAAAGGTAAGTGGCGTTCCCAACTTCCTCCAAAATCAATCACGCATGCTCGGAGCATGTACTCTATCGTCTGAATAGTTCGTTCACTTTGGCCATCAGTCTCCGGGTGATAGGCCGTGCTAAAACTCAATTCGGTGCCCATCGCACGTTGAAGAGATTTCCATAATTCTGAAGTAAACCTACTACCGTGATCCGAAATGATCGATAAAGGTACACCATGTCTGCAAACAATCTCCTTCACGTACACAGTGGCAAGTTTCTCCATGCTGTCCGTCTTCTTCATAGGTAAAAAGTGAGCAGATTTCGTCAATCTATCTACTATTACCCAAATCATATCACATCCACTAGGAGTTCTAGGTAAACCCGTCACGAAATCCATAGCGATCTTCTCCCATTTCCATTCTGGGATCTCAGGTTGTACCAACAGCCCAGACGGTTTCTTATGTTCAGCTTTAACCTTCGCACAAGTCAAACACTTACTGACGTAACGAGCAATCTCCGCCTTCATGTTCGACCACCAGTAGACTTTCTTCAGATCATGATACATCTTATCCGCTCCAGGATGTATCGAGTACTTCGACTTATGAGACTCGTTCATAACCAAATCTCGTACTCCAGGCATTCCTTCCTCTGATGGACATAGTGGTAACCAAATCCGATTCTCAAAATATCTCAGTCTGTCTGACCTAACCACAAAAAGAGGTTTCAACAGTCTCCCCAGATTCTCAACACCAACATTTTCTTTCATTAATCCCTTCTCTTGAGCCTTCAATATTGTTTCGGTCAAATCAACACCCTCAGTCATCACTAATGCTCTGACTCTCAAAGGTTTCTCTCTATCCTTCCTACTAAGTGCATCCGCTACAACGTTCGCATTGCCAGGATGGTAGTGAATCTCGCAGTCATAGTCACTCAGTAGTTCCACCCATCGCCTTTGTCTCATATTCAACTCCTTTTGGTCTAAAATGTGCTGCAAACTCTTGTGGTCAGTGAACACAACACACTTCGTCCCATACAAGTAGTATCTCCACAACTAAAGCGCAAAAACTACAGCTCCCAATTCCAAATCATACGTAGTGTATTTTTCTTCATTCTTCCTCAATTATCTCTACGCATAAGCAATCACCTTCTCACGCTGCATCAACACAGCTCCATAACCTTTACGAGACGCGTCACAATATACCATGAAGTCTTCGATTCCTTCTGGCAATGACAAAATCGGAGCAGAACACAATTTGTCCTTAAGTGTTTTGAAAGCGATTTCTTCATCATCTCCCCATTCAAACACCCGATTCATCTCAGTAAGCTTGGTCAACGGCTTTGCAATCAACGAAAACCATTCGATGAATCTCCGATAATACCCAGCTAAACCAAGAAATTGTCAAACTTTAGTCGGCGTTGTCGGTGCCGACCATTCCTTGATTGCCTCAACTTTGGCAGGATCCACACAAACTCCTTTGCTATCAATTACGTGCCCAAGGAATTGCACAGATTCTAACCAAAACTCACACTTTGAGAATTTCGCGTACAACTTCTCTTTCTTCAGCAGATCCAATATCTTCCTCAGGTGCTTCTCGTGTTCTTCCTTGCTCTTGGAGTAAATAAGAATATCATCGATGAATACAATGACAAACTTATCCAAATACGGCTTGCACACTCGATTCATAAGATCCATGAATATTGCAGGCGCATTTGTTAGCCCAAAAGGCATCACTCGGAATTCAAAGTGTCCATACCGTGTACGAAAGGCAGTTATAGGAATATCCTCCTCTCTAACACGCAGTTGATGATACCCTGATCTCAAGTCGATCTTTTAGTACACACAGGAACCTTGTAATTGATCAAACAAATCGTTAATCCTCGGCAATGGATACCGATTCTTAACCATAAACTTGTTGAGCTCTCTATAGTCGATACACATCCTAAACGACCCATCCTTCTTCTTCACAAACAACACTGGCGCTCCCCATGGTGATGAGCTCGGTCGAATAATTCCCTTATCCATCAACTCTTTCAATTGATCCGATAACTCCTTCAACTCTGACGGTGCTAATCGATAGGGTGCACGAGCAACTGGTGCAGCTCCTGGCATCAAATCGATTCGAAATTCGACTTCACGGGTGGGCGGTAAACCCGGAAACTCATCAGGAAAAACTTCCGGATATTCTCGAATTACAGGTACCTCTTCCAACTTTGCCTCTAAGTCACCATCACTAGAAACTTGTGCCAGAAATACACACATCCATCTTCTACATACCTCATCATTTTCAAGCAAGATATCACTTTCAAACGAGAGGTGCATTCATCTCCCTTCACAGTCAAAACCCTATTCCTCAACGGGATTTGAACTAATCTTTCTCCACAAACAATCACGACACTATGCGCCATTAGCCAATCCATCCCAACGATCACATCGAACGATCCTAGCTCTATAGGCATTAAGTCGATATCAAAAGCGTAATTCCCTAACTTCAAGGTACACCCTCTAAGTATAGAATTTGTACTAACGATCTTCCCATCAGCTAATTCCATGTTATAATTAGTCGTTAGGATTACTGGTTCTCTATTGATATGACGACTAAATTTTACATCTACAAAGCTCTTGTCGGAACCTGAATCAAACAATATACTAGCATAACGAGCGTCAAGTAGAAACGTACCGGTAACCACATTCGGGCCTTGTGGTTTATCAGCGGTTCCTACTCGATACACAGAAGCCGCATTATTTCCTCCTTGCCTATTTCCAGTCTTCGGGCAGTTCCCCTGCTTATGCCCCCTTTCTCCACACCCAAAGCAAAACATCACCTTACTTGGCATTTGCCCCAGTAGCCACCCCTTTAGCTCGGCAATCTGCAATTCTATGACCCGCTTTTCCGCACTTGCCACATGCAGGTGGCAAATTCCCTATATGGTACAAATTACATCGACCACAATGAGGATTCACCTTAGCTCCTCTAGGGGTAGTGACAGCCCTCATCCCATCATTTCTTCTCTGGTTGAACTGCTGGTTGCGGTTCTGACCTTGGTTGTTACGGTTTCCTCCACGATTTGGACCTTGGGATTGATTCCCCTGAGCTTCTTCCCACTTTCTCTTGTTCCCCTCGGCAATGTAGTCCTTCTTATCTTGCAACTTGACATCCATTAGTGCGTGAGCCATTTAGACTGCTTCATCGAATGACCCAGGCTTAGATGAAGTTGTCTCACCCTTGATATTGCTTGACAAACCCTTGATGTACTGCTTCATTTTCTTGTGATCATCAGCAAAGGCATCGGGACACAAAAGGCTCAATTCATTAAACCTCCTTGTATACGCGGTAATGTCATTGTTCCACCAACTTAAGGCGTCATCGAGAAAAGTGGCAGCTGCAAACTTGACTTTATTTGCCTCTGAACATCCGCTAATTTCAAAAGTTCTTTCGATCTTCTCCAACCACCTTCGGAGTTCTAAGGCTCCGCCAGTACCACGAAACTGTGTGGGACCGCATTTCATAAAACCAGCATAAGTACACTCCCTCGGGGCTTGCTGTCTTCCTGCATTTCCACCTTGATCTAGGTTTCGGTTTGCACGATCCGCTTCGAGTGCATTTGCAATTGCTTCTTGAATCATTATGTTCACACGGTTAGCTTTTAGCTTTAGAGGCATGGTGAATTCTCAAGTACACCTCTCTACAAAGACAGGGAGAATAGAGAACAAAGTAAGTATACACATCAAGATTAAGATGGATTTCTCTTTCAAGACATAATATAAGTACAACAACACATCACTACAAGGTTACTAATATTCATTAATCACATCACAAAAGAGCAAATTAAAGACATATCATAGATTATGAAAGGTAGTCATGAATTGCATTGATAAATCAACCAAAATCTGTGACAAGTAATGCCACTACAACCATACACCAACAAACTTAAGTAATCAAGTTTTCATCATAATACCATCATACAAGAGTCTAAAATAGTTCGATTACAACGATCAAAAGATAGAATAAAATACAAGTAACTAGTCACGTGGTGATCCACACGACCTCTTGGATGGTGGTTCCTCTTCATCCTCCTCGGGCTCTTCGTCACTGTCTTCTTCGTCCTCGTCCATCTTCCTCTTTCCCTTATCACTCGGCTCATACTCAGTCACCTTCTTCGTTCCAGAATTAGATCCACACTCCACTGCTACCTGATTCCCTAAAGTGATACACACACCCCTGGCGGGTGGCTGGACCATGAAATCATTAGCCTCCAGCTCCGAGTCATCTACAAATCTCCAATCTTATGGCAGGGATGCTCTAACAAGGTGCTCCCAACTTTGCATCCTAGCCAACCTCGCCTGATCCTCCCTAACTTGCTCAAGACTAGCCCTCAGGTTTGCTATCATCGATCTCAAACTATTAATATCACTCTTAATCGCTACTCCATCAAATTCAACCCTTGTAGTTCTTGCCAACAACCTTTGATGTGCCCTCTCATTCTCGTCAAACCTTTTGATTACTCTAGTTTCCACCACGTACCGTTCGTATATCAATCTATCCATTCTTCTCAAGACAAGCGGAATGTCACGATAAGTTCTTGGTCCAGGGCAGATAACTCTTGCGATGTCCTGATGAAGAGAATTAGCGCTTGCTGCAGCGTCGGAACTTCTAGGGATACTTGGCATACCAACCAGATGAGAAATACGAGTAGGCCTGGGGAAGGTAGTACTCCTTCGATCGGGGTCCTGAGCTTGCACATTGTTCGTCTCGGCTTGTCCTTCAACAACTGCTCCAACATTTCCCCCTTCGTGTCCTACGACGTATTCGTCTCCATTTCCGTTAGGCGGTACCTCGGACATTCCTGCAATAATAGAGAATTTTGGAGGGTACGTAAGATTATTATTCAATATTTATAAATACATGCATGCAAATACAGTGCAAAGGTGGTACATATGCCCAAAATGCGATGGTATGATGCTCATGCATATGCAATATAAGAATTACGGTATCTAGTACTCCACGTACAATTTCAACGTTTACATATAGTAGTTCAATATCTACGTAATAAATACTCACATATATTACTTCAACTCAAAAGTATACATCTATACCATCAATACTAAAAATAAACCTTACCGGAGCCATGCAGGATAGTTGTGTGCTTGGACAATTTCTTACGACACCAGAAGTTATAGTTTAGGATTTTTCAAAACGACCTAGTTCTCTATAACTCATGGCTCTGATACCAATCTCTAACACCCCGACAAATGCTATGCGCAGCGGAACTACAACATTTGGGTGCTAGGCAGTTATCATCACACACAAGATATATCAAACGACTCAAAGAGATGTAAAAGTTTTAACATAAATTAAACATTTTGTAAAACATACAAGTCTACGGTTTTCCAAAACCCAAGATGATACAACACAAAGTTAGCGTTTTGGTCCCCACGAATCTCAACCCCAAAAGATACATTTTCGTTAACCATGACAGAAAATTTAAAAGTGTTCAAGTTAAATATGGGTGGAAAACAAGTAGACGCCAAGCCACACACAACTCCCATCCTTTGCGTGCTCCATGCTATACTTCATCGATTACCCGAAACATATGCTAAATTGGGTCAACAAATAATGTTGAGTGGAACTCATAGGTTTTACAATCTCATTTTGAAAATATGTGTTATAAAAATCAATCACGATCATTCATAGAATTGTCGATTAAACAATCTATTTTCAAGGTTATGACAATTGTGTTTAAGCTCATGACACTAATCCGTTAACTCGATCACCCGCGTAATTATTACCGGCGTGATTAAGATGAAACCATTGCCCTTCTAAAGGCATCAGTTGCAATTATACCTTATCTCTTATCACAAGTTATTCGTCCGCAGGGGGTACTCAACGTACTAGCCCTCGTCTCGGATAGGGTCGTCAACCCCATAGTACTATCACTTGTATAAGCGGTTATTTTCAATCCACACAAGGATTAAACAATAGTTACTAGTTCATGAATATAGGGTCTTTTGCAACTAGGTACTCAACACAATTTAAGGCAACATTCGGGTTCAACAATCATTCATGACATATGTTCATTTTAGAAAACTAGCATGCATCTCCCTCACGGGTAAAAACAATTTAAAACAGTAGTAAGCGAGGCTACAAATTCACACCTTATGTATATAGAAGTAGTCGACGATACGAATGACGATCATTGACGATGATGAGGATGCCCGGGAAATTCAACACCTAACAAACAATAACGCGTAATGAGTAAATCTCATTTATAAACTTCAAGTACTGTATAATATGTACATATTAGTCAATTGTGATAATTACAAACTGACGCCAAAACCAAACGAATAATTGTTATTAGTTTTATACTATTCATCTACTTTATTAACGTTATTATCCTTTTTACGTTTTTCGCCGATACTTACCAAAACTATGGGCTGTTTTCTAAGACTTAAACCCTTTTATAAAATTTAGGAAAATTCTAAAAAATACCTCAAGACCTGTAGAAAACTCATTTTTAACCCCATTAAAAGTTCTCACTTTTATGACCCGTTACTCAACACATTACTAAACATACGTTTTTCGGACTGATTTTGCACATTGACCATGTCGGACTTGTTTGACCCATTTAAAATACACCATTGACCCATTCAATACCTAAGACTAATAATAGACTCACAAATGCAGGTTTGAGACCAAAAATAAACTTTTAATCAATTACCAAACTATATCTATGGTCCCCGGGATTTGACCCAAAACCAAACATAATTTCAGATTATGTAGGTTCTCATCTCCCGGTACACGTATTTTCAAAACATCATAACTTTTGACTCGTTAGGAGTCGTAAGCTCTTTCTTATACCAAATCGAAGCTAAGACGATGCTCTACAACTATATCCTAGTCTCATGACCTGTTTACAAAATCAAACCCATGAAAACAAGCCTAAACAATCTGCCTAAAATTACCCTTCTCAAAATCAACTATTCACTCGTTTCCAAACCATTTTATCGACACCTAGCCTTAACTTAATCACTTCTAACCATGTCTAAACATCATAATCAGTCCTTAACCCCAAAAATATCAAATCCACTCTAAAACTCATTCACTAAATCAAACATGCAATAAGCTTTACCCATTCAAAAACATCTAAAACAATGATTTAAACATAAACCCACAAGCAAAACATCAACCATCAAGATCCACCAAACACCCCCATATTTCTGTGGGGTGTTGGTGATCAAAACACCCCAACCAAATTAATTTTGGTTGGTTTGTTTGGTGATTATTCATCACTTACACTCCAATTAAACATGCATTAACCCCATTAACATCAAAACTAATTTTTGAAAAACCCATTTGATTCTTGAAAAAAATTTATGAATGCATGTTGGTTTAAACTACATCAAAAAACTTGAAATGAATAATCTAAATATGGTCTAACCTTGGTTTTAATCAAAAGAAAGTAGAAAAAAATATATGGTGGTGGTGTGGTGGTTTGGCCGTCGGCCTAAAGAGAGAAAAGAGAGAGAGGGTGAAAATATTTTGAGTGTGTTTGTGTTGTGTGTGTGTTGATTTTCCTTTTTGTAAAATTGAGAGGTCCTTGTGTGCAATTTAGGCATTCTTTTGGCCTTGTTTAAAAACGACCTCAAATGTTTGCGGGAATGACTTACTAGTTGACTTGGAAAATTTTGCGGGAGTCGAGGGTCATCCAGAACACTCCAAAATACTTTTAGGACAATTTTAATGCACTCGGAAAGCAATAAAACACACCCGACTCGACTTAACACGAACCGAAAGTAAAATCCTCGAAAAATTATAATATCGATAAAATGACAATAAACATATAAACTTGGGCATCCATCGGGATCGTAGTCGTCATCGTTCTTCTTAAATCGTCAATCGTCAAGATTAGGACCTCAAACATTGGTTTCAACCAAAACGATAAAATATATAGTAAATAAAATTTCTTAAAAATTTCAAAAATAGGCGTAATTTAGGGTAAGATAAGTGACCTCGGTTTCTAGGTATCACATAAACAGATTCCATGAACTTGCTCTACTTTGTCCAAACAAAGTTAACCCAGAATATTTGAAGGTGGAGCAGTATATTCGAGGCTTACCTGCCAACATCCGTGGTGATGTGACCTCATCTAAACCTGCCAATATTGATGAAGCTGTTCGAACGGCCTACCAACTGATGGGACAGATTATCAAAGATAAGGCTGATGGTGTTGCTAAAGGTAGTAAAAGAAAGGCTGAAGTGGAAAGTGATGATCGAGGTGATAACCGTAAATCTCACAATAGGAATCAGAACCAAAGGAGGAGTAATGCTAATGCAATGACTGAAACTGCACCTGCTGATAAGGGAACCCGATGTCAACACTACAAAAGGACTCATACTGGTAAATGTGCTAAGTGTGGAAAGTGTAACAACCTGGGGCACAAGACTGAAGACTGTTGGGGACCAGGAAGGAAAGGAGTGACTTGCTTTAACTGCCAAGGTAAAGGACACATGAAGAATCAATGCCCTGAGCCGCAGAAGAATACACGTGGTGGAGATAATTGATGAGACTGCTTTTATACATAGTCTCATCGTCCAAATTGGGCTTAAAATACATTAAATATCATCAAAATACCCAAATATATGCTTTTGTTTGTTGCTTGTGTATTTTAGGTACGGATATTGAGAAAATGACAAAAGATCACAAGAATCAATCAAAAACGAACACGGGAAACGAAGCCGCACGATGAACCAAGCCCTAATGAAGAATTTTCCAAAGAAAACCCTTGAAGATTTGAAAAATTATGAAGAAGGGTCCTCCAATTATGAAGAATTGACAATTTATACCCTTATATCTTCATAATTACAAGTTTGGTCCCTAAATTTTGTCAAAATTACAAAAAGGACCCTTAACTTTGAAGAATTGGAAAATTTAGTCCCTCAACAAATCTAAATTGTCAATATTGGTCCTTCAAGAAGTCAACAAACAAGTCAAAGCCTTGAAGTATGAAGACATGTCAAAAACAGTCCTTGAAGAATGAAGAAATTACATGTTTAGTCCTTGTTTCAAGTTTTTAAAAGTACTTGTGCCAAAAGTGTCAATCTACCAAAGTTGATTTACAAAGGAATTGGAGTTTATTGCCATTTAATACAAAGTGAAAGAAGAAGTAAAAGTGAGGGACCTAATCTGCCAGACAAACAAACTCTCACCCTCCACTCCCTGCTTGACACCTCACCCACTCACACCCATTAACCAATCACAAACCACCTTTTCTCCACATCACCTCTCCACTCACCCAATAACTGATTAATTAATCAGTTTAAAACTCCCTCCAAACATTTATTTAAAAACTTATTAATCCCAAATCGGATTAAATCACCCCCTAATCCACCCTTAAACCCTAAATATTTCCAGGATGAACTATGATTAAAACAAAGGGTTTTTAGGTAATTCCCTCCAGATCCTTGATTAAACATCACTTAACCCCATCCCACCTCCCAAAAAGTGTCACCCTCACCCTCACATGCCTCTCCAACCCTCCCCTGCCCCACATTTTGGCTCTAAGACAAAGATGACAGCCAATCAAAGCTTCTTAGCATTTTTTGTGCTCCCAAAGAAAAGATGGACGTCCTAGATCGTTTCTACATCACTGGCATCTCATAAACATCCAAGAATCATCACATGATCTCTTGACGAATTCAAAAAATGGCATCAACATGGCATCTTCAAATATTCTCCAAGGGCAAAGTTGGGAGTTCAAGATATTAGGGTTTTAAGTTTCTTTCAGCTTTCTAGAACAAATGTAAGCCTATATAAAGGCATTATAGGACTTAGCATGGAGTTGTTCTTTTTTTTCTCCGTTTTGTCACAAGCTTGTAAATCCTCTTTTGTTAATGAAATGGGTTAAGTGTTGTTGATGAGAAGCAAAGAACCTCTTTTACATTCTTGCAATTTTAATTTTTCCAAAGCTCAAGTTCTCTTTTAAGTTTCTGTTTGGTGACAAAAGTGTTAAGTTTTTAAGCATTTGGTCCAAAAGCTTTAAGCTAATATCATAAGCCTGATAATCTATTTGATTATCAAGCTTATGTGAGGAGTAAAGTCTTTGTTGATTTAGTGTTAGTAATATTCCAAGATATAAAAAAAATCAGTTTATCTTTATTTTTTAAATAAGCCACAAACAGCTTAATCAATAAGATTGTTTGGTAGCTTATTTTTATTGTGAACAACAATCTTGTGTTTTCCTTTTCTCTTAGCAGGTTTCAAAAGCTCATAATCCTTTTAAGATACATGTGGTGTGTGTGTCAACAGTGACCACCACCACCCTCCCTTTGTCTTGCTTACTTATTCAAATCCAAGGTTCTGCATAGGCCCCAGCCTATTGGAGGTGGTTAAGCAACCACTAAGGGTCCTGGATGTAGGACCCTTAAGGTAGTTTCTTGTTTCCTATTTCATTTTTTTAGTTTTCTGAAAAATTATGTGATTTTGTGAAAATTGCATGGAAGCTGTTTAAGTGTTGTTTAAATTGTTTGATATTGCTTAATCTGGTGTAGTATGCATGTTAGATTGATATTGATTCAATTTGATTAGGGCGTGAGTTGTTTTGCTTTGAAAAAGTGAGAATCTGAATTCTTAAGGGGTGTTTGGATCTGCTATTTAAGTGAGAACTTTGAAAGCTTTTTGAGTTAAAAACCTGTTAGAATTACACTTTAGATAGTTGTTAGGTGCTAGTAATGCTTTGGTATTCATTTTTAGTGAAGTTAAATCAAGTTTGCATGTAAAAGGTTTTGAAAATAGCTTAAAATCTGTTAAGTCATATTTCTGCCTGTTATTGTGTTTAGTTGTGCCTCAAATTCATTAAGCTGCTAGATTTTAGGTCCAAGCAGGTTTGTAATTGGGTTTTAAGCTACTTGGTTAGATTGTATGTAAGTTTGTGTGCATTGAATCTCATTTTTCATGCCATTTGAACCAGCATAATATTCATCAGATAGCATAAGCCAATATCAGAAACATGAGTATGCACATTTGATTGATTTTTGTGATAAAGCTTGCTTGATTTTGTGCATTTCTTGACTCCTTATACTCCAAAGAGTATAAGGGTGCCTTCTTATCCAACAATCATCCACAAGAATCAAAGATTCAAGTCCTCTTGGGTCTGTTTTCACTTGTGAAGATATCAAATGAACACACCCTTGTGTTCATCAGAAACTCATCCATAACTGGGCGCGTTTTTTCAATTTTTAAGGCTTAATCTTGTTTAATTTGATTTGAGTTTGTGTTTTAGTGAGTAAAAAGGTCACTGGATTGTGTTTTCAAAAGTAAAAAAAAAACAATTAAAAACCAAAAAGGACGTGGCCAGGACTCGAACCTGCGCCACTCCTCTCACCACACACACGTTACCATTGCGCCCTAGGGTCTTTGACTGCTAGGGTTGCATTTGCAATCTACTTAAGGGTTGTTTGTTTTATAGCTTATTTGATCAACAACTTATAAATAAGCTTTTTCTGGCTTATTTCTTTGAGATTTTTACCAGTTAGTATTTTTCTTAGGTTGGTATTAGGATTTAAGACTTTTCTGTCCAAAAAGTATATTTTTCCCATTATTAATTAATGTATTAGGATTATTTTAAGTTTTAATTTTAAAAAGTCATTAAAAAATAGAAAAAGGTAATTTACAAATCTAAAAAAATAGTTTTTAGGTTTTTAACCATATTTTTGAGGTTTTCAGCTATTTAAGCTTTCAATTTAGCTTATTTTTGATTTTATTGGATTTTAGGGTTTTTAGCTAAATTTAAAATTTAATATTAAATTATTAAATAGGTTTCAGAAAATTTGGATTGCATTTTTGTTTTAGTTACATTATTTAGGATTTTTGGTAATTTTTTAGAATTTATTTATAAACTTTTTGTTTTTTTGAATATTTTAATATTATTTTATTATTAAAAATTGAAGTTTTATTTTTTTTAGTTTTTACATTTTTCCTAGGTTAAGGACACTTAATTAGAAGTTTTGTCACTTTCCAAATATTTTTAGGACTTTTCATTTAATTTCTAGAATTAATTTAAGATGTAATTGATTTTAATAGTTTTTAAGTGTTTAAAAATAGTTTAATTTAGTTTTAAAATTTTTAAAAATAGTTTTTAGCTTAATTAGGATATTTTGAGGTTTACAAACTATTAGATCTTGTTTAAGGCTTTTTAATAATTAAAAGTGATTTTTAGGGCTTTAATTAGCATTAAAAACTCATTATCTAATTAATTAAAAGGTTTTAGCAAGTTTGGATTTTTTGTAAACTCTTAGAATATTATTGGGGATTTTTAGTAATTTTTAGGGATTTTTAGATTAAAATTTTAATTTTGGCACTATTTACGATTTTACGTGTTCGCCTTTTTCGTCGTGGTTTAATTCGTCTTTGTAACCGTCTTTCTCTTCTAATCCCATTTCTTTCTCAATCATATAATCACAAACATTAATCAATTCAACACACAACGCACTTGCCTCCTTGGGAAACGAACTTGTTTGGTCATTAGTGCTCGGTTTTCCTAAACCGACACTTAACGCTTACCACTACTTTGCCTCTCTTTTCCTAAAGGGTTGCAAAACCACTACATCAATTTTGGCGCCGCTGCCGGGGAGGCGTGTTGTGTTTTGGTTGAACCATTGTTGTTTTTATATTAGCCATAATTAGTATTTGTATTAGTAGCACTCTACTAATACGTATTATCGTTTTTCGTTTTTTGTGAATACTATTACTATATTGTATACGTAGAACAATAAATTTACAAGTACTCAAAATACGTGAGAAATCACAACCTTGACTTGGGAGGTCATTACCCAATCATTGTATTCGAATCTCAAACCAAAGAAAAAGGCAAAAATAGATAAATACTTTCGTGAAGCTCGATTTTGAGAAATACAAACTATAAGGTGGGTATAAGACGGTTGTATTTCACGACCTAAAGTAAAAAGGCTCTTAAGTGCTTCGCGCCGCCTCGTTTCCTCCGCTTGCTTGTGCGTATTTTGATTTTGAAAGCTAATCGAGGGTTTTGCCGCCCAAAGTATTACTAAGTATTATATATATTTTCTTGGTTTCTATTGATTAAACCCTCTTGAACGATTTGGTGTTCCACCATCGTTCTAAAGTCATCGAAGGCGTTCACTTCATGTGATCGTTTTCATTCCTTGAGGCTTCTTTAATCGAGAGGTTTGATTAAGGAGGTGATTTGTAGATTTGTGTCTACTAATACATTCCAAAAATCCAAAAAAAAGTAAAAACAATCAAAAACCACAAAAAAATTGAAAAAGTAAAAACACCAAAAAGAATCTTCTTTGCTCGCCTTCTCGTTGTACGTGACGTTTATGCAAACTCGCTCCAAAGCAAGACGTGCTCGTAAACGAAGAAACAAATCCACCACTCCTTCTAGTGAGGAGTCTCATATTGACGAACCCATTGTAGTGAAAGAAGCACCCATGGCTAATCGAACTATGATGGAGTTGCTTCAAGCACCCACCGAGGGTTATGGAGAAGCGATTGTGATTCCCACTATCCTTGCGGAGAATTTTGAGGTTAAGACGGGTTTGTTGTCCATGATTCAAAACAACAAGTTTCGAGGTGACGAAAAGGACAACCCTCATAACCACATTCGCCAATTTAATCGTCTCACCGCCACTTGCAAGTTTAAGGATGTCTCAAACGACTCGATTCAGATGATGCTTTTTCTGTATTCCTTAGCGGGGCCTGCAAAAATTTGGTTAGAGAAAGAGCCACCCAATTCTATATTGGCGTGGAAGGATCTCGTTTCAAAATTCGTGAACCAATTTTTTCCGCCCTCTAAGACCACGCACTTGAAAAATGAGATTTCAAAGTTTTCGCAAGAATATAATGAGAGTTTTTCAACGGCTTGGAATAGGTTTAAGGAAATGTTGCACGAATGTCCTCATCATGGTTTTTCCGACTTGCATCAAATTGACACGTTTTACAATGGCTTGAACGATCATGAGCGTGATTATCTTAATGCCGCCACGGGTGGTAATTTTTTGTGTAAGACGGTCGAGGAAGCATTGTTAATCATTGAGAATAGGTCTAAGGTCTATAGTCCTTGTAGCACGTCGAGTGTTCGTAAGACTTCGTCTTCACCTTCATTGTCACACACCGTTGATGCTTGCCAAATCGAGGCTAATTTGGAGAACAAGATTTTTGATAAGTTGAAAGGATTGTTAATTGAGTTTAAAGTTGGTGAACAACCCGCTCCCGCTACGATTAAAGCGGTTGAGGTTTCTTGTATGTATTGTGGTGGAGCTCACGATTATTCCGAGTGCATTACCAACGGTGGTAACACTTCGAGTGCCTTCGCGGCCGCGGGAACTTATAACCAAAACGGTCAAGTTCCTCGCACTAATCAATTGACTCCACCGGGTTTTCCACCAAATCAAAATGCTAACAATTATCGAAACAATCAAGTTGGTTACCAAAGCAATCAAAGGAACAATTTTAAGGGTAATAACAACTATGGGAATCAAGGAACTAGTAGCCAATTGCAAAATCAAAATCAAAACCGTAATTTTCAAAACACAAGTCAAGGTCTTCAAAATGTTTACACTGGACTTTTTGAATTACGCCACGGCAAATGATAAGATTTTGGAAAACATTCAAGAGCAATTGGCTAGTCAAGCTAGGGACACGGCTAAAAACACTAAGGAATTGGATAACTTTGTGAAAGAAAATCTTAACATGAGAAATGAGTTGAAAAATGATTTTGCCAATCAAATTAGAGGTCAAAACAATAAAATTGAACAAAGTCATGCTAGGCTTGAACAAAGAATTGACCAAAAAGCCGCTAGTCAAGATTTGAAGTTTAATAGTCAAGATGCTAAGCTTAATGCCATTTTAGAAGCCGTCATGGGAAACAAAGCCTCTACTTCGAGTGGTCTACCTAGTAACACCGTTTCAAACCCGAAGGGAGAGATGAAAGTGATTACCACACGAAGTGGTAAGACACTTAAAGAACCGACTCCTCAACCAATTACTCCAACGGTGGAGGAAATTGAGGAAGAACCCGAGGTGGTGGTCGAAAAGGAGCATATTTCTATCCCACAAAGTACCGCTCATGCCACACCTACGGTCGACCCTTTACCAACATTGGAACCCGAGATTCCAAAGGCTATGCCTATGTCCCAACCCACACCACCCTTGCCTTACCCATCGAGACTTAGGAAGGAGAAACGACAAGAGCGCGACAACTACCAATTTGAGCTTTTTATGAAAATGTTCGTGAGTTGCACCTTAATGTGAGTTTCGCCGATGCTTTGGTCATGATGCCTCAATTTGCCTCTAACTTTAAGAGTATGTTGAACAACAAGGAGAAATTGCACCAAATGTCTAGTTGTTCGTCGGTTTATCTTAATCGCATACCTCAAAAAGTCGGTGATCCCGGTAAATTTTTGATCCCTTGTGCAATTCAAGATATGGAAGAATGCTATGCCTTGGCCGATCTTGGTGCTAGCATTAACTTGATGCCACTTTCAATCTTCAAGTAGCTCAATCTTCCTAATCTTACTCCTTCACGAATGTCTATTGAGTTGGCCGACCATTCCACGATTCTCGCATGTGGTTTGGCGGAAGACGTTTTTGTGAAAGTGGGGAAGTTATACTATCCCGTAGACTTTATCGTTGTTGATATCCCCACGGATCCTCAAGTTCCTATTATTTTAGGTCGTTCGTTTTTAGATACGTCTATGGCTTTAATTGATGTGCATGCTAGAAAGATCACCTTACGTTTCAACGACGAGGAACTTGTTATAAACGCAACTCAAAATTCTCAACTTTCTCATGTTTATTCCGTTGCAACCATAAACCTCGTTGATATGATTGACGTGGTTTGCGAGGAATTTTCACAAGAAGTTCTAGGTTTTGGTGATGAAGAAACTAGTGGCAATCCCACTATGTTAGATCCAATTCTTGATAATTCGACACCAACCTTCACTCCATTTGAAGGTGGTGGTTTTACATTGGAAGAATGTAATGTTCCACGTACTTGTGACGAAGACCTCGACAACGATGAGGACTTCTCGATTATCAAGGATTTTCTCAACGATTTCCCATTTCCTCCACCCGAGGAGGTTATGAGTATCGAGCCCAAATCTTCACTTGAGGAACCACCTATTCTCGAGTTGAAAGATTTACCTCCTCACCTCGAATATGTCTATTTGGAGGAGGACGACAAGTTGCCGGTTATTATTGCGAAGGATCTTTCGAATGATGAAAAAACCGCACTTGTCGATGTTCTAAAGGACCACAAAAGGGCGATTGCGTGGAAGTTATCCGACATTAAGGGAATCGATCCCAAGTTTTGTACCCACAAAATCTTAATGGAGGAGGATTTCAAGCCCACAATCCAAAGTCAAATAAGGGTGAACCCCAAAATTCATGATGTCATCAAAAAGGAGGTCCTTAAACTCCTTGACGTGGGAATGATTTACACTATTTCCGATAGCCCTTGGGTGAGTCCTATTCATTGTGTCCCTAAAAAGGGAGGGATGACCGTTGTGCCAAACGATGCCAACGAGTTGATTCCCACTAGACTCGTGACCGGATGGAGAGTGTGCATTGACTATCGAAAGTTAAATGAAGCCACTCGAAAAGACCATTTTCCCTTGCCCTTCATGGACCAAATGTTGGAGCGTCTTGCGGGAAACGATTTCTATTGCTTTTTAGATGGTTTTTCCGGTTACTTCCAAATTCCCATCGATCCTCGTGATCAAGAAAAAACTACGTTTACGTGTCCATATGGAACGTTTGCCTATCGTAGAATGCCATTCGGACTTTGCAATGCACCGGGAACTTTTCAACGATGCATGATGGCTATTTTTCATGATATGATCGAGAAGACGATGGAAGTCTTCATGGATAACTTTTCCGTGTTTGGTGATTCTTTTACTTCGTGTTTGTCGAACCTTGAGAGAATGTTAAAATGTTGTGAGGAAACCAACCTTGTGCTCAATTGGGAAAAATGTCATTTTATGGTTAAAAGTGGAATCGTATTAGGGCACAAGGTCTCGAAAGCGAGGATTGAGGTAGATCAAGCTAAGGTAGACGTCATCGCCAAATTACCTCATTCCAAAACCGTCAAGGGAGTTAGGAGTTTCCTAGGCCACGCGGGCTTTTATCGTCGATTCATCAAGGACTTTTCAAAGATTTCTCGACCTATTACACATCTTCTTGACAAAGAGGCACGTTTTGTCTTTGACGAAGATTGTGTACGAGCCTTTGAAATCCTAAAGAGGAAACTTACCGAATCTCCCATTCTTGTTGCTCCGAATTGGAACCTCCCCTTTGAACTAATGTGTGATGCTAGTGATTACGCTATAGGGGCCGTTTTGGGGCAACGTCATGATAAGCACTTCTTGCCTATTCACTATGCTAGCATGACGATGACCGAGGCTCAACTAAAATACACTACAACGGAAAAGGAGTTCCTTGCCGTGGTGTATGCATTTGAGAAGTTCCAACCTTACCTCGTCTTGACAAAATGCATAGTGTATACAGACCATTCGGCTATCAAGTATCTCATGGCAAAGAAAGATGCTAAGCCTAGATTAGTTCGTTGGATTCTCCTCCTTCAAGAATTTGATCACAAAATCGTTGAAAAAAAAGGTGCCGAGAATCTAGCGGCCGATCATCTTTCTCGTTTGGAAGATCCTCACCAAAGTGTTTACGAGCCTAAGGAAATCACCGAAACATTTCCGCTCGAAACACTTGGTGTAGTGAATTCTAAGCTTGATTCTTCTACCCCATGGTTTGCGGACTTTGCAAATTACCATGCGGGTAACTTCATCATTAAGGGTATGACGACTCAAGAAAAACGAAAATTCTTTCGTGACGTCAAGTTCTACTTTTGGAACGACCCTTACTTGTTTCGAACTTGTGCGGATCAAATCATCCGACGTTATGTATTTGGCACCGAAGCTTCTAACATCCTTAGAGCTTGCCATGAGGGACCCACGGGTGGTCACCACGGTGCTAATTTCACGGCTAAGAAGGTGTTTGATGCCGGCTTCTTTTGGCCTACTATTTACCGAGATGCACAAGATCGTGTGAAGTCGTGTGATGCATGCCAATGACAAGGAAAAGCCTCACAAAAAGATGAAATGCCACAAAATATCATTCAAGTATGTGAGATCTTTGACGTTTGGGGTATAGACTTTATGGGGCCGTTCCCATCATCTCGTGGTATTAAGTACATTCTCGTTGCGGTTGACTACCTATCTAAGTGGGTGGAGGCAAAGGCCTTGCCCACCAATGATGCTCGTGTGGTAGTCAAGTTTTTGAAGCAATTGTTTTCTCGGTTTGGAACCCCTCGTGTTATCATAAGCGATCGTGGAACCCATTTTTGTAACGACCAATTTGAAAGGGTTCTAAGGAAATATGGGGTTACACATCGGCTTTCTACGGCTTATCACCCACAAACTAGTGGGCAAGTCGAGGTTTCAAACCGAGCGTTGAAGAGGATCTCAGAGAGATCCGTTGGGGAAAACCGACAAATTTGGTCGGATAAGTTAGACGATGCTTTATGGGCCTTTAGGACCGCTCATAAGACACCCATTCGGTGCACTCCCTATAAGCTTATGTATGGAAAGAATTATCATTTGCCTATCGAGTTAGAACACAAGGCTTATTGGGCCCTAAAGCATTGTAATGATGATATGGAGACCGCGGGAAAACACCGGAAAATGCAATTAAATGAATTGGATGAATTGAGGGATATTGCTTATGAAAATTCATTGATTTATAAAGAGAAAATTAAAAAGTTGCATGATTCAAAAATTAAAAACCGGGTTTTTAACATTGGGGATCAAGTTTTGCTTTTTAATTCAAGATTAAAAATCTTTTCCGGTAAGTTGAAATCCCGTTGGTCCGGTCCATTCGCCATGGCTCAAGTGTTTCCGTATGGGACCATCGAGCTAGCTCAAGATGATGGTCCTAACTTCAAGGTGAATGGACATAGGTTGAAGCACTACTTTGGCGGGGAAGTTCTATCCTTGAACTACCTCGACCAAGTCACCTTCCCCAATGATAATTAGTATTGAGGGGATCGAGTCGAGCTCATGACTCGGTAATCAAAAACGAGGTGCCTCGTGGGGGAGTCCCATGCTTATCCTATGTACATATTATCGCTTTCTAATGTAGCTTACGTGTGGGGATTTGTGCCCTTCCAACCTTTGTTCCGTGGTTGTTTGTGATATGTGGTTTTTAGATCATGATCTTCACGATTGGAGCCTCTCGTGTTCGTTTTATGGGAGCACTCGATCGTTTGCTTTGGAGACATTTTTCAATATCCATGATATATCCTTTATTGTTCTAACCTTAGGTTTTTAGCACACTTCATAAACGGCTATTAATTTATTGGTTACACCCTTTCCATGCTAGATTAGGCATTCGACTACGTCTCTAGTATGGGGGTGTTTGCACCCCTAGACTCAAAACATTAAGGACAATGTTTAACTTTAGTATGGGGGGTGAATAGATACTTGCCTTGCCAAACCCTCACTCTTTCCAAAGTTTATCTTTTTGTTTATCGTTTTTGTTGCAAAATAAGGCTAAAAATGGCCAAATTTTAAATTTTTTCTCATGTTTTATAAGTGTTTGAAGACACGAATGTAGGTTTTCCGATGGCGAGAATAAGAGTAATTTTTGACTCGACCATGTGTTTTGAGCACTTAGCTTTGATTCCTTAACTACACATTAGGCTAAGTCTCTTAAATGAGGACGAGAAATGATAGAGTTAATTATAAGTTACTATGCTAAACGTAGAGTACTCGTATTCTTTCAAAAACTCATGTGTTCTCGTTGTTTGCTTATTCTCCCTTCTCATGTAAATATTTTTTGCTTAATAAATATTGACTTAGCGGTTTAGTTAGGATTGTTGGGTTTCTAGTCTTTTCTAGTAGCTTCCGTGTAATTAAATTGGGAAGACATTAAGGTATCGCCAGCATCACGGTTTTGAAGTATTGGCACCCAAATAATCAAAAGCTTCACCCAATAATAAGATTTCAAGTGCTCACCTAAATCAAGCAAACAATTTGAAGCCCCACAAGGCCGAAAAATCTATGCAAAATTGAAAGTGAATCAAGCCTTAATCTTCGAAGCTTTAAAGATCCAAAATTCGCTTTAGCGTGAGGATATACGTCTTTGGCTAATAAAACCACCGATGAGGCGGATAATAAAAGGCAAGGCAAGACCGAAGTCATAATAAAAGCTTCATGGCGAAGTTGAATAAAAGATGGAGGTAAACCAAAGATAATAAGGCCCTTCCGTTAGGGGGCGTATAAAAGTCTTGGTAATAAGTCTCATGTTCAAAACCGTTATAAAATCGTGTTTATCGATTCCTCTTGTCAACTTAATTTTTTAACATCGTTGTCTATTAGGAGGGGTTATTGATTTGATGGTCTTAGTTACACCGTTAGGACTCTATTTTTAGACCTAAATCTCTATTATCGCATAAGTCAAACAATGTATCCTCGTGAAACATTCAAGACAAAATAAAATATAAGAGATAGAACTTAGGAATAATGGGAGGATAAGTACGTGATTAGGGCATATGAGTAGTGTTAGCATTACTAACTTATAATGAAAATGATCTCGTTGTACGCTTGGCATGGAATTGGGGTGAAAATCGAGGACGATGAAATTATTTCTAACGAAGCATTCACGTGTTCTTATTCTATGAACCTAAACGTCCCATTTTGCGATGAAAATCATACATTATGTCTAAAACACAAGTAGTAGTAATAGTAGTAGTTTAGCTAGTTTATCATTCAATAAAGTGAATAAAAATGAATTTTGGAGATGCTATGATACTTTATTCTAGCATTGCGTGAGGGCACGTCAATGGTTTAGTATGGGGGAGTGATGAGACTGCCTTTATACATAGTCTCATCGTCCAAATTGGGCTTAAAATACATTAAATATCATCAAAATACCCAAATATATGCTTGTGTTTGTTGCTTGTGTATTTTAGGTACGGATATTGAGAAAATGACAAAAGATCACAAGAATCAGTCAAAAACGAACACGGGAAACGAAGCCGTACGATGAACCAAGCCCTAATGAAGAATTTTCCAAAGAAAACCCTTGAAGATTTGAAGAATTATGAAGAAGGGTCCTCCAATTATGAAGAATTGACACTTTATACCCTTGTATCTTCATAATTACAAGTTTGGTCCCTAAAGTTTGTCAAAATTACAAAAAGGACCCTTAACTTTGAAGAATTGGCAAATTTAGTCCCTCAACAAATCTAAATTGTCAATATTGGTCCTCCAAGAAGTCAAAAAACAAGTCAAAGCCTTGAAGTATGAAGACATGTCAAAAACAGTCCTTGAAGAATGAAGAAATTACATGTTTAGTCCTTGTTTCAAGTTTTTAAAAGTACTTGTGCCAAAAGTGTCAATCTGCCAAAGTTGATTTACAAAGGAATTGGAGTTTATTGCCATTTAATACAAAGTGAAAGAAGAAGTAAAAGTGAGGGACCTAATCTGCCAGACAAACAAACTCTCACCCTCCACTCCCTGCTTGACACCTCACCCACTCACACCCATTAACCAATCACAAACCACCTTTTCTCCACATCACCTCTCCACTCACCCAATAACTGATTAATTAATCAGTTTAAAACTCCCTCCAAACATTTATTTAAAAACTTATTAATCCCAAACCGGATTAAATCACCCCCTAATCCACCCTTAAACCCTAAATATTTCCAGGATGAACTATGATTAAAACAAAGGGTTTTTGGGTAATTCGCTCCAGATCCTTGATTAAACATCACTTAACCCCATCCCACCTCCCAAAAAGTGTCACCCTCACCCTCACATGCCTCTCCAACCCTCCCCTGCCCCACATTTTGGCTCCAAGACAAAGATGACAGCCAATCAACGCTTCTTAGCATTTTTCATGCTCCCAAAGAAAAGATGGACGTCCTAGATCGTTTCTACATCACTGGCATCTCATAAACGTCCAAGAATCATCACATGATCGCTTGACGAATTCAAAAAATGGCATCAACATGGCATCTTCAAATATTCTCCAAGGGCAAAGTTGGGAGTTCAAGATATTAGGGTTTTATGTTTCTTTTAGCTTTCTAGAACAAATGTAAGCCTATATAAAGGCATTATAGGACTTAGCATGGAGTTGTTCTTTTTTTTCTCCGTTTTGTCACAAGCTTGTAAATCCTCTTTTGTTAATGAAATGGGTTAAGTGTTGTTGATGAGAAGCAAAGAACCTCTTTTACATTCTTGCAATTTTAATTTTTCCAAAGCTCAAGTTCTCTTTTAAGTTTCTGTTTGGTGACAAAAGTGTTAAGTTTTTACGCATTTGGTCCAAAAGCTTTAAGCTAATATCATAAGCCTGATAATCTATTTGATTATCAAGCTTATGTGAGGAGTAAAGTCTTTGTTGATTTAGTGTTAGTAATATTCCAAGATATAAAAAAAATCAGTTTATCTTTATTTTTTAAATAAGCCACAAACAGCTTAATCAATAAGCTTGTTTGGTAGCTTATTTTTATTGTGAACAGCAATCTTGTGTTTTCCTTTTCTCTTAGCAGGTTTCAAAAGCTCATAATCCTTTTAAGATACATGTGGTGTGTGTGTGTCAACAGTGACCACCACCACCCTCTCTTTGTCTTGCTTACTTATTCAAATCCAAGGTTCTGCATAGGCCCCAGCCTATTGGAGGTGGTTAAGCAACCACTAAGGGTCCTGGATGTAGGACCCTTAAGGTAGTTTCTTGTTTCCTATTTCATTTTTTTAGTTTTCTGAAAAATTATGTGATTTTGTGAAAATTGCATGGAAGTTGTTAAGTGTTGTTTAAATTGTTTGATATTGCTTAATCTGGTGTAGTATGCATGTTAGATTGATATTGATTCAATTTGATTAGGGTGTGAGTTGTTTTGCTTTGAAAAAGTGAGAATCTGAATTCTTAAGGGGTGTTTGGATCTGCTATTTAAGTGAGAACTTTGAAAGATTTTGAGTTAAAAACCTGTTAGAATCACTCTTTAGATAGTTGTTAGGTGCTAGTAATGCTTTGGTATTCATTTTTAGTGAAGTTAAATCAAGTTTGCATGTAAAAGGTTTTGAAAATAGCTTAAAATCTGTTAAGTCATATTTCTGCCTGTTATTGTGTTTAGTTGTGCCTCAAATTCATTAAGCTGCTAGATTTTAGGTCCAAGCAGGTTTGTAATTGGGTTTTAAGCTACTTGGTTAGATTGTATGTAAGTTTGTGTGCATTGAATCTCATTTTTCATGCCATTTGAACCAGCATAATATTCATCAGATAGCATAAGCTAATATCAGAAACATGAGTATGCACATTTGATTGATTTTTGTGATAAAGCTTGCTTGATTTTGTGCATTTCTTGACTCCTTATACTCCAAAGAGTATAAGGGTGCCTTCTTATCCAACAATCATCCACAAGAATCAAAGATTCAAGTCCTCTTGGGTCTGTTTTCACTTGTGAAGATATCAAATGAACACACCCTTGTGTTCATCAGAAACTCATCCATAACTGGGCACGTTTTTTCAATTTTTAGGGCTTAATCTTGTTTAGTTTGATTTGAGTTTGTGTTTTAGTGAGTAAAAAGGTCACTGGATTGTGTTTTCAAAAGTTAAAAAAAAAACAATTAAAAACCAAAAAGGACGTGGCCAGGACTCGAACCTGCGCCACTCCTCTCACCACACACACACGTTACCATTGCGCCCTAGGGTCTTTGACTGCTAGGGTTGCATTTGCAATCTACTTAAGGGTTGTTTGTTTTATAGCTTATTTGATCAACAGCTTATAAATAAGCTTTTTCTGGCTTATTTCTTTGAGATTTTTACCAGTTAGTATTTTTCTTAGGTTTGTATTAGGATTTAAGACTTTTCTGTCCAAAAAGTATATTTTTCCCATTATTAATTAATTTATTAGGATTATTTTAAGTTTTAATTTTAAAAAGTCATTAAAAATAGAAAAAGGTAATTTAAAAATCTGAAAAAATAGTTTTTAGGTTTCTAATCATATTTTTGAGGTTTTCAGCTATTTAAGCTTTCAATTTAGCTTATTTTTGATTTTATTGGATTTTAGGGTTTTTAGCTAACTTTAAAATTTAATATTAAATTATTAATTAGGTTTCAGAAAATTTGGATTGCATTTTTGTTTTAGTTACATTATTTAGTATTTTTGGTAATTTTTTAGAATTTATTTATAAACTTTTTATTTTTTTGAATATTTTAATATTATTTTATTATTAAAAGTTGAAGTTTTATTTTTTTTAGTTTTTACATTTTTCCTATGTTAAGGACACTGAATTAGGAGTTTTGTCACTTTCCAAATATTTTTAGGACTTTTCATTTAATTTCTAGAATTAATTTAAGATTTAATTGATTTTAATAGTTTTTAAGTGTTTAAAAATAGTTTAATCTGGTTTTAAAATTTTTAAAAATAGTTTTTAGCTTAATTAGGGTATTTTTGAGGTTTAGAAACTATTAGATCTTGTTTAAGGCTTTTTAATAATTAAAAGTGATTTTTAGGGCTTTAATTAGCATTAAAAAGTCATTATCTAATTAATTAAAAGGTTTTAGCAAGTTTGGATTTTTTGTAAACTCTTAGAATATTATTGGGGATTTTTAGTAATTTTTAGGGATTTTTAGGTTAAAATTTTAATTTTGGCACTATTTACGATTTTACGTGTTCGCCTTTTTCGTCGTAGTTTAATTCGTCTTTGTAACCGTCTTTCTCTTCTAATCCCATTTCTTTCTCAATCATATAATCACAAACATTAATCAATTCAACACACAACGCACTTGCCTCCTTGGGAAACGAACTTGTTTGGTCATTAGTGCTCGGTTTTCCTAAATCGACACTTAACGCTTACCACTACTTTGCCTCTCTTTTCCTAAAGGGTTGCAAAACCACTACATCAATAATCAAGCAAAATCCTATCAACTAGGTGAAGCTGATGCTAAGCAAAACACGAAAGTTGCTACTGGTACGTTTTTACTGAATAACCGTTACGCTACAGCTTTATTTGATTCTGGTGCGGAAAAAAGCTTTGTGTCTACAAGTATTAGTACCTTAATTGATATCAAACTGGTCGAATTAGACGCGAGTTATGAAGTAGAACTAGCTGATGGTAATTTAGTGAGTACCAATCGTGCGTCTTAGGATGTTCTCTTAATCTTCTGAACCGTATTTTTAAGATAGACTTGATGATCTTCGAATTGGGAAGTTTTGATATTATTATCGGAATGGGTTGGTTGTCCAAGTATAATGCGTCTATTCTGTGTGGAGAAAAGAAAGTTAGGATACCTTTAGATGACAAGACCATAGGTATCGAAGGTGATAAATGTAATTCTCGACTGAAAATCGTTTCGTGCATTAAAGCTCGTAGGTATATCAGAAAAGGTTGTGAGTTATTCCTAGCTCATGTATCGGAGAAGGAATAGAATGAGAAGCGTATCGAAAATGTTCTAGTCATTCGGGACTTTCCTGAAGTGTTTCCGGAAGATTTGTCAGGGCTTCCGCCTCCAAGGCAAGTAGAATTCCAAATTGATCTAATTCCTGGTGTTGCACCCGTGGCACGTGCGCCATATCGTTTAGCACCATCTGCGCTGAAGGAGTTGTCTGTGCAATTGCAAGAACTATCTGATATGGGTTTTATACGACCGAGTTCGTCACCTTGGGGAGCTCCTATTTTATTCGTTAAGAATAAAGATGGTTCGTTCCGTATGTGTATCGATTACCGAGAGTTGAATAAGTTGACGATCAAGAATCGTTATCCGCTTCCAAGAATTGATGATCTATTCGATCAACTTCAAGGTTCTCGTGTTTTCTCCAAGATTGATATTCGTTCTGGTTACCATCAACTTCGTGTACGCGAGGAAGATATTCCTATTACGGCGTTTAGAACTCGTTATGGTCATTATGAGTTCCGAGTTATGCCTTTTGGTTTGACTAATTCACCTGTTGTATTCATGGACTTAATGAATCGCATTTGTAAGCCGTATCTTGATAAATTCGTGATCGTTTTAATCAATGATATTCTAATCTACTCCAAGAGCAAGGAAGAGCATGCTGAACACTTAAGAATTATCTTGAACTTGTTAAAGAACGAAAAGTTGTACGCTAAATTCTCAAAGTGTGATTTTTTGCTTAATTATGTATAATTTCTCGGACATATGATTGATAAAAGTGGGGTACATGTTGATCCTCTGAAGATTGAAGACATTAAAAATTGGAGTGCTCCAACTACTCCAACTGAAGTGCGATAATTTCTAGGTTTGGCTGGTTACTATCGAAGGTTTATTGAAGGATTCTCTTTGATATCAAAACCATTAACTAAGCTGACTCAGAAGAATAAACCGTTTATGTGGGGCGATGAAGAAGAAGAAGCTTTAAAAACCCTGACGATGAAAATATAGTGCGCCGATCTTATCGTTACCTGAAAGAAGTGAAGACTTTGTTGTTTATTGTGATGCATCTCTTCAAGGATACGGTGTTGTTCTCATGCAACGTGAAAAGGTGATCGCATATGCCTCATGACAATTAAGGAAGAATGAGGAGAACTACACTACCCATGACTTGGAATTGGGGCTGTGGTTTTTGCTCTACGACTTTGGAGACATTATCTGTATGGTACGAAGTGTACAGTATTCACTGATCACAAAAGCCTACAATACCTATTGGATCAAAAGGAGCTGAATATGAGGAAACGTCGATGGGTTGAACTCTTGAGTGATTACGACTGTGAAATTCGTTATCATCTTGGAAAGGCGAATGTGGTAGCTGACGCGTTAAGTCAAAAGGAAAGGGAGATACCTATTAGAGTGCGTGCTTTGGTGGTGACAGTTCATAATAACTTACCTGAGCATATTCGAAATGCACACATCGAAGCGTGTAAGAAGGAAAATATCAGCTGAAAGATTTAGAGGAGATGGTGAAACATTTGAGACGCGATCCGATGGTATCAAATGTTTGAGAGGTCGAATTTGGTTACCATTCTATGGTGGACTGAGATACTTGATCATGTTAGAATCTCATAAGTCCAAGTATTCTATTCATCCTGGATTGGACAAAATGTACCAAGACTTGAAAAAGTTATACTGGTGGCCGAATATGAAAGCTGATATTGCATCATACGTCGCGAAATTCTTAACGTGTGCAAAAGTGAAAGCTAAATATCAGAAGGCGTCAGGATTACTTGTCCAACCTGAAATTACAATCTGGAAATGGGAGCGAATTACGATGGACTTCATCACAAAACTCCCAAGGACACCGTCTGGGTTCGATGCAATCTGGGTTCTTGTCGACTATTTAACTAAATCCGCTCATTTCATTCCAATCAATGAGAGGTTCGGTTTAGAGAAACTCGCCGAGCTTTATCTGAAGGAGATCGTGTGTAAGCATGGTGTTCCTATTTCAATCATTACCGATAGAGACAGTGGTTTTGCTTCTAGATTTTGGAGATCACTTCAGAAATCTTTAGGAACCAATTTGGATATGAGCACAGCCTATCACCCGCAAACCGATGGGCAAAGCGAAAGAACTATTCAAACATTGGAGGATATGTTGCGTGCTTGTGTGATAGACTTTGGAAGTAGCTGGGATAAGCACTTACCTTCGGCCAAATTCCCGTACAATAACAGTTATCACACGAGTATTAAAGCTGCACCTTTTGAAGCACTTTATGGGAGAAAATGTAGATCACTCGTGAGTTGGAGTGAGGTTGGTGATGCTCAACACACTGGACCAGCGATGATTAGAGAGACAACGGATATGATTGTGCAAATCAAGAATAGGCTGTTGTCTGTGCGAAGCCGACAGAAGAGTTATGCGGACGTGAGAAGAAAACCATTGGAGATTTGTGTGGGAGATAAGGTTATGCTAAAGGTATCACCATGGAAAGGTGTTGTACGATTTGGAAAATGTGGGAAATTGAGTTCTCGTTATATCGGACCATTCAAGATTACATCTAGAGTAGGACCCGTGGCATACCAACTTGAACTACCACAAGAACTGTATGGGATTCATAACACTTTTCATGTGTCGAATCTGAAGAAGTGTTTATCCGATGAAGAACTCGTTATACCGTGGGAAGAAGTTAAGGTTGATGAAAACTTGCACTTTATTGAAGAATCAATCGATATCATGGATCGCGAGGTCAAGCAACTGAAACAAAGCCGAATCCCTATCGTCAAAGTTTGATGGAACTCTCGGAGAGGACCGGAGTATACTTAGGAACGAGAAGACCAAATGTGGAAGAATTACCCTCATCTCTTTGATTTCAACAAGCGATCGGACAAGAACGCGAGTTGATCTTCGAGGGCGAAGATCCTAATTTGGTGGGGATAGTGTGACAATCCGTCAATTTCAGGTCGTTATCTTAATCTCGACTATTACGTATTATGTGTTTACTTTAATGAGAATTTCAAATTATCGACTAACCGAGAAGGTTATGACTTGAAACTAGCCTAAGAATGTCGATTAGATGAAAACCGACAAGGAATACGTTAGGTATCGATATTATATTCTCAGTTTATCTAAGAATGGTTTTATTATATTTAGTCTTTATTTCTTGTGCTTTACGTTTTAACGAATGACGAGAACTACTAGTGATCGCTATACCGACGGATGCCCAAAATTTTATGTTTTATTATCGATTGTCTCGATATGTTATATTTTCGACGTTTTCGATTTAATTACGTTTAAAGTCGTGTCGAAGCTTTATTATTATATTTATGAAGCGTTTTAACTTTTGAAAACTATTTTTACGAAACCCGAGTCCCGTAAATATTTTCAAATTTGACTAATAGTCATTTTCTACCCTTTAAAGTATTTAATTACTTTTTGGTCCAAAACTATACAACTTTGGCAAATTTATTCCCTCCACTACCTACATATAAAAACCATTCTTCACCTAACTTTTCTCACACATAAACAAGTTAGTCAAAAAAAAAAATTCTCACCTCACCCTTGCCCTCTCTCTTTGCCGTACACCCTTAACACCAAAACACCCTCAAAAATCTTGATTCTACTTTGAATCATTTAAAACTAAAACAACACCACTCCTTAGAATTCAAAGGTGATCACATCCATATAAATTTTTCTTACATGCACCATGTTTTTATTTTTAATGAAATCTTGTGAAGTTTGATCCATTTTTATAATATAAATGTGTTGTTTATCATGTGTATGCTTTATTTTATTTATTGCATGTATGAAATTTTAATTTTTGTTTTGAAGATATGTACATAAAAGTGTTATAAGATTGAAAGGGTTGATTATAGTGATTGATAGATGATATTAAGAGTATATGAATTGATAAAATGGGTCAAAATGTTGATTTAGTGTGATTTTTAACTAACCAGTTTAGACCAGTAGGTAAAAGGCCATTTTTGGGTAACTTACTGTATGATTATTGCTTATCTAATGAGATAGGGTTATAGATAATTTCGTTAGCTTCTATTTGATATAAAGTAGGACTTCCAACTCCAAACGAGTGCGAAGTTACAATAATTTTAGTATTCGTGTACCGGGAGACGAGTATACGCACAATCCGAAAATTGTTGTCGATATTCGATCGAATCTCGGGGACTATAGAATGAGTTTTAAAAATGCTCAAGGACTGATGTTAAAGTATAAACCTCAGGTCATGAGTGTATTTTCAAACCCTAGTGTCGGTTTTATAAATGGAGTTGTTTAGATATGTCAAAATGGTTTTACGAGTCAAAGGCGTAAAACTGTCCGGTTTTTGTAACTCATAGATGTGTCGGGCAGAAAGCCTTAGAAGTAATATTTTAAAATAAAACTTAAAATGAGTCTTATTCATATTATATGTCAATTTGTGACCAAGTTTCGTCTAAAACGGAATAGTTTAAGTAAGGTAAATGAGCTTGTACTTTCGGTAAGTACCGGCAGATTTTTATCGATGATATAGTCTAATAAAGTTAACATGTAAAAGGGTACAGAAGTACACTTGTACTATTATTATTTTTGGGATTGTCATAGTTTTATAAATTTGAGTTTTGTATTATTTAAGTATTATTTATACTTGAGTCATTTATTAACGAACGCGCCTTATTTGGTAGGTTGCGGTCTTCGTGTTTAACGGGCATCACTTATCGTCGGCGATCGTCACATTACTACTATTGTACCAAGGTGAGTCTATAGCCTCGATTTTATACTATCTTGTAAAGTATTTTAAAACCCGCAAGGGAATAACGTGCTTGTTTTAAAATAGAACACAAGAGACCCGATTGTATGCTAGATGAACGCTATTTACATAAGTTTGCTTATAGCCATAAAAGACCCATTGAATCATGAATTGTTAATCGAATGAACGCTAATACTATGGATAGATCTATCGGGGTGACGCCCAGTCCGGTCACGACTAGCTATCGCGTGGTGTTGTGATACAACAGTAATGAAACATCGGATGCAATTGTATAAGAGAAATATACGCACTTAGCTAGGTGTGTTGGGCTGAAATAATATATGTTAAAGTTCAATGTCATGAGGCTTATGTAATAACAACGATGATTATGTCTGATTCATATGATTGTCAACCATGGAAGGTTTACTCAGAATACTTGTGTTCGTTTATTTAATTTAAACTCTATAGATTCACTCAGCATTTTGTTGACTTTATAGCATGTTTTATCTCATGTCCATGAAGAAGGAACTCAAGGAAGGCGGTTTCATGCAGCTTGCTTAATTTAAATGTTTTAGCCCGCTTTTTCTAAACTATGTCCATTCAATGAAACTTTTGTAGTTTGTTATGCTGTGTAAACTTTAAAACTATTTGTGACCGTATGTGAACTGTTTTACCTTTAAATAATGAATGGATGTATGTTTTATTAAAACGACTCGTTTTGAGCCGTTTTCTATGATATTGAGATTGAACCATGACAGTAACACCCAAAGACCCTTCCGTTGGCATGACACGAAATTGGGGGTGTTACATAAACATCGATAGAGGTGCTATCATTCTCACTGTTTGAATATAATTATGCCTTTTATAAACAACTTTCTTCAAGAATTCGACTTGTTTTTCTAGTTCCGTTACCTTTTCAGTATCTTTTTCATGTCGACTTTTGAAATCTTGTTTTAACGTTTCAACCTCTTGTTTCTTAACATCAAGAATTTTAGCTGTCTTGGTGTTATCCATCGAAAGCCGTTGTTCAAGTTCGTTAACTTTGGTGGTAGCAAGGTACGTTTTTTGACGCTCATCCATTAATAAAACATTAAATTGACGTTTCTCTTTGGTTAATAACTCAAGAGTTTCGTTGTATTTCTTTTCAAGATCGTCCTTTTGACTTTTTAACGCACTACCCTTGTAACCCTCAAGCTCTTTGGTCTTTTGAAGAAGCTCAGCTATATAACTTTCAAGGGTCTCATTAGATTTAATTAGATCGATTTTGCATTCTTCAAAGTTTTGAGTGAGCGCTGCGTTTTCCTTCTTTAATTGCTTTTGACTCTTTCTAGTTTCATTGACATCTTTTTGTAATCTAGCAATTAAATTAGCAAGCACGACATGCTCCTCATCATCATACTCATTTGCATGTTGATCATCCTCAAACGCATTAGTGCACATTTCTGATGAATCAGGTATGGTATAGATATCCACCTTTTCCGTCATACATGTGTCAATAAGGGTTGTTGTTTGATCACTATGCTCAGAATCAAAAACAGGACCATGATCATAGGAAGGTGTATTGCTAATGACAGTCTTAGAATTGATGCCTTGTGTGCCAGTGATGTTGCTTTCTTTCCCATGTATGGTATGATCATTATGCGCACCATGATTTGTGTTCCCTGATTTGTAGTTGTCAGTTGCATTCCTCGATACTGTCCTATTACTTACAGTTGAAACTGGACTCGTATCCACTACATGAATCTTTGCAATCATGCACTCTTGCGTTTTCAGCCTTTTGTCATTCACTTTATTTATCATGTCTTTTGTATGAAGTAAGCGTTCATCCATAATCCTCTCAATTGATTCAATGTTTTTATGTATCAAGTCTCTAAAAGATTTTGCGTCCATTTTAGTGTAGTCTTTAAAGTGCTCTTGTGCATCTCGAACTTCTGAATCAAAATTCGGATTCTTGGAATTTGTCTCATGAATGTTTTTGTTGAGTAATTCATTCTCAAGATTTTTCAAGTGGTCTCTTAACTCATAAGTGAACGTGCGATGGTCATTTCCGAAGAACCAATGAAAAGCATGCATATACAAAGGATCTAACGAGAAGGTCTCTCTTTCAAGACGTTTTAGATTCGTTTTAAGATCACTGAAAGCTTGCATACAACATTGTTTAAGGACATGTTCTTGAAGTTGCATCTCTCGTTCTTCTCTGTCTGAACACGCATTGCTCTTTTCCATGATGATGGTGTCTCAGTTGATGAAGTGACTTCGGATCTTAAGTAGATATGGTGATTGTTGTTGAAGAGAAAAAATTCCGAAAAATTCGATTTTTTTTCAGTCCCACAGTAAATTCCTCAGTCCGACAAAAACGGTAAACCGTAAAATTTTGAATTACTAAATTTTTAATTCAAGTTAGAAATAGCCAATAACTAGTAGGGAAAAAATTTGAAAAAGGAAAAATTTTGATAAAAATAAAACCTAAAAATGGCCTAAAAATTTGAATTTTGGTCCGAAAATTTGAATTTTGGTCCGAAAATTTGAATTTTTGGTCAAAACAATTTTCGCGTCGCCAAAATTTGAAATTCGAAGCTTAAATGGCCTAAAAATGGTATAGGAAAAAATAAATTTTAGTTGGGTTTTCCCGCCGAAAAACCCTTTTTTTATTATTTTTATTTTAATCTTCGTGTAAACTATATTCCGGGACAAGTCTAGATAGTGGCTAAGTCTGAAAAGTACTCTAACAAAATTTAGATTTCCATCGCAACATCCATCGGTATACCCATCGCAATGTCACCCATCGGAATGTTGGATCGCAAGTCTCGATCGCAAGTCTAGATCGCAAGTCCAGATCGTAACCTCTGATCGCAACATTGATCGTAACACGTGATCGCAATCCTGATCGCAACTCTCAATCGTAACACGTGATCGCATGTCGTGATCGTACCACGGATCGCAGTTTTAGACCGTAAAACATATCGTAGTGTCAGATCGCAACACAGATCGTAAGAGGTGATCGTAATATTCGATCGCAAGTAGAAACCCCAGGTTTATGCGATCGCAATATTCGGATCGTAACGAATAAAAAATTTGAGACTTTTAGGCAACAAGAAAGATGAAAGTTTTACCTGGGAATTCGTGTTTCTATCCAAACCAAAATAATAAAAATCTTACCACAAGTATGTAGATGATCTATAGTACGATTTAGAATACGAAAATCAACGAAAAACAAGAAAATACTTGAATTCGAGATGATTTTAGGAGTAAATCACACGAACCAAATAGTTTACCAACAACGAACCACAAAACTACCCCATGGCGACTGATACCAATTGTTGTCCCATTATATTTGTGATGATTAAACAATAAAGGTAGATAAAAGATGGAAGATTTCTAGAGAGAGAAAGTAGTGATAGAAAGTAGAGAAGTGTGTGAAACAATAGGAAGGTTAGATTAAGATAAAAATGAATCAACCAACACCCTTCCTAACATTCTAGGAAGGGTATTTATAGCCTTTGCCTACATGTGGCATAATGGGCTAAATGATTATGGGTTGGGCTTTCCTTTTGGGCTTTGGTTACTTATGAATGAACCTTAGCTTAAAGTTAATCCTGTAATACACGACTAACCTACTACCTATTACAATGTTCTAATATACGATACATAATAAACATATGACCGAGCATTCTTATTTGACTCAATATTTTGAGGCTAACAACCTTTTTGATTGTGATATTGACCCATTCATCATTTCTGGCACTTTCTCTGGTCACAACATTTGAATTAGCCCCTTCATCATCAGCAAGTGCCATCAGCACTTTCACACTAACCATTTCATCATCATCTGAAGAAACATCTTCTTCATCCCATTCATAGGCTTCAGCAACAAGCCCTTTGTTCTTGTCTTGCTTGGGAGTCTTGGATGAGGAGCTTTTAGTACTCATTAAGGCCAATCTTGCCTTGATTTCTCTGTATTTAGCCTCAAAGTCTTTTGTTGGTCTGAGTTCAACCCTGTTTTGATGAAATGAAGTAGAATCAATTTGTTTTGGTTGAAATGATGATTGACCAGATGGTCTTGATTGAGTTGGTGAGGAATATGAAAGGAGAGATGTTTTTGAATAACAATCCCTAGCATAGTGACCAGTCTTCCCACATTTTAGCATTCAGTGTCAATTGAAGCATTTGTGGAGCTAGAGAACTTTCCTCATTTCTTAAAGAACCTTCTAGGCTTGGCCAGAAGTGCCCTTTTATGAAATTCCTCTTTGAGGTCATTTAGATATTCCTTACTAGATCTAGTGTCTTCCTCATCATCAGGACTATCTTTGTAGTCTTGAATGACAACTTCACTGAAGAAAGCTGTAGACAAGGGTGTAGCAATGGTTAATGCTTTACTCTTGATTGAGCCTTCATAAATCCTATCAACGAGGTTTTCTTCATATTTAAGTTTCCTAAAAAGAGAGGCTAGATCACAATCTTTAACGTGATTAGCATTTCTCAAGCTTTGGCAGAAACTGAGCCACTTCTTTGGCAATGCATTAACAAAAACCGTGTTGATTTCAAGTTTTGAAAGCTCAACACCATCATTCACAAGTTCATTCATCAGTGCTTTGTATCTGGTGAATGTCTGTGTGAGGGTTTCCCCTTCTTTGTGCTTGAAGGTGTTGTATTGATGCTTTAAATCCATGATTCTGGTTTCTTTTACATGAGAGGGTCCCTCATGGTAAAGAATGAGGCCCTCCCATGTAGCTTTGGCTGTTTTGCAATTTACAACAGAATTCATTTGGTCATCTGGAAGCATAGACATGATGAGACTTTTGAGACGCTGATCTAGGTTAGCAGTTTTTCTCTCATCAGCAGTCCATTGTGCTTCAGGTTTTTTATTGTCCCCAACCATGGGAACAAAATGACCATTTTTAATAATTCCAAGGAATTGAGGTTCAATCCCAACCATGTGGACAATAAACCTCTTCTTCCAATTTGTAAAATTGGCTACCTCTAGTATAGGAACAACATTGAGTTGGCCACCTTATATTCTAGGGTTTGTGGTATAACTTGAGCCAAGTTTGGATCTTGATTTGAAAACTATTAAATGAGCAGTTTAATAAAATAAGAGTTTAGCTAATCAAACTGCTCTGATACCACTTGTTGGTCCCTTGTAATTCGTTATGGCTTATTATCTTAAGTAATAACTCTTTACTTCGACTAAAGTGTGTTGTTTTAACAATAGATAAGAACTATGAAAGATTAAAACAACAATACCAGTATAATTTTCAACGTATATACTTTTATTTGAATCAAATAAAGAATCTATAACCCACTTTGTTTGCGAAATAACAAAGTGGTTGAATGACAATCGGTTTGGATCTCCTCTACTTAAACGTCTAACCAAAGTTAAAGTCTAAGCTCCAATCTAGACGTTCATATGCATCTTGGCTATATGGTTTAGTTGGTATCGAGAAAGAATGGTTTTCCAAAGTTTAAACTCTTGTATAGGTTAACCCTTTCTCTCCCAATGTACACTCCTTATATAGGCAGTGTAAATTAAGGTTTGCATTTTGCATGTTTCAATGCATGGGTTTATCCAGTGGGTGGTTGATGCCCATGCTGGATAAACAGTACAAAGTACATATTAAACTATTCTAGAAAAGATAAAGGTTATATCTAAGTATACAAGCAACCTACTTTGACTTAAAATAATCTTTTCCCGCCTAATGCAAACCATCAGAATACTGAAGAGTCTTCAGTATCCTAGAGGAGATCGACATCATTCAGTTTGGTATTGTCAAACCAAACTGAACTGAAAGCCCTTCTTTAGTCCTTGTTCTTAAGCAACTAGACCGCCTTGTATTTGAAGTGAATACTCCTTTGTCTTCTAAGTTCACTTGAAGGGGAGTGCTGAACATTCTTCAGCTATAAAGTATTCAGTAGGAACTTTGTTCCTCTGGTCATTCTTTGTAGAATCATCTTTTCTTAGGATTAAGCAAGTGTTTAATTTATCTAGTGAATGGAAGGAGATGAAAGAACTAGAGAGACAAAGAGTAAGAGAGAGAAAGAAGAGAAAGAGAAAGATGGAAAAATGAGAAATATGATTAAGTGCTCAACCCCTCCTAACATGCTAGGAGGAGGTTTATATAGCCACCCTACATGTGGGCTTTGGTGGGCTATATGTTTACATACTGGATCACGAGCCCAATACTTGAACCTATCTTTGTAGTAAACGATCCTTTCTAAATACGTAAAAACGTATTTCCAACAATCTCCCCCTAAGGGAGGTCACTCCAAGTTACAATTTCCTAAATAGTCTATAGCTCGTGATCTATGCTATCAATGATGTGACCGAGACTTTCTTTAAAAACGTATTTCCAACAATCTCCCCCTAAGGGAGGTCACACCATTTTACAAAATCTTAAACCTAGCATACTATGCTTGAGTCTTCGATCTTGTTCTTGTGAATATGCAGATGAGATCTTTGACTTTAGTCTTGAGCATGTTTCCTTGCCTTGACCTTGTGCATTCATCACTTGTGAAATTTTCCTCCTCGTGACTTCATGTTCCACATACTTATACCTTTATAAATTCTTGAAAGCTTCAGAGTTTGATACACCATAAGACTTGACTTTTAGGCTTTCTTGAATTTGTTGAAGTATTAAGTGCATAAAACATAAGCATGTGTTTACGACTTCTTCTGGATTGTACACCGCAATGCCACCTTCTTGTTACGCTGCATAAGACAGTTAGAAACAAAACATATACACGGATGAAATGGCCTTGAACATTTCATTCTAATTCGGTAGCATTTTACCTCCGGTCGGTGAAGACCGTTGGACGATATTAAATATCGTACTTGTGGCAGGTAGTTTCAATTAAGAACCTCCTTGAAAAGAATTCGCGGGTAAACCCGTTCTCTTTATTCGACCGTCCAAAGCTTACTACAAATATAAAGAGTGAATCATTTGGATAAGAATATCCGCGTGATTTGAAGTCGTCAATTCATGTTCCTAGAACAAGTGAAATTCAATTAAGAACCGCACCATCGTTGCTTTCCAGTTTTCACGAGCTTGATTTGTATAGAATCTTGCAAGTTACCTACCAAGTGCTGTTTGAGGTTAACACTATAAGGATTTACACTCTTCACTGTGAACACTAAGGTATCACTCTGAGTGTTCTGGCAAGATCACTAAGATATTGCGTAGAGGCCTGGAACGTGTTTAAATTCAGTTAAGAATTAAACCACTGTTGCTTTCCAGTTATCACAAGCTTGATTCATAAAGAATCGCACAAGACACCTACCATGAGCTTTTTGATATTTGCTCAAGAAGGATTTCCATCTTCATTGTAAATACTTTCGTATTACTCGGATGTTCAGGCAAGATGATGAAGATTTTGCGTAGGACTCTTAAGATCTTTCTTACTTTTCACAGTGTGTGAAGAAGCAATGAACTATGAAAGTGTGTCCTAATGAGTTATTTTATGATCTCAAATGGCTCTAGACTCGATCGTGCATTTTGGATTTTAGTGATCGGAAGCTGGAGAGGAGTTCTACCATTTCAATACCAACTTATTCGGAGTGAATAAATCGATAGAAGACATGTTGATCTCCGTGTGATTAAAACAAATACCTTTTGAGAGATATCTGATTAAGATGGGTTGGTTGTGCATTGCATCACTGGGTCCATGATGTCTATCTTCAATATCGAGCATCATTAAAAATGATCTCAATAGCATATGTGTTGACCTGGTTTCTGCCTAAGTTGTAAGGAGGGCTTCTTTCTGTTCACCTTTTATCTTTACAATTCTTTTTCAATCTTCAACCCCTTCAATGCTTACCAATACGTCATAACAAGCACCTTGTTGTGATTGTTCCAGTGCTAACTTAATTACTTAGTCGGCATTCAGCTACGTTCACAATCTTTCTCTATCTTTCCTAAGGACTACTATTTCTAGCTATGGAATGTCCTTGGGAATGTTCTTCCGGTTTTAGAAGAATCGTTGGAATTAACCTATCCTACCATACTTATGTCACCATAGTCGTCACCGTCGTGAATAGAGATGTTGTGGGTAAGTATATGTCACCATGAAATCCATTTTGATATCCAAATCCATTTTTCTCCCCCTTAACATATGCAACGATATTCGAAAACATTTCGCACATGTCGGGATGAGCCAGCACATTAAGTCAAACCATTAAATTGATTGATCTCATTATTAAATCACATTTTCTCCCCCATATTAAAAATATTAATCCAATCGATATTTTTAATATCAATTGATTTAATAAAGTTTTAAGAAAATTTGGGAAGAAAAATGCAAATCCAATTATCTTCATGCTTTACACAAGCTCCCCCTCAAATTAATGAGGGTGTACTTGAAACGTGAATGAAGTACCTTTTAAACACAAGTGTAAGGTACTTATCACATGCAAAGATCATATATGATAATGTAATCACAAGATTAGCTATTTATGAGGTTGGACGTGAATGATGGAGAACAACATATGAAAGAAGCACATGGTTCTTGTTTACGAATGTTGGTCGCCTCATCACGTCTGAAGTTATCTCTTGACTCCATGTGTACGATTGATATCGTTGTCTTGACACCAACATGTGAACATGGCACTTTCGGCGTCAAAGATTCTGAATGCTGGACAATTTCTCCCCCTCAATTGTTGACCCGTGTTCTATTGAAAGAGCTGTAGTCGCCGTTTGAGTAGTCGCATCGTCGAGTATGTAGATATCAATTGTAAATTGCTACGGTTGGTGGAGATGATAACTTCATAAAAACAAGATTTCTCTTGTTTTAACAAATAAATGCACTGACACGTACATATTTTCGTGTTAGATTGTGTTATTACGTAAACACAATCCCTTACATGATTATAACGTAAACCATGCCCGAGAAAATTAATTCCCGTTGTTGAGTCAAAGCTTTCTGGTGAAATGATTGACTTTAATATGAAAAGCGGGTTACCATCTGAAATAATAGCAAGCCATTTAGAACATGTTTTAAATCATTTAAACTTCTGCTCAAAACTTATTTGCAACCCCGTGTCATTATTGAACGACATTTCTAGGTTCGGAAATATTATCGATTGCAGAAGACATGTTCTTTTTATCAAAACATTTTTGAACACACAATTTTGAAAGATTTAGAAAAACCTTTTGAGAAATTCTCGAAAAATTGTGTTCAAAGTTTTGAAAACCAATTACTTGAGCTTAAGATGTTGAATATCTTACAACACGAGCTCAAGTCCGAGAAGTTGTAAACTTCTCGTTGTTGGGTCAAAAAGTTGATGTGGCAGAAACTCAAAAACGAAGAAAACATGAAGATATTGTCTAAGCGTTGTCAAGAGCAGTCCAAGCGTTGACAAGAGCAAACTAAGCATTGTTGGCTCAAGAGTTGTCGTGTGCAATCTAAGCATTGTCACATGCAATTTAAGAGTTGATAGAAACGTAGACAAGAAGCTTATGGAAGCTTCTATTTAGATAAACATGCAAGATATATTCTGCATAAGTTTATTTAAATAGAAGATTTACTTGTTTATTTGATTTTATCTCTTGTAAAACCCTAATCCTTACACTATAAAAGGAACCAAGGGTCTTAGGTTTTATTCATAACTCATATTCACAATGTAAACCCAAAGCGTGTGTCGACTAGACGTGGGATTAAATGTATACACGTCTAGTGATTGTTAATTATTAATATAGTTAGCAATCCAGTTGTTTTAATTCATGTTCTTGTGCCCTAAACACCTTGTTAATGTGTCATGTTCTAATTCCGCTTTGATTGTATAATCATATGAATATGATGCATTCCTAGTAGCTTCAAAGATCCGGAAACCAAGGTTTCCACAATTGGTATCAGAGCCTCGTGGCTCGTGATGCTAGGACCAACAAGGTGTTCGTGTATGGTGAAAAGAAGAAAAAATCCGTCTAGTGTTTTTCTGGACGTTTTTGTGTGTGCAGCAGTATTCAGAAGGTCATAACTTTTTATTGGACCATTGAATCGTCATGAAATTTCTTGTGTGTGTTCTATACACGTATATCTAGACATCCACCGGAGGGATTGTCATGTTTTATCCCCAAAAAAAAGTTATTGAGCGTCAAAGTCAGCAGCAGGATGAATGCAGTTTTCTGTGAACAGCCATGTTCAAAACACGATCTCTCCTTCGTTAACCGTTGGATCTTCGTGATTTTTGAACTGTAGATTCTTGGCACTTGTGTCTAGAGTCCCACCGAAGGGATTTTAGATCTGAGCCGAAGACAAGCACTGATGGAAGGATATGATCTACACGTTTATTATATTCTAGATTACTTCTAGTAAAGATAGGAACAACAATGTATTTTCTATATTTATCTTTACCTAGAATAGTTGATACGTAGATTATTGTACAAGGCTTCTTATGTCTATAAAAGAAGACCTTTAGGTTATTGTTCAATATAAGTTTTCATACGTTAAACACTTTCATTGTGAGCAAGTTTGATATCATTGATCAAAGTGAAAGTTTGTTTACATCTTGTGTGTTCTTGTTTAAGTTTTAATTCCGCATAGCACTTAGATTATCATATACATACACAAAGGTTTCTCTAAGTGTATTACCTGATCTAATCTCGTATACATAAAGCTAAATCGATCTAAGTTTGGGATCAACAAGTGGTATCAGAGCCTCGTGGCTCGTGATGCTAGGACCAACAAGGTGTTCGTGTATGCTGAAAAGAAGAAAAATCCGTCTAGGGTTTTTCTTGACGTTTTTGTGTGCGCAGCAGTATTCAGAAGGTCATAAATTTTTATTGGACCGTTGGATCGTCACGAAATTTCTTGTGTGTGTTCTATACATGTATATCTAGACATCCACCGGAGGGATTGTCATGTTTTATCCCCAAGAAAAAGTTATTGAGCGTCAAAGTCAGCAACAGGATGAATGCAGTTTTCTGTGAACAGCCATGTTCAAAACACGATCTCTCCTGCGTTAACCGTTGGATCTTCGTGATTTTTGAACTGTAGATTCTTGGCACTTGTGTCTAGAGTCTCACCAAAGGGATTTTCGATCTGAGCCTTAATGAAGAAGTTATTCAAGGTTGAAGTTTGCTGATTATGGTATAAACGTTTTTGCTCTTTTACATAAAATCATGAACTAGGGTTTCTATAAACCCTAGATCGACTTAAGGCTAAAACGTTTGAGGTTTAGAGGCTGTTATGATGCATTCTGGTGTTGTGCGAAGCTGTTGTTCTCAAAACCCTAATTAGGGTTTCAGTTTAAAATCATCAGATTATAGGGTTTGATATAACAGTTGATGATGTTATTGCACAAAGATTGTTGCTATGATCATACAGTGGAGATGATAATTTTTAGGGTTTGGAGAATAAAACCCTAGTTTGTTTTGATACTTACTGATTGACAAATGTAGCAGCAAGACAGAGAACAACAAACGTGGTCCAATATGTTTCTATTTTATATGGCTCACGTCATAGAAATCCCTTATTTTTAGGACGTGATTTGCTTAAATTAAAGAAAAGATTGGATGGATCACGTGATGGTTAATTCATGCAGACAGTAAAGAACGAATGTTATGATGATGTAACAAGCTGCTATGGAGACTGAATATCAAGACAGAAATGCAATCATTATGCGCTGACAATCACACAATGATCAGCAAAGATATTTGTTGATTGTGACTTGATGAAACGTGTGATGCTTATGAGTTGTTTGAAGTCCCACGGAAATTATGCAACAGCAGGGATATTCATATTCAGTTTCCTATTATTATGGAATTCAAGATGGAATGTGGTTATCCGAGTTATGTGCGGGGCATCTGTTAAAGATGCACAAATGTGAAAAAGATTTTCTGGTTATAACTTTGCATAATATTCTGTGTGCAAAATTCTATTAAGGACACGTGATATGTGGGCTCAAGAAGGTGGTTTACTTATGGGTTGGATTAAGGAGTATTGTCTAGCAATTGTCATAAGTTGAAGCCATTACCGAGAGTATTTTGACCATAAAAGTTGTCAGTATTTAAAAAGGCGCTGATAAGAATGAAGTAAACGCTGACAAGCTTTATTTTGACGCTGACAGAATAAGTCAAACGCTGTCAGCGTTGACAGTGTTGTCCGAGATATGGTTTGTCCAAACGCTGTTAGGTGTTTATCGATATGTGACAGTACATGTGGAAAAGATATTGGACAAATTGAGATGTTGGACAACAAAGGAATAGCTGCTGTTGAGAAAATTGGTATGTTTTTAGCACACAAAAAGGAGGAAATTACACACGAAGGTACATGGAATCTCCATTTTTATTCAGAATATCATGGTGATATTTATGGCTCGGATACTTTTGAAAGGGATTAATGATTTTAATGCGAGTTGGCAACTATTCATGGGAATTTGACGGATATTTTAGATTATGTAATCGGGATAACCTTGTGAAAGAGTTATCCGTTATGAAACTTTTACATATGGTATGAAGATGTTATTCTATTAAATTCGTCATGAAGAGGTGTTAGCTTAAGGGGAAGAATTCTTATGGTAAGTTTGATGATTGAAGAAGATTTTCGCGAGTTTGTGTTCTATCATATCTTAAAGTCATGCACTAGTGAATTTAAAGGTAACTTGTTCGTGCTTTACATGGTTGGTGACGAAGACTTGTCATAACACTTGAAGGAGTTACATTATCGTGCTCAGTGTCTCACAAAGGATGAGAATATTGACAAGGGATCGAGGTCTACTTATATTTAATCATCAGTATAAGTTCTTCATCACATGGATAGTACAAGACATGGAACACAAGGTTGGGTTATTCTACTTCTACATCAAGAATATTATAGTTATTTTTCTTCAAAGATCAGTACTTAGAGCTACATTTTGAGAATCTTCAAAGATTTCATACATTGTTTACTTCCCTGTTGATGTGACAAAAAGGGGAAGACATACGGGCTACACTTGAGGGGAAGCAATTTGAAGATCATGTACAACTTACAAGAGATACACATAGAGTTTTGCCAACATCAACTAGGGGAAGATTGTTGGGTCAAAAAGTTGATGTGGTAGAAACTCAAAAACGAAGAAAACATGAAGATGTTGTTTAAGCTTTGTCAAGAGCAGTCCAAGCGTTGACAAGAGAAAACTAAGCATTGTTGGCTCAAGAGTTGTCGTGTGCAATCTAAGCATTGTCACATGCAATTTAAGAGTTGATAGAAACGTAGACAAGAAGCTTATGGAAGCTTCTATTTAGATAAACATGCAAGATATATTCTGCATAAGTTTATTTAAACAGAAGATTTACTTGTTTATTTGATTTGATCTCTTGTAAAACCCTAATCCTTACACTATAAAAGGAACCAAGGGTCTTAGGTTTTATTCATAACTCATATTCACAATGTTAACCTAAAGCGTGTGTCGACTAGACGTGGGATTCAATGTATACACGTCTAGTGATTGTTAATTATTAATATAGTTAGCAATCCAATTGTTATACCCTAGAACCGAGGTCACTAACATTACCCTAAATTACGCTAATTTTTGAAATTTTTAATAAATTTTAATTGCTATATATTTTAGTATTTTGGTTGAAACCGATGTTCGAGGTTATAATTTTTACGATTGACGATTCAAGAAGGACGATGACGAATACGATCCCGATGGATGCCCAAATTTCTATAATTATTGACGTTTTATCGCTAATGTAATTTTTCGAGAATTTTACTTACGGTTCGTGTTAAGTCGATTCGAGTGAGTTTTATTGCTTTCCGGGTACATTTAAAGTATCCCAGAAGTATTTTGGAGTGTTTGGGATAATTTCCGACTCCCGTAAAATTTTCTAAAATGACTAGTGAGTCAATCCCGCAATGTTTTAGTGTCGTTTTTACTTGAGGCCAAAAGAAAGCTTAAATTGCACAAGAGGTCCTTCCAATTTTTACAAAAGGGGAAACAAAACACATACATCACAAAAACATTTGTAAATTTTTTTTCATCTCTCCCTCTTTTCTCCTTTAGGCCGACGGCCACCCTCACCCACCATAAACCACCCTTAATTTTTTTTCTACTTGGTTTTGATTAAAACTAAGGTTAGACCACCTCTAATTAAATCATTTCCAATCTTTCTATATAATCTAATCCAACATGCATTCATTTTTTTTTTCAAGAATCAAAGGAATTTTTCAAAATTGTTTTTTGATGTTAATTGAATAAATGCATGTTTAATTCATGTGTAATGGGGGTATAATCACTAAATAAACCCACCAAAATTGATTTGGTTGTGGTGTTTTGGTCACCCAAACCCCACGGCTAAGGGGGGGGGGGGGGGGGGGGTGTTTGGGGGACCATGGTGATTGATGATTTGAGCATGGATTTGTGTTTAATCTTGTGTTTATAGATGTTTTAGATGGATACATTTACTTGCATGTTTGTTTATAGGATTTTAGTTTTATAAGGTTGATGATCAATAGGGGTTAGGGACTGAAAACATTGTTTGGTTGTGATTAGGGATGCTTAGGATGATGTCTAGTGATGACAAATGGGTTTGAAAACGAGCGTTAGTGTGATTTTGGTAAGGTTGATTTTAGGCAGAAAGTTTAAAGCATTTTCGTAAAAATTATTTTGAAAATAGGTCTTGTGGATAGGATAGATTTGTAGAGCATTTTCTTACGTTATGTTTGACTTGCGCGAAAGTTAAAGCAAAACATAAGAAACCGTCTGGGTTGTTGGTACAACCAGAGATCCCAGAATGGAAATGGGAGAAAATCGCTATGGATTTCGTGACGGGTTTACCTAGAACTCCTAGTGGATGTGATATGATATGGGTAATAGTGGATAGATTGACAAAATCTGCTCATTTCTTACCTATGAAGAAGACGGACAACATGGAAAAGCTGGCCAGTGTGTACGTGAAGGAGATCGTCTACAGACATGGAGTGCCGTTATCGATCATTTCGGATCGCGATAGTAGATTTACTTCGGAATTTTGGAAATCGCTTCAACGTGCGATGGGCACTGAATTGAGTTTAAGTACGGCTTATCACCCGGAGACTGACGGCCAGAGTGAACGAACTATTCAGACGATGGAGGACATGCTCCGAGCATGCGTGATCGATTTTGGAGGAAGTTGGGACTCTGCCGTCAACTCGACGTCGTCGTCACCTGTAAGATAAGGCCGCGCCAAAGAAAGAAGGGGGCACAAGCAAGCGCAAGAATCAAAGCAGGGCAGGGCGAAGTTTCTATGATGTTCTACCTTTGCGTAGTCTCGGTCCACAGTGACAGTGGAAGGCAAGCGTTTCTATTGTTGCCCGCCCTATAACTAGAGTAGATTTCACTGAAATTGGATGGAGGTGCATCAACCCCTTTTCTGCTAGGCTGGAACGCCACTTGCCTCTAGTTGAGTTTTCGTATAATAATAGTTACCATGCGAGTATCAAGGCAGCACCATTCGAAGCATTGTATGGAAGAAAGTGTAGATCGCCTGTGTGTTGGAGTGAAGTAGGAGAAAGTCAATTGACTGGACCCGAAATGGTTTTAGAAACGACCGAGAAGATTGTGCAAATCAAGAACCGACTACTTGCTGCGAGAAGCCGACAGAAGAGTTATGCCGATAATAGAAGGAAACCGTTGGAATTTGAAGTCGGAGATATGGTTATGCTTAAGGTATCGCCATGGAAGGGTGTAATTCGTTTTGGGAAGAAAGGAAAGTTGAGTCCGAGGTATATTGGACCATTTAAGATCGTTAAACGAATTGGACCAGTAGCATACAAGTTAGAGTTGCCGAGCGAGCTTAGTGCTATTCACGACACGTTTCACATATCGAACTTGAAGAAGAGTTTGGCGGATAAGGAATTGGTGATTCCTTTGGACGAGATTCAACTGGACGACAAAATGCATTTTGTGGAAGAACCCGTGGAAATTATGGACCGAGAGGTCAAGAGGCTGAAGCGTAGTAGAATTCCCATTGTGAAGGTTCGATGGAATTCTAGGCGTGGACCGGAATACACTTGGGAACGTGAGGACTTTTTCAAGGAAAGGTATCCTCATCTGTTCCAGCGGCACGAAATGTGAGTATAAGAAGAGGCGAGCGACGGGACGTCGCTCTTTTTAAGGAGGGGTGGATGTGATACCATAGAACCGAGGTCACTAACATTACCCTAAATTACGCTAATTTTTGAAATTTTTAATAAATTTTAATTGCTATATATTTTAGTATTTTGGTTGAAACCGATGTTCGAGGTTATAATTTTTACGATTGACGATTCAAGAAGGACGATGACGAATACGATCCCGATGGATGCCCAAATTTCTATAATTATTGACGTTTTATCGCTAATGTAATTTTTCGAGAATTTTACTTACGGTTCGTGTTAAGTCGAGTCGAGTGAGTTTTATTGCTTTCCGGGTACATTTAAAGTATCCCAGAAGTATTTTGGAGTGTTTGGGATAATTTCCGACTCCCGTAAAATTTTCTAAAATGACTAGTGAGTCAATCCCGCAATGTTTTAGTGTCGTTTTTACTTGAGGCCAAAAGAAAGCTTAAATTGCACAAGAGGTCCTTCCAATTTTCACAAAAGGGGAAACAAAACACATACATCACAAAAACACTTGTAAATTTTTTTTCATCTCTCCCTCTTTTCTCCTTTAGGCCGACGGCCACCCTCACCCACCATAAACCACCCTTAATTTTTTTTTCTACTTGGTTTTGATTAAAACTAAGGTTAGACCACCTCTAATTAAATCATTTCCAATCTTTCTATGTAATCTAATCCAACATGCATTCATTTTTTTTTTCAAGAATCAAAGGAATTTTTCAAAATCGTTTTTTGATGTTAATTGAATAAATGCATGTTTAATTCATGTGTAATGGGGGTATAATCACTAAACAAACCCACCAAAATTGATTTGGTTGTGGTGTTTTGGTCACCCAAACCCCACGGCTAAGGGGGGGGGGTGTTTGGGGGACCATGGTGATTGATGTTTTGAGCATGGATTTGTGTTTAATCTTGTGTTTATAGATGTTTTAGATGGATACATTTACTTGCATGTTTGTTTATAGGATTTTTGTTTTATAAGGTTGATGATCAATAGGGGTTAGGGACTGAAAACATTGTTTGGTTGTGATTAGGGATGCTTAGGATGATGTCTAGTGATGACAAATGGGTTTGAAAACGAGCGTTAGTGTGATTTTGGTAAGGTTGATTTTAGGCAGAAAGTTTAAAGAATTTTCGTAAAAATTATTTTGAAAACAGGTCTTGTGGATAGGATAGATTTGTAGAGCATTTTCTTAGCTTCGATTTGGTATAAGGTAGAGCTTACGACTCCTAACGAGTCAAAAGTTACGACGTTTTGAAATTCGTGTACCGGGAGATGAAAACCGTCATAATCCGAAGTTATGCTTGGTTTAGGTCAAATCCCGGGGACTATAAGTTTAGTTTGGTAAATGGTCAAGGGCTGAATTTTGGTGTCAAACCTGCACATTTGAGTCTATTATAGGACTTAGGTGTCAAATGGGTCAATGGAGTGTTTTAAACGGGTCAAATGAGTCCGACTTGGTCAAAGTACAATTTCAGTCCGAAAAACGTAGTTTTGGAAAAGTGTTGAGTAACGGGTCGTAGAAGTAAAAATTTTTGTTGGGATTAAATATGTGTTTTCTACAGGTCTTATAGTATTTTTGAGAATTTTGTCAAATTTTACAAAGATGGTTAAGTATGGTAAAACAGCCCGTGCTTTTGGTAAGTATCGGCGAAAATGAATAAAAATGGATAATGTTAATAATAAGGAACAAATGGTGTAAAATGAGTAACGCTTGTTGTTTTGTTTTGGCGTGAGTTGTAATTGTCACAAGTGACTAGTATTTATGTATTTTATACAGTACCATAAGGTTTTAAAATGAGATTACTCATTACGCGTTATTTGGTTTGATAGGTGTTGATTTACCCGGGCATCCGTATCGTCGTCAGTGACCGTCTCTCGAACTATCGACTACTTGATATATAAGGTGTGAATTTATAGCCTCGCTTATTATTATTTCAAACTGTTTTACCCGCGAGGGAAATGCATGCTAGTTTTTAAAATGAACATATGTCATGAATGATTGTTGGACCCGAATGTTGCCTTTGAAATTGTGTTGAGTATCTAGTTGCAAAAGTCCCTAATTTCATGAACTATTAACTATTGTTTAGTCCTAGCGTGGATTAGAAATAGCCGCTTATACAAAGTGATAGTACTATGGGGTTGACTACCCTATCCGAGACGAGGGCTAGTACGTTGATACCCCCTGGGGACGGATAATTTGTGATAAGAGATAAGGTATAATTGCAACTGATGCCTTATTAGGGGCCTTGGTTTCATCTAAATCACGCCGGTAATTATTACGCGGGTGATTGAGTTAACGGTTTAGTGTCATGAGCTTAAACACAATTTCCAGTATCTTGAATATAGATTGTTTGATCGACAAGTCTATGAATGATCGTGAATGGTTTTTATTTCACATATGTTCAAAATGAATTGTAAAACCTATGAATTCCACTCAACGTTTTCGTTGACCAAATTTAGCATGTGTTTCAGGTAACCGCTGAAGTGTGGCATGGAGCGTGCATTGGATGGATGTTGTGTGTATGGCTTGGAGTCTGCTTGTTTTTCCTCCCGTTATTACTTAAACATTTTTAACTTTAATGTTATGTTGTTGTGAAAACTGTAGCTTTTGGGTTGAGATTCATGGGGACCGTAAACGCTAAACTCTGTTGTATCAATTGGGGTTGGAAAAACCGTAGACATGTATCTTTTAACAATTTTTAATCTAAGTTTTAAATTGACGTCTCTTTGGAGTCGTTCGATATATCTTGTGTGCGATGATAACTGCCTAGCACCCAAATGTTGTAGTTCCGCTGCGCATAGCATTTGGTGGGGTGTTAGACCAATTGTTTTAATTCATGTTCTTGTGCCCTAAACACCTTGTTAATGTGTCATGTTCTAATTCCACTTTGATTGTATAATCATATGAATATGATGCATTCCTAGTAGCTTCAACGATCCGAAAACCAAGCTTTCCACACCCTTGTTAAGGACAAGATACCATCGGCGATAAACTTTCCTTTAAACTGAAGAGCGAGTTCGAAGCTGACATTTACTTCGAAGTCGTTTTCATGAGCTTGAAAAACTTTGAATGTTTTAACGTAAAGATCATGACCGAGAAAGATGAATTTCTCGTTGAGAAGAAAAGCTTTATTATTTAAAAGATACACTTTACTTTATGAGCTTAAAACCTGGAATTTTTTAATACAAGCTCATGACCGAGAAAATTTAATTTCCTGTTACGAGGATAAGCTATCTTTAAAGATAAGCTTTCCTAAAATTGACGTCCGAGTTACAGTCTGATACACTTTACTTTATGAGCTTAAAACCTGGAATTTTTTAATACAAGCTCATGACCGAGAAAATTTAATTTCCTGTTACGAGGATAAGCTATCTTTAAAGATAAGCTTTCCTAATATTGAATTCCGAGTTACAGTCTGATATTTAACTGTAAGTCATTGTGCATGAGCTGAAAAACTTAGAATGTTTTTAATATTAGCTCATGCCCGAGAAAAATTAATTTCTCGTTGCAAGGATAAGTTTATCATCGGTGATAAACTTTCCTTTCTTTGAAGTCCGGGGCATAATCTGATATGTGATTATACGCCATCTACACAAGCTTAAAAACCTTTGAATAGTTTTAATGTAAGCTCGTGTCCGAGAAAAATTAATTTCTCGTTTTTGTGGATTAGTTTATCATCGGCGATAAAATTTCCTTTATTTGACGATCGGGTCATCATTTGACATTTAACGATGAGCCATTATACACGAGCTTAAAACCTTTGAATAGTTTAAAAGTAAGCTCGTGTCTGAGAAAATTTAATTTCTCGTTAATGAGGATAAGTTTATCATCGGCGATAAACTTTCCTTTATTTGAAGAACGGGTCAATGTCTGACATTTAGCAATGAACCAAATACACGAGCTTAAAACCATTGAATGGTTTTAGGATAAGCTCGTTTCCGCGAAAACTTAATTTCTCGTTTTGAGGGTAAGTTATCGTTGAGGAGATAAACTTCCCTTTCTCTGAAGTTCGGGTCACAAACTGTAATATGACTGGGAGCCATGATGCATGAGCTTAAAAACTGGGAATGTTTTTTATATAAGTTCATGCGCGAGAAAAATTACTTTCTCGTTGTAAGGATAAGTTTATCATCGGCGATAAACTTTCCTTTCTTTGATGAACGAGTTACAGTCTTTGATGTGACTATAAGTCCTTATACACGAGCTTAACCGCAAATCCCCTGAGACACTTGTTTCTTAGATATCAGCTTCTTCATCAACCAAACTCTGAGAGAGTCCTTAATTGAATGGTATACAACGAATAGAAAGCTGTGTTCCTGTTGAACGTTAACTTTGGTACATGCATTCTCATTAGAAAGTTGGATGCTTTTATGTGGGTTAGCGATATCTATTTTAGAACCATGTGGGGGTTCATAGTTGGCCTTACTTGTGCCAGAGGTGACCTGAGGAGATGATTCACTTGTCTTAGTTGGCAAACGTTTCCTTTTATAGAAAACCTTAAGTTCAGGCTTAAGTGATGTGTCATCCTCTTCAATTTCCTCCCTAGTAGTCGTAGTAGAATCGGAGACTATCCTAGTTAAAGGGCACTCGTTTCCTACAAGAGTGAAAGTTCTACCAGTGGGGTGCCACATTTTACAAATGGGTTTGATTTTAGCTACCCACTGGGATTTAAGTCTAGCACGGGAGTTCACCTCATTAAGTAATTTCTTGATACAAGAATCATGATTGGCTTTAAAGACACATTTCTTACATGTTTTACAAGTAGCATATTTAATGTCTGAGTAAGATCTAGCATTCCTAGATGATTGATTGATGCTCCTAGGATGTGAAATGCTACGGTTAGCAGTGTTGGGTAAACTAGAAGGCAGCTGACTAGGTTTGAAATTCCTATCTCTTACTTGTGTCTTTAGCTTAGCTTCCCTTAGACCAAATGTATGTTGAACATCATTTGAACTAGTTCGAGACGTGTTCTTTAGACTATGTCTAGGGAGACTAGAGGCAATCATGTGATTAGGTCTTGGAGAAGCTGTTTTAGTCACATTGGGCCTAGATAGTGGAGTGACTGGTCTAGAAAGATGAACCATATCAACTTGGGAGGCAAACCGCGGTCTCGAGGATTTTGGTCGCTCAGATCTAAATGCAGTTGGTTGTCTAACAGACTGAATTTGAGGCGGTTTCCCCAAGATTGATGGTTTTTCAAGCTTAGTATCCACACTAGATCCTTTAGTTTTTCTCAATTCGTTTTTCAACACAGCTATAGAAAGACCTTTTCCTATACTTGAGCCTTTATAGTCTCATTCTCTTTGAGCAATTCATCTTGGGAAGCCAACTTAGATTAAAGCAACTTAATTTGTTTCAAAAGATTATCCTTTTCAGCTTTAGAATCTAGAATTGTCTGATCCAATTTTCGTTCAAGAACAACATTTGACTTTTCAAGTTTTTCAAAATACTTTTCAAATATGTCCGTTTTCATTGAAAACTCAATTTTGGCATCCTCAAACTCTTTGGATTGCTGAGCTAAAATTGTTTCAAGCTCTTCAGTCCTAGAAATAGAATTGGTTAAAGAAGCAGTCGTAAAACAACTAGCAAGATTGTTAATTAGCGCATTCATTTCAGACAACATATGAAGAATATTATCTGTACCTGACATGCTTCTTGTATCATGCTTTCCTCCAGATTCCATGCTCTTGCCATCTTTAGGCTCCAATTTGTCAACCGTATGATCATATTCCTCTTGCATCGTAGATTCTTGCACTCCATTATCATACGTTTGTTGAAGTCGAGATCTTTCATAAATTGAAGACGATACCGATGCCATGAGTTTGAATAGTATACCACGGAAAACTTGAAGCTCGGTATGTGTATCTCGAAGAAATGACTAGCAAATCACTGAACTTTTAGACTTGACGATATTGATATGGAGGAAAGGCGTGAGTTGTGTCACAAGAGCCTTATATGAAAGTACCGATGCAGAGTGATTAAAGTCTTCATTATAGAGTTGCTCTGTTAGTTGGTTCAAGATGATGAGTATCGATTCCATGAATATATGACGATCTTGACCAAAGAGTGTCACAAATCCGCTTCCTTCATTAAGTAGAGAAATGTTCGACAGATGGGACCGAAGTAGTCAAAATAAAGTCATTCTACTATCTCTTGTTGTGTCTTGCATGTGATGCAAGTCTCCCTCTTAAATTTTCGATTTCAACGAATCTATTGAAAGTTTGGTGACAAATAATTGTGGTCGTTGTTGATTTTGGGATTCTACAGTTCGTGAAGAAACTTAGAAATTGAAATTCACGGGATTTTTAGAAACCACTAAGAAACCGTAAAAAAACATGAAACCTTGTTTGTTGATGTAGATTATGTGTGAAAATAAATTCGTTAAGTATGCCGTAAGTCCAACTCTGTATAAAACCGATAAATTTCTTTGTTGTTTAAACACCTTCGTTCGAAAAATAATAAATACTCGTATCAATCCAATAACAATACTCGTAATCAAATTTAGCCCCACATGTACTTTGACGAAAACAATACGTGGATACCAATACCAACTTTTGAATACAATCACAACAAGTGATTTGATATCAATTCTCGTGATACCAACTTTTGTAATGTAACAAAGTGGTATCAACTACCGAGTATTGGATACTTTTTGTTTTATGAACACTTGTACGTCAAGAGGCTACCATCATGACATGTAGTTAGATCTTCAAAAGTAATTTAATGTGTTCCTACTAAAATTCTACTTTTAAAATTGCTTTGAGGACTACTTATCTAATTATCATTGCCACTTGCGTAGTTGCATATCCATCTTGCAAGACATAAAAGTGGGCACTTAGTTAATTAATGGACATGTAGGGTTGAGAAAAGATTATGAGGCATACATGGATATCAACTTTTGATATCAACAGACATGAAAAACAAAAGGCCGTAACTGTTGTTTCTTCCACTTGACCCACGTGGCCTTTGGTCAACTATCTTACTTCCTTTATCTATATCTAGGGAATAAAAACAGATCCACTATCTTGCTTCCTCCGCCCACCACATACTTCCTTCCTCTTTGGACTTTTGATGCTACCAAAACTCTCAAATAAATCCTCCATCTCTTTTTCTGCTTCTCTGATTCTTAGCCACCAAAAATTATCAATCTTCCCTGATTATCATCAATTCCAATTACTAATCAAAAATCAAACGTGCCCTCTAATCCAATCTATTTGTTAGAAATCAAACCAACAAATCACAAATCTAATCAAAACCACCAGCAATTTATTGATGCACAGTAGCCACAAATTTAACCAAACAATGGATAAGATAAGTGTAGCGTCAAGATCTTATTAAAAGGTCTCGGGTAAGGTTAACTGATTTTATGTTGTTGATTTTGTTTAAAATCTTGTGAAGTTGTGGTTGCATGTGAGTTATCGTCTGTTTTATTTCTTTAATCGAAAAAAAATGTTGATTCTTTGTGACGAGGGTGTCAAGGGTGTGTGTCTTGTCGAGGCTCGTGGGTTTGACCGAAACAGTTGGTGATGAAGTTGGTTCTTTGTTTGAGTCAGGTCTCAATGTATGAGTCTTGTTGTTGAGATGTTGGAGTCGAGTTGGTTTTACGTTTGTCGAGTCTTGGTGTGGAGTCAAAAGGTCTTGTGTCGTTGAGTTCTTGTTGGTTTGACCGAGACAGGAAAAATAAAGATGAAAGTTAAGTGTCGAGTCTTTGTTGGTTTGTTCAATTTGTTTGAGTCCAGTCAAAACTTTGGTCGTATCGCAAAATAGAGTCAAGTCATCGCAATATTGAAATACTTTTCCATTGCAATATTAACAAACTCCATCACAATATGTGATCGCAATGGGTGATCGTACTCAGATCGCAGTGGGTGATTGTACTCAGATCGCAGTCACAGATCGCAGTGGGTGATCATACTCAGATCGCAACGGTTGATCGTAGTCTTGATTGTAAGTCTGGATCATAGTCACCGATTGCAGTTACTGATCGTAACTTTGGATCGCAACAACCAGTCTTAGAATGTGATCGTGATCTTGGATCGCAAGTAGAAACCCCCAGGGTTTATGCGATCACAAAAAATCAGATCGTAGCAAAAAGTTATATGTTGCCCAGATAAAGTTGATAATCTGATGTTGATAAAATTATACCCAGATAAAGTTGATAGGAGACAATATGACTGTTTTGGACAAAAAAATTATGATAAAGACAACTGATACATTAAAACTATCTACTCTATCAACTTTTTAGACAGATTTGAGAAAAAATTGATAAAAAACAAAAGGTGATAATCAGATGCCAAAGAAATAAAATATTACACGAAACAAACAGAATTGTTTAAAAACAGTTTTGGGCTTTGGACTACACTCAAAACAAGCAAATCAAAAAATATAAATTTTGACCCGTAACACAAAAGTTATACCAAATCAATAGATCAAAAGTTATACCGGATTCGGAACCAAAAGAAAAAAAAATATAAAAAATAAAAAATAAAAAATTTTGACCACCAAATCAATAGATCCAAACACGTCAATCCTAAGATTCAACCATAGCTCTTGATACCAATTGTAGAATCATCTTTTCTTAGGATTAAGAAAGTGTTTAATTTAGCTAATGAATGGAAGGAGATGGAAGAACTAGAGAGAGAGTTAGAGAGAGAAAGGAGATAAAGAGAAAGATGGAAAAATGAGAAATATGATTAAGTGCTCAACCCCTCCTAACATGCCAGGAGGGGGTTTATATAGCCACCCTACATGTGGGCTATATGTTTACATATTGGATCACGAGCCCAATACTTGAATCTATCTTTGTAGTGACCGATCCTTTCTAAATACGTAAAAACGTATTTCCAACATTCTTTAGCAGACTGGCCTTACTGCTGAGCATGAAACACTTAGGGAGATTTTATATTCAAATCCTAGAGTTGCCTCAGGGTCAGTAAATACTGACCCAACACTTATACTACGAGCCTTCAACTATATTGTTGGAGTGACCGAGACTTTCTAAATACAAAAAACGTAATTCCAACAACCCTGAGAAAGGGTATGAATATGTTTGGAAATGCGAGGATTATGCTCTTCTTTATCTTATGACATCGCTCTTTATTTAAATCTCGGGACGAGATTTCTTTAAGGGAGAGAGACTGTGACAATCCCCAAATTTCACATATGTTTTATGTGCTATAATTGTCTCAATATGAATATTTGGCTAGAAATTTTTGCTTTTTGTACCTTACTTGGTAAGATGAACTCCTTCTCACAACCTGAACTGCCACTACATCATATTCCTATATGTTGTAAACACAATGTATATGTCAAGTCTAAGATCTAAAAGTAATCTTATAAGTTCAATATTGATAATAACATCTCAAATAAAACTATGATGCCCTAAATTCCCTTAGAAACCCTAGAATCCCTAAAAATGAGTTATAAACTCAAGAATGATAAATTATGAATGGAAAGTACCTATAAATAAGTCATTAAGGATTATAAACAAGTTATAAACTATACTCTAAAGACATAATAATTCCTAAGAATAGTAAGAACAAATCATACAAAGCTAAATACAAGTAAATGTACATAATAGTGTAGATCATCACCTAGAAACCCTTAGTAAACAATGTTTCAAGCAATATAACTACATAATATCTATATACTATTATCAAATACGCTATACAAATTATAATCTATCATATAAAGAAGGGTAAATAATCATAAAACATTAATATTCACTAATCACAAGCTAATTACAAGAAAATGACCTATAACAAAGATTAGCATATAAAATCCATTACATAATGAATTAGAGTCTAATATTTTGCCACTAATTATAAAACTCAACTAAGTATCATATTAAGGTTATACATTTATTTCAAGTTAAGTTACAAGTTCATAAAGCATAAGGTACAAGTTATGAAAGCATATGATCTTAAGCTCCCATAATCATCCCTAGAATGTTGATCCCTTTGATTGGATCTATATTATGTTAAGAACTAGTATAGTAGTTTTTAATCAAACAAGAATACTTTGAGAAATCTTACTCTACTAAATAAGTTATGCGGAATTAATAAGTGTGAAAACACTTATCCTTTTACCACTTATTTCCAATAATAACAAGACCAAAACGTATATTTTATGTCGTAAAAGTCAAAATTATGTGTGGTTTGTGTTTTTATTGTGTTTTAGGACCAAAAGATGAAAAAGGAAGAAAACATGGGCTATGACGGGCTTTATCGAAGAAAACGAGAATACAAAGTCAAAAGATCAAGAGTGCCAAAAGAACGGAAGTCCAATGCCTATTCTGAAGATTTATCGAAGAAAAAGTCTAAAGACGGAAGTTTAATGAAGTCGAATAACTCAAGTATAATAGAAGAAGAAAATTATAACACAAGTTCAATTTGTATCGACAAATCCCGAGACGACGTCGTGAAAGACAAAGCATTTAAATCGAGTCGAGAAGAAAGAAAGAAGGAAGCAACACATGCACCTTCCCACCTCCTATAAATACCCTCCTAATGACACATTAGGAGGGTGTTAGCTAGATTATTTCTTTTTTGCAGTTTTCATTTTAGAGAGAGAAAGTGTTTAACTTTCTCTCACTATAACTTCATCTTTTCTTTCAAATTTAAGCTTTGTTTACATCTTTGTATTCGAAATTCATTAATCAAAAGTTCAAATTTAAGCTTTTAATCTTTAATCTTCTTCTTCCTTTCTTTATTTTGATTTATCTTTGATCCGAAATGTTTTTGATTCGTGTTAGATTTTGATGTTTTTGTGACTAAAAAGTTTATCTTTTTATTCCTTATTAAGTTTTTATACGGTTTAAGCTTTAAGCTTGTTATGCTTATTGGCTTATTTCATATATATAGCTTATTGTCTTTTAAGTTTTCTTAAAAATTTAGTCTTTTTAAAGTTTGATTTATAAAAGTTTGTTTATTTTGTGTTTTAAAAGAAAAGTTTTAAATTTTATGCTTGTTTTGATTTGGTTAAGGTTTGAACAAGTGCTTATTCGTATTTGCTTATTAGTGCTTATTGGTTTTAGCTTATTTGCTTTCATCCAAATATTATCATTTCCATCGCAAAGTTAGGGGTTTACTCATTGTGACGCTACATTCCGACAGGCTCATTGTGATCGCAATAACCTTGAAGGTTTTACTTTGCGATCAAGTGTTTTTCCCCCTTATTCCGATCGTGATTGCGATCGCTCATTGCGATCGCACATTGCGACGGGTCTTATGGTTATATTAAAACGAAACTCTGCCAAATTTTTGTTAGACACATTCCGACAGAATTCCTACTATTCTGATACTTAGAACATTCCGACAGTGTTGATTTCTTGTATTCCGATACCTTGGATTCGGATACTAGACATTCAGATAGAAATATTCCGATAGACTTGTATTCCGATACACTTGTATTCCGATAGACATACATTCCTACAGAACTGTATTCCGATAGAGTTAATTTTCTATTATTCCGATGGATTTCATTTGTTACATTCCGATGAGTTATTCAGATGAATTATTCCGATGGTTTTCTTGTGATACATTACGATGGAATTCCGACAGTAGCATTCCGATGGTTTGAGTTTTTAGTTTTATTACGTTTTAATTTCCGAAAATTGCATGCTTCCCGAAATCTCAACGACATTTACATATTTGCTTTTAGTTTTAAAATAGATAATAAAAAATAAAAAAAAACCCTTTTAGTGACCATTATCGACTATTCCACCATTAACCGTGATCAATTCGATTAGATACCAAGAACGATATCGAGTACACAAATGCTAAAGCAAGCTAAGCAAAAAGTCAACTATTAAATGGCACCGCTGCCGGCTCTTTTCGTAAAGATTAAACGGTTTTTAGTGTTAAAAATTGGATTTTGGTATCCGTTCTTTTAGGAACGTTATTTTCAAGCAAAAAAATTTTCAAAAATTTTAAGAACATAAAAAATATAATATATATATATATATATATATATATATATATATATATATATATATATATATATATAATTTTCAAAAATCCAAAAACAATAAAAAAGATAAAAAAATAAAAAATATTTTATTTCCTTTTAGTGTATACGTACTCGATCTACGTCTTATCCTGAGCCCGAGACTCTTAGAGACATAGATATGGTCGGTGTACATATCAATAATAATAACAACCCACCCCACCCCAATTTGAATAACAATAACAACAACAACAATGTTCCCCCACCCGACCTACGCACAATGGAGGAGCTTTGTCAACCCACCATGAACGGACGCAGAGGACCAATTGCGCCGATGCAAATCACGGCTCCTGAATATTCGTTGAAGCATCACATGATCCAGCAAGTTCAAAACGCTTTCCCGTTTTGCGGATTACCGGATGATGATGCCAACAAACATCTCGACAAGTTCATCACCGTCACTCAAAGAATGAAACTACCCGGTGCTTCCATGGATTTTCTTCGCCTTCACATTTTTCCACACACTTTATCCCACCATGCCAAAAAATGGTTTGATCGTCTTCCCAAAAAACTCAATTCAAACATGGAATGACATGACTCAAAATTTTTTGTCGCGCTACTTTCCACCATCGATGGTCACTAGTCTTCGCAACCAAATCAGTGGATTCACTCAAGAACCTGATGAGTTGCTTTTCGATGCTTGGGAACGCTATAATGTCTTGATCGACCATTTTCCAAACCATAACATGCTCCCCGTTACTTTGATTGATACTTTATATAATGGTTTAACTTTTCGTGATCGTGATACGATTAATGCTGACGCCGGTGGTACATTCATGAAGAGAAGACCTGAGGAGTGTAGAGAGCTGATTGAGAACATGACCACTCACCACAAAAATTAGGATTCATCCGCATCCTCAAGATCAAACCCGAGAGTCAATGTTTCTTCTACTTCAGCAACCCCAGATATGACCGAATCACTCACATGATGGCCGAAATGAAAAAAAATATTCTACTTATAGCTACGAATCAACAACAACAAGCTAAAGCTGCAGCAACTTCTTGTGAGATTTGCGGGGATTCTCATTCATACACCGATTGTCCTTATACTCATGACAATACGGAAAATGTGTATGCCGCCAATGGTAACTTTTCTATGGGAGGCTATCAAGCACGTCCTCAAGGTGACCACAATTTGCTTAGTTATCGTTCGAATAACTTTCTTTCACCACCCATTTTTCAATCCCATAATAGACCACCACCACCTCCATTGAACAACACACAATACCCACCAAGGAACCAAGGCCAAAGAAGTAACTACCAAGGGAATTCTTCTAATAATCAAAGGAATTATAACTCAAATCAAGGGAATTTTCATAATCAAAATCAAGGGGATTTTAATGGACAAAACCAAGGGTTTCAAAATAACAACTTTAAACAAGGTTTTAATAATAACAACTCTTATCAACAACAATATCCAAACCAAGGTTTTCAAAATCAAGGGCAAAACACGAATTCCCCTTCAATGGACTTGGTTCTTCAAAAGTTGACTGATAAGTTGAGTGAACATGAGAAAATCATGTCTGTTATGCAAGAATGGAGTGATAATAAATTTATGCTAATGTTTCAAGCCATTAATCCCCAAGGCCCACCCCAAGGTACTCTACATTCTAACACCGTGACCAATCCTAGGGCAAACGTTAATGCCATCACTACTAGGAGCGGTAAGATCATCGTTGAACCTTCTTCTTCACCAACTAACCATGGACCCGAGATTCCTTCTACTTTTGATATACCACCCGTTATTCCTTCGTCTGCACCTTATGTCCCACTGATACCTCAAGTTTATACCACACCTTCGGTTTCAAAACCGGTTCCTCCACCTTCCACTTCTACCCCTCCACCACCCAAGGATGTGAGTGAGAATTCCATTCCAAAGCCTTCATCTCAACCCAATATACCTTATCCCTCAAGGTTGAGGAAAGAGAAGTTGAAAAACAAGGATGATATTCAGGTTTCTAACTTTCTTAAAATGTTTAAACAACTGAATTTCAACATCTCCTTTGCTGAGGCTTAATAACTGGATTTTACTTAGTTATCAAAGAGTTTATCGTCCGATCTTTTCGAATTGACTATTGGTAATCGTGCGACTCAGTCGTTTTTGGTGGAAAATAAAAAGGTTGTCGTTGTCTATAACTAATTAAAAAGTAAATGCGAAACGTAATTAAAATAACCTAAAAGAAAATCTAGAAAAACTGTCAACTTTTTCTCTAAAACTTAAAACTTAAAATAGGCTAAACGTAATGAATTTAAAACTTAAAACTTTGTAAAACTTAAAAAAACTTAAACCATCGGAATGTAACTATCGGAATCCCATCGTAATGTATCACAAGAAAACCATCGGAATAATTCATCTGAATCACTCATCGGAATGTAACAAATGAAATCCATCGGAATAAATGAAAGTAAATTCTATCGGAATCCAAAAGTATCGGAATAATTGTATCTAAATTTCAAGTATCGGAATAATTAAGATCAAATCTATCGGAATAATTAAAATCAAAGTTATCGGAATACTAAAAAGGAAAACTATCGGAATAAATTTAAAACAAAGCTGTCGGAATGATGGCTAAAAAGGAAATCTATCGGAATATAGTAAATATTGAAACCATCGGAATGTGGCTATAGAAAATTGGGCAGCACTTCGTTTCAATAAGACCTTAAGACCCGTCGCAATGTACGATGGCAATGAGCGATCGCAATAACGATCGGAATAAGGGGGAACGAAACGTCGGAATCTCAAAGCCCTAAGCCGATTGTCACGATCAGAATAGTGAAAGCTGTCGGAATCCCAAGTCCCATTCCGATGGAAGTAGATAAGAAATAAGCAAAACAAATAAGCTAAGACTAAAAAGCAAATACCAAAAACTTGATTAAACAAGAATAAGACGAATGAAATAAGCACAAATTTAAAGACTTTCAAGACACAAATTAAGCAAACTTTATAAAACAAACTTTAAAAAGACTAAACTTTTTAAGAAAACTAAAAAGTAAATAAGCTAAACACAAAATTAAGCCAATAAGCATGTCAAGCTCAAAGCTCAATTCGTATTAAAACTTATAGATGAATAAAAAGATAAACTTTTTAATCAATCAAACATCAATATTAAACAAAATCAAAGATTATTTCGAATCAAACATAATTAAAAAGATCAAGAAAGGTAGAAGAAGATGATTCTATAAAGAATGAAATAAGATTAAGATTAAAGATTCAAAAGTACAAGATTAAAGATTAAAGATTAAGAAAACTTGAAAGAAAAAACTAAAGAACATGAAATAATTCTAGAGAGAGAAAGTAATCTACTCCTACTCCTAAATTAATCTAACTAACTACCTCCTAATGACACATTAGGAGGGTATTTATAGGAGGATTAAAATGTTGGTGCTTTCTTCCTTCTTTCTTCTTGTATCGACTCGATTAAATTCTTTGTATTTCTCGACGTCTTCTTGGGATTTGTCGATATAATTTGAACTCGTCTTATAATTTTCTTCTTTAATTAGACTTGGTTCTTCGACTTCATTAAACTTCCGTCTTTAGACTTTTTCTTCGATAAATATTCGAAATAGGCCTTGGACTTCCGTTCTTTTTGCACTCTTGATCTTTTGACTTCGTCTTTTCTCGTTTTCTTCGATAAAAGCCTGTGAAAGCCCATGTTTTCTTCCTTTTTCATCTTTTGGACCTAAAACACAATAAAAACACAAACAACGCATAATTCCGACATTTACGACATAAACAACACGTTTTGGCTTGGTTATTATTATAATTAAGTGGTAAAAGGATTGGTGTTTTCACACCTATCAAATCCCCTACACTTGACCATTGCAATGCCCTCATGCAATGCATTAATTATAAGGCATGTTTTACATTTTTCATCATAATTAACCTACCTTGGCCTTTATTAAACATAATTAAAGGAAGAAAAACAAATAAAGAGATTAAAGACTTACATTGAGGCTTTGGATTGTCATGAATGTTTATCATCCTCAAGTTTCACGTTCCCCAAACCAAGCTTAAAAACGAGATCATTGTTATTATAAGTTAGCAAACTAACACGAACTTATGTGGCCCAATTATTCACTTAGACTCCCTTATTCCTAGGTGTATCTCTTATATTTTAATTTTGTCTTGAATGATCACGAGGATGCATTGTTTGACTTATTTCGATAGTTATTTAGGCTGAAAATAAAGTGGGACGATTTAATCAATAGTTAGCTAAAGGAAAAAATCTTTTAAAACTGCTTCTCGGGACCTCATAAAGTTCATATCTTGGCATAACTCGCTTCATGATTTGAGACCTTTCTCGGACCGATATTTGGCAGTGACTTCATGCTTAAAATCTTAAGAGATGTTCATGAAATAATGGTCTTCTCTTCATAATAGGATTTTCTTCACTTGAACTTTTTGAGAGATTCTTCATATTTGGACCACGAATTATTCATTTTTCTCCAATCTTTATTTGGGATTTTGTATACAACGATCCGCCTTCTTTTAGGACTTGGATCTATTTATCCTCATACCTTGTTAGGGCCTTTTTGGATAGACTTCTCCATGATCTTTTGGGGAGTGTTTGCATTTCGTCGTGTGTCTCGATCCTTCATATTGATTTTTGATAAATGATTCTTCACATCACTTTGGATCTTTAGCAATAAAATGTAGCCCTCATGTCTTGTTAGGACCTTTTCGGACTCGCCAATCTTCGCATCCCGCTTCAATAAGTTATGCCTTGGCTATGAACTCTAATCAATACCGAGCAACTTTTAAACGATCTTGTGCTAGAAGCTAAGTAACATTTCAAATCGTACAACCTTACTTATTGCAATTAAATTTATTAACAAGCGATGGGAGAAAAAGCTTATAATCAACTCACATAAATTCATGAAAGAATACCAGACTTATAATTGACTCTATCATATCTCGTTCTCCACAATTTAAAATCTCAAGTAATGAGACTCGTAGATGCTTAGCCAATTAAATCAAATTTTGGGTTTTCAAGTCATCTATAGGATCTTGCAAATTCTTAGACTTTTTCAAGTTTTAGAGTTCGCATATTAAAGTTTCCTTGATAAACGACTTTCTAGGATCAATTATAGGAACTTGCAAAAAGTTCTCGTTCTTAACCCGTAAGAGTTAAGACTTTCGCATTTTAAAGCTCCCTATATAAATGCCTAGCAAAACTTCACTTAAACACGTTAAGGATACTAGCTAGAGTAAACTTAGATAAGTAAACTCGGGTTGAGTCAAAAAAATTCATGACGTTGAAAAATTAAAACCACTTTATTAAAATTTATTTTTGTAAAGAAAGTAAATAACGATAATAAAGGAAAATACAACTATACTACTAGGCTAAAATAGATTAAAAATTTTGAAAAATGTCGAAAAATCAATTTTCCAGTTAAAATGAGGGCAAATTAATGGAAAAGCCCACTTAACTTCGATAGAAGTCCCCCTACACTTAATATAAACATTGTCCTCAATGTTTAAGCATGTGGGAGTGAACTCCCCTACACTTAGGACATTGTGCACGTTGTTTAAATTTTGCTAAGGATGAGACAACTAAAGTGATTCCTATTTTAATATTGGAAAATATAAAATAGAGAATCAAAAGAGTTTAGGATAAAACCGGGAAGACGGGAACACGGAATCATGGGTCGTCAAAAGTCATAAAGAATGGATCTTTGAAAGCTCGAATCCCTGCACATGATAAGAAAGAAAACAACAAACACATACTAGGGTCTCCCCCTACACTTATTAGAAAAACATAATAAAAGGATAGATAATTTGCCTCCCAAAAAGCGCTTGTTTTTGTTCACCGAGTCACGAGCCTTACTCGTACCCAAATTAAATAGTCCATGGGGAAGCCTCGAATGTAATACCGGGATCAAAGACCTTGTCCTCGTTCCCGGAGGACATTAATAAAGGAGAGTCCGGAGGATAAGTCTTAAAGGGTAGAAAAGTCCTCTCAACATACAAAAAGTATGTGAGATCATGATTCACGGGAGGTGGGGTAGGTAAAGGAAGCATATTGTCATCCCCCAAAGACAATGGATGTTGACCAAGCGGTAAAGCCGTAAAGTTATCACTCATAAAATAGTCCATGTAACCTCCCAGGTCAAAGCACTCATCCTCCGTAATGGTGTCTAAAGGAGTGGATGAAAGGTGCTCGGGAGGGGGACTTGGGACAATACCTTCATGCAGCAAATTATAAAAAATAATATCCCCCTCCGTGTCATCATCATCAATACCTGGAGGTATTGAGAGAATGTCGATTTCCTCCATAGCTATATCATTATTCTCAACTGAAGTAATAGACGGAGGTACATACTCGGAAATAGGAGCAGAATTCAACGCTTCAATCTTAGTAATAAGAAGATGAACTTTAAGTAATTTGTCGCGAATAATAACGTCTTCCACCTCATCTACAAGACCAAGTTCAGTGGTGAACTTCTCGTAAGTCGGAGAGAATAAATCAACATCGCCCTCATCTCTCGGAGGAGATAGAGAAATTCGAAAGGTGAAATTCTCATAGCATGGAGAAAAATCATCATCATTAAGAGCGACCTCGTCCGTAAGCTCAACAAAAGTAGGGACATCACAAACCTCATCAAAGAATTTATCAAGATCAAAATCACTAATCTCACTCGATTTATCACTATCCTTAGACGCATTAGGGATATCAAGAGTAGGAGTAGTAATCTCCGAAGATGGGTTGAGATTATAGATATCATCCTCATCATCATCATAATAGTAGTATGGACGCACAAGAGGAGGAGTATATTTACTAAGATTAGATACTTTTTCTTGTTGCTGTCGCTTTTCCTCCTCCCTTGCTTCGCGTATGATAGCTAATTCTTGTTGAACGTATTGAAGTGTATTCAAAAAATTGGCTCGTTCTTCTTCACACATTCCAACAGAAGGTTGATGATCGAGGGTGTATTGTGGGGGCTCAAAATTGTGAAAACCAGAATTATAGCACGGATGTGGTCCATCATAAATCATTGGTTGAAAAGAAGTAGATCACGGGTTTGGCTCATAATAATTCATCGGCTGACAATAAGAAGTATCGTGAGGGCCACCACAATAATTGAAACACGGGTATTGAGAAAAACCCGGTGCTTCTTGTAGATAGCTATTACCATTGTCATAATTGTAACCCAGTTTTCGCTCGCCATGAGGTGGTTATCGAATTGGACACGAAACATGCCAATGAGAATAGCTTCCACAATATATGCAAGGGAGGGGAGTAGGTGGATTAGAAGAGAAGGATGAATTAGTCGAATTGCACGATGGACAAAATCCAAATAGTGAATCGGTTAAAATGGGTCGAAGATCTTTTCCGCCTTGCTCGCAAGAACACCATTGACATGATTCACACCCATATAATCGTCTCCCACACCCTACGTAATGGACATAAGAATCCATGAAGAATTAAAAATTAGAGGGGTTGAGAAAAAGAATTAAACACAATAGAGGGTTAAGAGGAATATTTTTGGTGCAAAACTTTGAAAAAGAGATGTTTTTTATGATTTTTTTAAATGTTTTTGGGATTTTTGAAATTTTTTATTTTTTTTGGATTTTTGAAATTTTTTTTGCAAGAAAATAACGTTCAAAAGTAAACGGATCCCAAAATCCAACGCGTCTCTCAGAAAAAAACCGTTAATCTTCACGAAAAGAGCCGACAGCGGCGCCATTTAATACAAATAATTTGCCTTAGTTATGAAAGAAGTTATCGTCCGATCTTTTCGAATTGATTACTAGTTAATTGTGAAAGATCATAAAACACAATAAAAACACAAACCACAAACCACAAACCACAAAACACAAACCACAAACCACGCATAATTCTGACATTTACGATATAAATAACATGTTTTGGCTTGGTTATTATTATAATTAAGTGGTAAAAGGATGGGTGTTTTCACACCTATCAAGGCTCTCGCTCACATGCCTAAATATGCTAAGATGTTTAAGGAACTTTTAAATGATAAGGAAAAATTGCTCGACATCGCCAATACCCAATTAAATGAGAATTGTTCTGCCGTTCTTTTGAGAAAACTTCCAGTTAAGTTAGGAGATCCGGGTCGCTTTCTTATTCCTTGCAACTTCCCCATGGTAGAGAATTGTATGGCCCTAGCCGATCTAGGTGCTAGTATAAACTTAATGCCATTAAGTGTTTGGAAAAAATTATCTCTAACCGAGCTAGTCCCCACACGAATTACATTGGAATTAGCTAACCGTACGGTTGCTTATCCAGTGGGGATAGCCGAAGATGTCTTCGTTGGTGTCGACATATTCACCTTTCCGGCGTATTTTGTTATCGTTTACTACGAGATGGACCCCCGTGTTCCATTAATCGTTGGACGTCCATTCTTGAGTAACGGTCACACTCTCATTGATTTAGCCGCGAGCGAATTAATCATGAGAGTTGGTGACGATAAAATCGTCTTCAACATGGGTAAACTTTCTAAGCAACCTTCTGAAAATGAGAGCGTTAATTTCATTGACGTTCTTGATGAGGTTTGTGAAGAACATTTCAAAGAAACTTGTAAAAGTGGTTCTTCCTCTCTACCCATTGTTGAGACCGTTGTCTCTATTGCTCCATCACTAAATCCATTTGGAGAAAGTGATATCCTTTTGAAAGAATTTGAAGCAACTTTGAGAGATGTGGACTTACAATATGACGATTCTCCCTCCGATTGGGATGAAGACATTCGTACCATTGAGAAACTTCTCAATGAGGACCATATTTCTCCACCATCTCCTAAGGACATCTCTATCGATGAACCGAAATTAAAAAATCCTTCCATCAAAAATCCTCCGAATTTAGAGCTTAAGGATCTACCGTCTCATCTCGAGTACGTTTTTCTTGAAGACAATAAGAAGTCACCCGTCATTATCGCAAAGGATTTGAAAGAGGACGAAAAATATCGACTTATCGCCGTGCTGGAGAATCATAAGAAAACGATTGTTTGGAAAATCTCCGATATTCGTCGAATTTATCCTCACTTTTGCACACATAAAATTCTCATGGAGAACGACTTTAAACCCACTACTTAAAACCAAAGAAGGGTGAATCCCAAGATCCATGACGTTATCAAAAAAGAGGTTATCAAACTTCTTGATGCGGGAATGATCTTCCCTATCTCGGATTCACCATGGGTTAGTCCGGTCCATTGTATGCCTCAGAAAGGCGGAATCACCGTTGTGCCCAATGAAAACAACGAGTTGATTCCTACTCGTCTCGTTACAGGGTGGAGAGTTTGTATAGACTATCGCAAACTCAATGATGCTACGATAAAGGATCATTTTCCCCTTCCTTTCATGGACCAAATGCTTGAACGTCTAGCGGGTAATGACTATTAATGCTTCTTAGACGGTTTCTCTGGGTATTTTCAAATTCCCATCGATTCTAAAGACCAAGAGAAAACGACATTCACTTGCCCTTATGGAACATTTTCTTACAAAAGAATGCCTTTCGGCTTATGCAATGCTCCTGGGACGTTCCAAAGGTGTATGATGGCTATCTTCCATGACATGGTTGAAGAAACTATGGAAGTCTTCATGGATGATTTCTCGGTGTATGGTGACTCCTTCTCTTCTTGCCTTGCCAATTTAGAACGCATGCTTAAGAGATGTGAAGACACCCGCCTTGTTCTAAATTGGGAAAAATGCCATTTCATGGTCAAAGAAGGCATTGTGCTTGGACATAAAATCTCAAAAGCCGGTCTTGAAGTGGACCGTGCTAAAGTTGATGTCATAGCCAAATTACCTCCACCTTCAACCGTGATGGGTGTGGGAAGTTTCCTTGGTCATGTGGGCTTCTATCGTCGTTTCATTCAAGATTTTTTTAAAATCGCTCGCCCGATGACCCACCTCTTGGAAAAAGATACTCCTTTTATCTTTTCTAAAGAGTGTATTGACTCCTTTAATCTTCTTAAGGACAAGCTAACTAAGGCACCGGTCTTGGTTACCCCTAATTGGGAGCTACCTTTTGAATTGATGTGTGATGCTAGCGATTTTGCTATTGGAGCGGTTTTGGGCCAAAGAGTAAACAAACACTTCCAAACAATCCATTATGCTAGAAAGACAATGACGGGGGCTCAATTGCATTATACCACTACCGAAAAAGAGATTTTAGTTGTAGTGTATGCCTTTGAGAAATTCCGCCCCTATCTTGTCCTTTCCACCACAATCGTGTACACCGATCATTCCGCGTTGAAGTACTTGTTGACTAAGCAAGATGCTAAACCAAGACTTCTTCGTTGGGTTTTGAACCTTCAAGAATTTAAAATCGAAATTCGTGACAAGAAGGGAGACGAAAACCTAGTCGCGGATCATCTAAGTAGACGTAAGGATCCTTATCAAGGGGATCATCCGAATCAAGAGATCAATGACTCTTTTCCCCTTGAGGCCTTAATGTCTATCAACTCCAATCTTGATGACACCCCGTGGTGAGCAGACATTGCAAACTACTTAGCGGGTGGTATTCTCATCCAAGGGTTAACATCCCAACAAAAGAAGAAGTTCTTTAAAGATGTTAAAACTTACTTTTGGGATGACCCTTATCTCTTTAAACAATGTGCTGATCTGATTATTCGTCGATGTGTTGATGGGTCGGCAGCGTTACTAATCCTTGAATCTTTCCATACAGGACCCACCGGTGGTCATTTTTGTCCCAACTACACTGCGAAGAAAGTGTTTGACTCGGGATTCTATTGGCCCACCATTTATCGTGACGCTCACGAGATGGTTAAAAATTTTGATGCTTGCCAACGCCAAGGCAAGATCACACATAAAGATGAGATGCCTCAAAAATTTCATCCAAGAATGTGAAATCTTTGATTTATGGGGTATCGACTTTATGGGGCCATTTCCATCATCTAAAGGGAACAAGTACATCCTCGTAGCCGTTGACTACGTCTCTAAATGGGTTGAAGCTAAGGCTCTCCCTACGAATGATGCGAGGGTGGTTGTGAACTTTCTGAAGCAACTTTTTGCTCGATTAGGTGTTCCTCGTACTATCATCAGTGACCGCGTGACTCATTTTTGAAATGATCAATTTGCTCGAGTCATGGCTAAGTACGGTGTCAATCACCGTCTTTCCACCGCTTATCATCCTCATACAAATGGTCAAGCCGAGATATCTAACTGTTGATTGAAGCGAATTCGAGAGCGTACTATGGGAGAGCATCGTGCCTCGTGGGCCGATAAGTTAGACGATGCTTTGTGGGCTTTCTGTACCGCCTATAAGACTCCGATTGGTTGCACTCCATATTGTCTTGTGTGCGGGAAGGCATGCCACCTCCCTATTGAGCTGGAACATAAGGCGTACTGGGCCTTGAAGTGGGCCAATTTTGACATCAACAAAGCCGGTGATCTTCGGAAAATTCAACTCAACGAGCTCAATGAACTGAGGAATGAAGCTTATGAGAACTCATTGATCTACAAGGAAAAGACGAAGATCATTCATGATGCAAGGATTAAGAACCGAGAGTTCCAGGTTGGTGATAAAGTTTTACTCTTTAACTCTCGGTTGAAGATTTTCTCCGGCAAGCTGAAGAGCCGTTGGTTTGGTCCATTCACCGTCGCCAAAGTCTTCCCATATGGCACCATTGAGCTTTCTCAGCCAAATGGGCCAAATTTCAATGTGATTGGCCAGCGCGTGAAGCTGTACATTGGTGAGGACATATCTCATGAGATGATTCCATCCCTCACCACGTTTCACTTGAACTAGTCCTGGGTCGAGTCAAGCTCGTGACTCGGTTATAAAAAACAAGCGCTTCTCGGGAGGCAACCCGTTGATCTATCCTTTACCGTTTTCATAATAAGTGTAGGGGAGCCCCGTATGTGTTTGTTGTCTTGTTTCTTTTGATGTGCAGGGATTAAAGCTTCAAAGCTCCATTCTCGATGACTTTTGACGACCCGTGATTCCGTGTTCCCATCTTCCTGGTTCTATCCTAAACTATCGTGATTCAATATTTCATATCTTATATATTCACATTGAAGTCACCATAGTTGTCCTTTCCTTAGCAAGATTTAAACAAAGTGCATAATGTCCTAAGTGTAGGGGAGTTTACTCCCACATGCTTAAACATTGAGGACAATGTTTATATCAAGTGTAGGGGGGACTTCTATCGAAGTAAGTGGGCTTTTCCATAAATTTGTCCTCATTTTAACCGGAAAATCTAATCTTTTGACATTTTTCAAAAATTTTAATCTATTTTGGCCTAGTTGTATAGTAGTATTTTCCTTTGTTAGCGTTATTTGCTTTCTTTGCTAGAATAAACTTTCAATAAAATGGTTTTAAATTTTTCAATGTTGTGAATCTTTTGACTCAACCCGAGTTTACTTATCTAAGTTTACTCTAGCTAGTATCCTTAACGTGTTTAAGTCAAGTTTTGCTAGGCTTTTATATAGGGAACTATAAAACGCGAAAGTCTTAACTCTCACGGGTTAAGAACAAGAACTTTTCGCAAGTTCCTATAATTGATCCTAGAAAGTCGTTTATCAGGGGAACTTTAAAATACGAATTCTAAACTTGAAAGAGTCTAAGAAGTTGCAAGATCCTATAGATGACTTGAAACCCAAAACTTTGATTTAATTGGCTAAGCATCCACGAGTCTCATTCCTTGAGATTTTAAATTGTGGAGAACGAGAGATGATAGAGTCAATTATAAGTTTGGTATTCTATCGTGAATTTATGTGAGTTGATTATAAGCTTTTTCTCCCATCGCTTGCTAATAAATATATTTGCAATAAATAAGGTTGTACGATTTAAAAAGTTACTTAGCTTCTAGCACAAGATCGTTTAAAAGTTTCTCGGTATTAATTAGAGTTCATAGCCAAGGCATAACTTACTGAAGCGGGATGCGAAGATTGGCGGGTCCGAAAAGGCCCTAACAAGGCATGAGGGTCACATTTTGTTGCTAAATATCCCAAGTGATGTGAAGAATCATTTATCAAAAATCAATATGAAGGATTGAGACACAGGAAGAAAAGCATATACTCCCCTAAAGATCATGGAGAAGTCTATCCAAAAAGGCCCTAACAAGGTATGAGGATAAATAGATCCATTTCCTAAAAGGAGGCGGATCGTTGTATATCAAATTCCAAAATAAAGATTGGAGAAAAATGAAGAAGTCGTGGTCCAGATATGAAGAATCTCTCAAAAACTTCAAGTGAAGAAATTCCTATTATGAAGAGAAGACCATAATTTCAAGAACGTCTCTCAAGCTTGGAAGTATAAAGTTGCTGCCAAATATCGGTCCGAGAAAGGTCTCAAATCGTGAAGCGAGTTATGCCAAGATATGAACTTTAAGAGGTCCCGAGAAGCAATTTTAAAACATTTTGTCCTTCAGCTAACTATTGATTAAATCGTCCCATTTTATTTTCAGCCTAAATAACTATCGAAATAAGTCAAACAATGCATCCTCGTGATCATTCAAGACAAAATCAAAATATAAGAGATACACCTAGGAATAAGGGAGTCTAAGTAAATAATTGGGCCACATGAGTTCGTGTTTGTTTGCTAGCTTATAATAACAATGATCTCGTTTTTAAACTTGGTATGGGGAACGTGAAACTTGAGGATGATGAACATTCATGATGGCCAAAACCCCAATGTAGGTCTTTGATTTCTTTAGTTGTTTTGTTCTTTTAGTTTCCTTAGTATTTAGTATTTAATAAAGGCCAAGGTGGGTTATTTATGATGGGAAATGTAATCTGTTCTTTGAAATTAATGTATTGCATGAGGGCATTGCAATGGTCAAGTGTAGGGGATTTAATAAGTGTGAAAACACTTATCCTTTTACCACTTATTTCCAATAATAACAAGACCAAACGTATATTTTATGTCGTAAAAGTCGGAATTATGCGTGGTTTGAGTTTTTATTGTGTTTTAGGACCAAAAGATGAAAAAGAAAGAAAACATGGGCTATCACGGGCTTTTATCGAAGAAAACGAGAAAAGACTAAGTCAAAAGATCAAGAGTGCAAAAAGAACGGAAGTCCAAGTCCTATTCTGAAGATTTATCGAAGAAAAAGTCTAAAGACGGAAGTTTAATGAAGTCGAAGAACTCAAGTCTAATAGAAGAAGAAAATTATAAGACAAGTTCAATTTGTATCGACAAATCCCGAGACGACGTCGAGAAAGACAAAGCATTTAAATCGAGTCGAGAAGAAAGAAAGAAGGAAGCAACACATGCACCTTCCCACCTCCTATAAATACCCTCATAATGACACATTAGGAGGGTGTTAGCTAGTTTATTTCTTTTTTGTAGTTTTCATTTTTGAGAGAGAAAGTGTTTATCTTTCTCTCACTATAACTTCATCTTTTCTTTCAAATTTAAGCTTTATTTCCATCTTTGTATTCAAAATTCATTAATCAAAAGTTCAAATTTAAGCTTTTAATCTTTAATCTTCTTCTTCCTTTCTTGATTTTGATTTATCTTTGATCCGAAATGTTTTTTTATTCGTGTTTGATTTTGATGTTTTTGTGACTAAAAAGTTTATCTTTTTATTCCTTACTAAGTTTTTATACGGTTTAAGCTTTAAGCTTGTTATGCTTATTGGCTTATTTCGTATATATAGCTTATTGTCTTTTAAGTTTTCTTAAAAATTTAGTCTTTTTAAAGTTTGATTTATAAAAGTTTGTTTATTTCGTGTTTTAAAAGAAAAGTTTTAAATTTTATGCTTGTTTTGATTTGGTTAAGGTTTGAACAAGTGCTTATTCGTATTTGCTTATTAGTGCTTATTGGTTTTAGCTTATTTTCTTTCATCCGAATATTATGATTTCCATCGCAAAGTTAGGGGTTTACTCATTGCGACGCTACATTCCGACGGGCTCATTGTGATCGCAATAACCTTGAAGGTTTTACATTGTAATCAAGTGTTTTTCCCCCTTATTCCAATCGTGATTGCGATCGCTCATTGCGATCGCACATTGCGACGGGTCTTAAGGTTATATTAAAACGAAACTCTGCCAAATTTTTGTTAGACACATTCCGACAGAATTCCTATTATTCCGATACTTAGAACATTCCGACAGTGTTGATTTCTTGTATTCCGATACCTTGGATTCCGATACTAGACATTCAGATAGAAATATTCTGATAGACTTGTATTCCGATAGACTTGTATTCCGATAGACTTACATTCCGACAGAACTGCATTCCGATAGAGTTAATTTTCTATTATTCCGATGGATTTCATTTGTTACATTCCGATGAGTTATTCAAATGAATTATTCCGATGGTTTTCTTGTGATACATTACGATGTAATTCCGACAGTAGTATTCCGATGGTTTGAGATTTTAGTTTTATTACGTTTTAATTTCCGAAAATTGCACGCTTCTTGTAATTTTTAGTTTAATTTTTAAAGCTTTTATTTTACTCAACGACATTTACATATTTGCTTTTAGTTTTAAAATAGATAATAAAAAAACCCCTTTTAGTGATCATTACCGACTATTCCACCATTAACCGTGATCAGTTCGATTAGATACCGATAACGATATCGAGTACACAAATGCTAAAGCAAGCTAAGCAAAAAGTCAACTATTAGGAATCTAACTTATAAAGCACAAAAGAACATAATTACTTTTAACTATTCGAATCTCTTATTAACCGACTTGAATGAGGTACATGAATGTCATCGTACCTATGTTCCTTTTATATAGTAAGAAACCCAAGAAACCTTAGAATATTCTATAAAGATAAATATATCACAAACGATATATTATCAATATTGTAACTATTTAATTATATCAAATAATATATACTCTAACTATAACTATGACATATCTTATACAAAGATACATTCGTCCTAATCAGTATAGTCGTACTTGTACTTAACACTAACAATACTTGCTATGTACCGCGTTAACACTAACGGTACTTGCTATTACTAACAATACTTACACTTACACTAACAGTACTTGGTACTTTACAAATAATACCCAACAATGCTCCCATAAACAAGAATGACAACTTGTTTTCTTCTTGTTTCTAATTGTACTGGATGTATTAGAATACATGTCTTCAGTCTTCTCTTCAAACTTGGATTGAACTTGGTAATTTGTACTTGTATCCAACTGAATGTAGCCAAACACTTTTATGTAGATCTTCTTTTAATAAGATAACCTTCAAGTCTCATGAATATCATCTTTATCTTAAAATTATGATCTTCTTGTTTCTTGTTAACATTCATTTTGTTATGCAGCAATAGTAATTGTCTTCTTTGAGTTAAATTTGTGAACTCTAGATCATGAACTTCTGTCTTGATTTGATGAGACAAAACCTTCTAAGTATTCTTTCTTTGAAACTAATACTCCTTTGCTTGCAGCTTCATACCTAAAATAAAAGAGTTAACAACAAAAAGAAACAGTCTGTATTGGCTTCATGATTTTTAGCAAATCATCAGCTATCAACTTATTTGATTTATTGTTTACCAGTTAGTCGTACAATCTGGAATAGCCAATACTTTATTCATTAAGAATAAGGTGTACTAATAACCCTACGATTTTTGGTAAACTATCAACCACCAATGGATTTGATAATGTCTTTACCTAGTACTGTTTGTTTAGGACTAGCCAACTCGTTGTCTCCAAACATGGTGATTTAGAACCATATCGTTTTTAGCAAACTACCAGCTATCAACGGATTTGAGAAGTCTTTACCATAAACCGTTTGCTTATGGACTAGCCAGTTCTTATGTGTATTAGACATGGTGAACTGAGAACCATTTGTGAAGTGTGATTGTAAATCAAACACTTAAGGCTCATTATCAGCTTCTTCCTCTTGCTCCAAATCCTTGATTTGTTGTTTAACCATTCTAATCAACTCCAAAGCACTAGCAGATTCTTCTGAAACTTCCAATTGTTGCTTTAACATTCTTTCCAACAATCTTCTTCCAAAAGGATATCTCTTTTCTTGAAGCATGTAATAGGTTACATCATCTATATCTAATGTATGTATACCACGTGATCTATAATATCTCTAGTAAGTAGGAACCTGATTCTCCAAGTCCTTCAATATTCTTTGATCAAAAGTCTGTGGCTCATACATAAACTTCAGTTCATTCCTCAGTAATGTGACTTCTGCTTGATCTTCACTTCCACCTCGAATAAATCTGTTGAGATCTTGAATGTCTTGTCTGTCAAGGATGTGTAGAATCTCTTCAAGTAGTTTGAACATTCTGAATGTTCCATCTGACCTAGTGATTCCATGAATTTATAATCCATCCTTCATAGCAGTTGTCCATCTTATGATATCTGACTTCGTTCCAAGGATCTTTGTGTCAATGCACTGATCTTCAAAGTTCACTATCTTTAAGTGCTTTTTTCAGCATTCATCATCATCACTATCTTGTTTAGTAGACTTCACCTTTTTCTTAGCTTCTTGCTTCTTCTTTGTTGATCTTTTCCTCTTAATACTATTGGAGGTTCCTTCAAACTCTATTGAACCCTCCTCTAAATCAGTATGTACTGTTTCCTTAAGTCTTGTTGACTGTGTATGTACTGCTTGTACATTTTTAGTCTTCTTGCTAGCATCTTGAGTTGTATTCCCCTTATTCATTCCTTGACTAATCTCTGCTCCCTTTGAAACTTATATCACCCTTTTCTTCTTCCTAACATAGGTGGTCTTGATGGGTGGAGATGCTTCCTTTTGTTCAACAGTACTTGTTGGGAATATAATGAGCTAAGTCACTCAGACGCTGACAAGAGAAAATTGGAAGCTAACAAGAGGAAATGAAGCGCTGACAGATCAAGCACTGACAAGAAATATCCAAGCGCTGACAAGAAGAAGTCCAACCACTTATAGGAATACTTAGTCAACACGTTTAATATTTCAAGTAAAGATATGCTCAATATTGTATTTTCTATATTTATCTTTACCTAGATAAGTTTATAGGTTATCCTTTGTACACGACTCCTTATGTTATAAAACGAGGTCGTAGGGTTTGTAGTTTTATACACATTATTCAGTTTTCACAACTTTCATTGTAAGCAAGTTCGATAATTAATCTAAAGTGAATGTTTGGTTTAACTGTTTGCTTGTTCTTTATTCTAAGTGTTAATTCCGCATAACACTTGGATTGTTCATAACATCAAAGTTTCTCTACGTATTACTCTGGATTTATCTCGATAATACAAAGCTAATCGATCTTAGTTTGGGATCAACAAGTGGTATCAGAGCTTGTTTAGGAACTTTGATCTAAAAGAACAGTAAACCCTAGAAACACCAGAAATCCTAAAACCAGACAAGATGTCTGCTACAAAATCCTCTTCCTCATCAAATCACAACCTAAAAATCCCTATGATCGACCCTGACAAATTTGAACAATGGAAGTTTAATTTTGAACAATACCTTCAAATTCATGATCATACTGTCTAGGAAATTATTGAATTTGGAAATCAATTTAATAAAGTTGCTAGGATTGTTGCTGCTATTGCAGCAACAAAAAATGCTGGTTCCTCTGCTGAAGAGCAAAGAGAAAGACCTGAAGATGGAAGAGCTATCACAACTGTAGATATAGCCGCAAGAAGGAATGACATGAAAACTTTGAACATTCTTAAACTCTCTTCGGGACCAAAGAATCAACACAAGTATAGAAATTTTGAGTTTGACAAAGAACTTTAGGCAGCTCTTCAAGTCACATATGGTGGTAATGAAGATCCTGTCAAAGAAAGGAAGAAGAAACTTTTGCATGTATATGTTGTATTTAAAGCTCTTCCCAATGAGAAGCTAAGAGAGGTGAGAAGCAGGATTCTTGACAACACAAGCAAGTTGTCCTTCATGGGCACAGAACATGATGATGTTATATCATTACTACTTTTCTTAGAAATCTTAGTGATAAGTGGAAAATTGAGGCTAGGTCAATCATTGCTACCAATGCCCATAAGAGTTCTACCTTTCATGACGTCTACAATAAGTTAAAAAACTTGTGGAAAGTGAAATCTTACTTGAGCATGGAAGCAAGTCAACATCAGGAAACATGGCTTTCATCTCACATAGTGAAACTCAAACCAGTGAAAGAGAGTCATACGTACATCCTGTTACTGGATTAGCTTGTGTCAGCGATGGATCAACCTTTACAGGGCCTCACATTTTGACGCTGACACATAAAATATTGACTCACTAAAGCTTAAACCTTCTGGTGTTGATTTGGATACAGTATGTGCATACATTTCTGCATTGCCCAATGGTTCCTTGATTACTTATGAGGATCTTGAGCAAATCAGTGATGAGAATTTGGAAGAGATGGATATCAAGTGGAATATGGCACTTGCAAGCATAAGGGCCAACAGATGGGATAGGATATTTGGAAGGAAAATGACCTTCAATGCTAAAGACACTGCTGGTTTTGATAAATCCAAGGTTGAGTGCTATAACTGCCATAAGATGGATCACTTTATGAAGGAGTGCAGATCTCCAAGAAGATCTAAGGCTGGAAAGACTTCAAGCAAATCATCAAGGCTGAAGATACTAAGCCAAAGGCTATGGTTGCCATGTAAGACATTGATGGAGTTGTATGGGATTGGAGCTTTATGGAAAAGGATGTGGAATAGAATCAGGCTTTGATTGTTGAGAAGGAAGAAGAAGAGCATGCTCACTTTACTCTCATGGCCCACTCCTCGTCTTCATCAAATAATGAGGTATATGATGATGCTTTCTGTAGTAAAGGGTGTCGATTAAACACTGAAAAGCTTAACAAAGAAAATTTAAAGCTAAAATCAGTTGTGTTAGATGTAGAATGTAAACTATCAAATTATAAAATGGCACTTACACAAACTGAAAAGACTATAGAGGAATATAAGAAAATGGAATTTGACCTAAAAGATCAAATTAATGTTTTGTCTTATGATCTTAAAGTTAGTGTTGAACTTAGGGACACTCTGATGATATCCAGAGGAGAGGTTCAACTTAAGTTAGATGAAGCCATTAAAGATAAAGAAAATGTAGGGCTTAAGATTGAAAAGTTTGATAAAGCTTGTCAAACCCTAGAAAAGTGTGTCAGTGAACAAAGAGACCCTAGGGACAAATCTGGTATTGGGATGAATGAATATGTTGCTCTTCCTACACCTGTTGGGAACTTTTTTGGTGTTTAGAAAAAAGATCTCTCTTGGACTGGTATTCCAGAACTCCAAGAAGAGGAATTTATTCCTCCACCTAGAGTGCTCACCCCAGTTGAGGAATATCGACAAAAGGTGACTGACCTTGAGCAATAGAAAGCAAAAAACCCTTTTTTAAGGGTGGAATGCTTAGTGAGAGTCCGTTTGTGCCTACACCCATTACTGTGACCAATCCTATTACTGGAAAATCTGTTGATCTTTGCTCACAAGTTAAGAGAAAACCTAGTGTTAAATATGCTGAAATGTATAGAAAACCTAGGTCACCTTAAAGCCAAGCTAGTGTTAATGGGACAGGGTTCTTTCAATCTAGACCTAAGGTTATGTCTAGAAAAGCTTGTTACACATGTGGGAGTTTTTCTCACTTGGCCTGTAAGTGTGTCAGTGCTTCTAAATTCAACGCTGACAGTAGGTCAACCATGGTAAAACCCAAACCTTTTGTCCAACCAAGTCCACAAGTCACTAGACCAGCTCCCTTCTTTACTAAAGGGACAAATACTCATGGAGAAAGGCCCTTTCAAAAGACAAACACATGGTATAACAGATAATGGGTTACTGTAGAAACCTTAATTTGGGCGCTGACAAGAACAATCAGCGCTGACAGCAACAAGTTCAACGCTGACAGCAACAAATTCAACGCTGACAGGAACAATTCCAACGCTGACAGCTCTAGTTTTGGTATGAAAATTCCACAACAAGCTGGTGTTAGACCTTGTGTTAGACCAAGTAACAATAGGTACTTACAGCCTAAGGAAAAGGGGTCTAAAACTTCATCTAGTTTGACTTGGAGACCTAAACAAGACAAAAACCCTAATTCTAATAGGATTTCTATGACCTGTAACAGATTTCACTATCTTTCAAAGGTCATTACTAAACCTGTTGTCCCATGTTATCAGATGATTAAAGATAGAAAATAGATGAAAAGAATGAAGATTTTAGAGAGAGAAAGTAGTGAGAGAAAGTAGAGAGAAGGTGGAGAAACTTTGTGAAATTAGATTAAAGAAAATGAGAACATCCACCCTCCTAACATGTTAGGAGGGTGCTTATATAGTCCACCCACATGCGGGCTCTCTAATGGACTATATTGTTTTGGGCCGGGCTTGAATAAATGCTTAGTACCTTGAAAGAGGCCTTTTAAGCTAGCCATCAAGCCCGTAATTTCACGACTATTTTAACTAACTATTACAACGTTCTAATAAATATTACAATAAAAATCTATGACCGAACATTCTTGTTTGACTCAATATTTTGAGGCTAACAATCTCCCCCAATGTGAGGTCATTCCTCTTCGATATTTGGAGTTTAATGGAGATTATGAATTTCATCATAAATGAGTCTTGAACGTGTAATAGTCGTCTTGTTCCTTCATGCTTTGATCTTTGAGCCTTTTTCATTGTCTTTCGACTTTGTCTTTTATCTTGATATCTTCAAATCATTCTTGATTTGTCTTTGTCATCTTGCGATCTTGTGTCTTTATCCACATGCTCATACTTTGCACAATCTTGAAAGCTTGCTAACAATCTCCTTTGAAGAGAGGTCATTCCTCTACATTAATAAGGAAGATTTTGATCATCAGAGTTGTCGAAGTCTATAGCTTTCTTGATTGTTGAATGTATTTGGGCATGAGTATGTGGTTTTGGATCTTCGACTTTACAGAGTACACCGTAACGCCACCTTCTCGAGACAAAACTTAGACACGGACTGAATGGCTTTGACATTCGTCCTAAATCGGTAGCGTTTTACCTCCGGTCGGTGAAGACCGTTACACGATATTAAATATCGTACCTGTGATTAGGTAGATTCAATTAAGAACCTCCTTGACAGGGTTTCGCGGCAGTACTAGCCGTTCTCTTTACTTGACCGTCTCAAAGCAAGACTGCGAACATAAAGAGTGAATCAATTGGATAGATATCCATTTGATAAAAGTCATCAATTCAAATTCCTAGAACAAGTTTGATTCATTAAGAATCTTACCATTGTTGCTTTCCAGTTGACACGAGCTTGATTCATAAAGAATCTCGCAAGTTACCTACCGTAGCGCTGTTTGATGTTAACGTTAGAAAGATTTCCATTCGTCATTGTGAATATTAATGAATATCACTCTGAATGTTCTGGCAAGACCATAAAGATATTGCGTAGAAACCTGAAACGAGTTTGAATCAATTCAGAATCAAACCACTGTTGCTTTTCAGTTTTACACATGTTCAATTCACAAAGAATCTTACATATGACCTACCGAAGTGCTGTTTAATGTTAACACTGGAAGGATTTCCATTCATCATTGTGAATACTAAGTAGTATCACTCTAAGTGTTCTAGCAATATCACAAGGATTTAGCATAGGACTCTCTTGATCGTCATCCGTGTGTCCTAACGAGATTTGATTGATCTCTTGGCTCTAGACTCGATTTGTGCACTTTTAGAGATCGGAGGCTGGAGCAGATTCCACCTATTCAATATCAACTATCTCGGAGTGAGAAAGTCAATAGAAGTCATGTTGATCTCCGTGACAATAAAACAAACTTCTTTTGAGAGAAGCCTGAGTCAGCTGGGGAGGGGTTGTGCATTACATCACAGGGTCCATGATGTGTTGTCTTCATGATGTGTTGACCCGGTTTCTGCCTAAGTTGTATGGAGGGCTTCTTTCTTTAGACCCTTTATCCTTACATTTCTTTTTCATTCTTCAACCCCTTCAATGCTTACCAAGACATCATTACTAGCACCTTGTTGTGATTGTCCCAGTGCTAGCATCAGTACTTAGTCGGCATTCAGCTACGTTCACATTCTACTCCATATTTCCTAAGGACTTCTAATAATCTATTGGATTGTCCTTGGGAAGATCCCTCCGGTTCTGGTAGGATCATAGGATTTAAACCTAACCACCCTTTTGACACCAATAACGTCGTGAATTAAAGTTGTTGTGGGTATTTGATCGTAACCATGAGTGCTTGAGTCTTTAGATCACATCTTAATCACATTTTCTCCCCCTATCTCTAATATTTAATTTTGTTTTTGATATTAGAGATACCAAATTTGATTAAAATAAATTTTTAAAAAAATATTCTTGAAAATCTCCAGGAGAAATATGTGGCGATCTTTGCATGAAGTTGAAATGCTCCCCCTCAATAATTGATCCAATTGAATTGTCATTGTGAAGATGTGATCCACATTTCACTTTTTGAGGGTAGGAGTTGTTGAACACACAATTTTTGAAAGATTTTGAATATCATTGAAAAATTCTTGAAAAAATTGTGTTCGACGCTTTTTGAAAAATAATTCTTTTTGGCGAAAAGGTTTTTCTAAAGCATAAACTTGAGTTCATAGACTTTGAATGTCTTGACAAATCCACTCAAGTGTAAGAAGATTTACCTTCTTTTGCTGAGGGTAAGAGCACGAAATCGTACACTTCCCCGTGAATATAGTTCCGGGTTGCAATCTGAAAGTGATTACAAGCCATTGTGTTGAGCTCAAAACATTGTATGTTTTGTGACAAGCTCAACCCAAGATAGATTGCTCTACCCGTTGTTGAAAAAATTGTCCAAAATACACATTTTCCTTTATAAAAGATAGAAATGACATGTTTTGAAAAATATTTACAACTTTCATTCGAGCTTTATGTACATACCCATGTCGTTATTGAGCGACATTTCTAGGCACACCCAAATTATCGATACTGAAAGACATGCCGAGAAGAATATTTTTGGATTATCAAAGATTTTTTACTTTTGTATTTTTCTTTTTCATTAATATTTACAGGTAGATGTTTGATAGATGAATCAAGCAGGCTTCTTTGCTAGAATCTCCATTTCTGCTGGAGTCAAACATCGCATACCAATTTGCCTAACTAGATATGCAAACCTCTCTTTTGAAAGAGCTTTTGTAAACAAGTCAGCTAATTGGTAATCAGTTCCAACAAAGTATAGTTCAATGATACCCTTTTCAACATGTTCCTTAAGGAAGTGATATCTGACATCAATGTGCTTCGTGCGGAAATGCTGTACCGGATTGCAACAGATAGCTATGGCAGACTTTGAGTCACAATACATGGGTACTTTATCAAAGTGGAAGCCATAATCCGTGAGTTGTGTTCTCTTCCATAGAACTTGAGCACAACACGCAGATAGAGACACATACTGCGCTTCGGCTGATGACAATGATGTGTAATCCTGCTTCTTGGAAGACCATCCCACGAGCTTAAATTGACCTAGAAATTGTGCACCACCAGAAGTACTTTTGCGTGTATCAAGACACCCTGCATGATCAGAATCTGAATAGGCCGTTAGAAAGAAACCGGTTTCCCTCGGATACCGGAGTCCTATGTGAATGGTATTCTTGAGGTACCGAAAGATCCGTTTAACCTCCTTGAGGTGCTTTTCAGTGGGTCGTGATGGATATCGTGCACAATAACATGTAGCATGTGATATATCTGGTTGGCTTGCTGTTAAGTACATGAGGGAGTCGATCATGGAACGATATTTTGTTTGATTTATGGCATCACCCTCCAAATCAGCATCTAGGGATGTGGTTGATAATGGTGTCCCAATGGGATCACATGAGGTCATACCATGCTTTTTGATTATCTCTTGACAATACTTAGCTTGGTTAATAAAGATACCACTTGGGGATGGTGAACTTGAATTCCTAGAAAGAATTTTAGTTCGCCCATCATAAACATTTCAAATTTTGTGTGCATTACTTTTTCAAACCATTTTGAAAGTTTTGGGTTTGTAGACCCGAAAATAATGTCATCAACATAAATCTGCACAAGAAAAATGTCATCCACATATTTATAAGTGAACAAAGTTAGATCAATGGAACCTTTTGAGAAACCTTTGGAGACCAGAAATTTTGAGAGCTCGTCGTACCACGCCCTTGGAGCTTGCTTGAGTCCATAAAGTGCTTTGTGGAGACGATACACCTTGTCAGGATAATGAGGATTAATGAATCCTTCCTGCTGCGTGACATAGACTTCTTCCTTCAAAGGACCGTTAAGAAATTCCGTCTTTACGTCCATTTGATAGACAATGAATCCCTTATGTGCAGCATAAGCAAGGAAAATCCTGACCGCTTCCATTCGAGCTACTGGTGCAAATGCTTCTTCAAAATCAATACCCTCATTCTGTCCATACCCTTTAGCTACTAGCCTAGATTTATTCTTGATGATCGTGTTCTCTTCATCCATCTTGTTTTTCCAGATCCATCGAAGATTTAATGGTATTACATCGTATGGTCTGTCAACAAGTTTCCAGACTTTAAGTCTTTCAAATTGTTGAAGTTCATCCGTCATTGATTCAATCCAAGCATGATCAGCCATGGCTTATTTGATGTTTTTCGGTTCAGCTGAACTCACGGCGAGTGCGAACCCGTGTTGAAGTAGATAAAGTTGTATCCTTTTGTTGACGATGATTGGTGTCATCATTCTTATCATGAGTGACAACGGAAGACTTCGATACAACATGTTTCTACCCCATGAAATATTCATCATACATTCGTCCATATAACATTTCCAACTCTTCAATTGTCGTATTGACTGTCATATCAGCTCTAGGAACATTTCCTTGAACCAGCTTTGAACTTGACGGTTCATTGTTGTGGTCTTGAGTTCCGAGTTCCGTGCGGTTGTAAACGGAAGTCGTTTGTCGTTGTGGATCTGGACTTAAACTGTTGTGTTCAAGTGCCATTTCTTGTAATTCATCAAATCGGATATGAATAGTCTCAACTATCAGTTTTGTTCTCTTGTTGTAAACTCTATATCCCTTAGACTGAGTTGCATATCCCACTAGAATACATGCATCACCTTTCCCTTTCATCTTATCCAGATTTTCACCATCTCGAATAATATAACACGTACATCCAAAAACATGAAGGTTTTTATGTGAAGGTTTTCGATCATGAATTATGTGATATGGTGTCTTTTCGTGTCTTGGGATAATTAAGGATCATTTTTATGTGTAGCATGCAGTTGCACGGCTTCGGCCCAAAAATATAGTGGAAGTTTTGAAGCAGATAATAATGTTCGAGGAGCCTCAACTAATGTACGGTTTCATCTTTCAGCAACGCCGTTTTGTTCGGGTGTTCGAGCAATAGATGTTTCATGTTCAATTCCTTCAGCTTCAAAAAAGTTTCTCAGAGTTGAATTCAAAAATTATGTGCCTCTGTCAGTACGAACTACTTTTACTTGAGCTTGAAGTCCACGTTGTATCAGTTTAAGGATGTTGTTGAGAACTTCGGGTGTTTCATCCTTGGACCTCAAGAAGTGAGTCCATGTGTACCTTGAGTAATCATCGACAATTACCATAACATATTTCTTCCCATTAATACTACGAACACGCATGGGACCACACAAATCTATATGAAGAAGATCTAACCGTCCTTTAGAGCATGGTGTAGTCTTTGTTTTGAAGCTACTTCGTTTTTCTTTACAAAGCTCACAAGAGGACAAAGATGATCTTTGATGAAATTCAATCTTGGGAGGCCTCTCACAATATATTTCTTGGAAAACAAGTTGATGGTATCAAAGTTGAGATGAAATAGACTTTGATGCTATAACCATGCCTGAGTCGTTGAAGCTTTACCCATGAAGCAAATCGGAGTTGTAGAAGTTGTGTCTTGAAGTGAAATAGTGTGGAGATCAGTACCCTGTGTATCGGTAAGTAAGTCATGCCCATCATAATCACGAACAAAACATGTCTTCTTTCTGAAAGCAACCTCCAAATCCGCATCACAGAATTGACCAACCGAGAAAAGATTGTGATTGATCCCTTCGACGTAGTATACCTTTTTTATCGTGATATTCCCCTGAACCAAATCTCCATATCCTAGGATTGGTGCAAATTGATCATTTCCGAATCGGACCGTACCCAGGAACTTCTCCACGAAGTTAGTTAGAAGCTTGAGATTCCCCGTCATGTGCTTCGTGCATCCGGAGTCCAGTATGAAGAGAATTATTTGTATCACCTACAGAAGAGTTAGAACACGATGGAGCATTTGCTAAACTGGATACCACAGTAGTTGTGATTGTAGAATCATTAGTGTCCTTAACAACATTTAAAGGCATACTAACACTCGTTGTCACATTTTCTGTCCTAACTTTAAGCATCCATTTATATCCTGGAGGACATTGATTAGCAAACCACCATTTCCAAGACTTACTAGCAGATTCATATACTTTCGTAATTCTGCTTCTAGAGTTCTTAGTCGTGGAGTCTGATGCACTACTTTGCTTAGTGGGGGTTGCACCAGAATGGTTCATTTTGCGTTTGGGTTTACTAGCACTAATAGGCATCGGAACATGGTTCTTAGTTATAGTATCTACGCCTTTGACATTATTCATAGCACACACAGAATGATTAGCATTAGCACACTTTCCACATTTGACACAAACAAATTTCACATTCATAGCATTCAAATCATTCAAGACTTTCAAATCGTCATTACACGTGATTACAGACTTTTTATTCTTAAAAACATTCAAATTCCTAGGGTGTTCTTCTACTTCCTTCATCTCCGCTTGACTCTTGTGTTTCCAGACCTTATCATCCACTTGAGTGCTCTTAAGTTGAGGCCGGCTAACACTAGCAGTAGAGACTACTCCTGTAGTAGAAGACACACGGATATTAGTGTTTCTAGAAGTCTGAGGAAAGTGACTAACTTTGTTTGTGGGTTTAGTGGTGATTCTATACATCCTTGGTTTAATCACATTATTGTGCTTAACGCTAGGTGCTACAATATTCCTTATGGGTTGAGTATGTGGTGACCTTCCTTTCCATCCATCTTGGGGGCAAACACAGGTTTTGCAAACGAAGAATTTGAGAAAGCAGATGGTTTTCCCAAGATAGAGAATCTATTCACTTTAGAGGCATTGGGTTGTCTAACAGCAGGTTTCTTAACGCTAGGTTCCACAACTTTCCCACCCATCTTAGTAACGAGTTTCTTCAACTATGCTATTGCTATGTCTTTTTCTTGTAACTGAGCTTTCAAATCCTAAATATCAATACTTTTTTCATTTAGTAATCGACATGACTCAGATAATTTACTTCCAAAGGTGTATCATTCGAAAAACTGCCAACTTTCTTTTGCAAAGCAAGTTCAAGTGAGTGACAATGTTTTTGAAGATAGTCATATATATGTTGAAGTAACGAAAACTCTTTTTGGTCAGCTTTATTCGAAAGCTCAGTTTCAAGTCGTTCACACTCTTTAACTTGATCAAGATATTTGCATGCAACATCAGAATATTCATCAATATCAGCACAAGATGTAACATAATCACACATAATATCTTTTGAGAGACATTCATGTAAGAGTAGATTATAAGCTGTAGAAAACTCGTCTCTTTCAGGTTGATGGTCGTTCACTCCTTGTTCAAGAGATTCCACATATTTCAAAGCATCAAACATTTCTTGCTTAATTAATGTTTCAAATTCTAAAATATGTTTTTACGTTCTTTCAGCAAGCGGAATCAAAATACTATTTACAATCACAGTTATATCGTGAGGAATTTCTTTGTTTCCTTTCGAAAGTTTACGTTTTTTCCAGTCATCATCAACCACCTTTTTGAAATTTTCAATGTTACTCTTGAGAATACTAAGTGCTTGCTTACTCTTGCTTACAGAAGCTTTCAATGCCAAGTACTTAATAAATTTTGAAACATTAGTTTTCTTTGTGGCAAAAGCTTGTCTCCATTTACTTCTTATTTGTTCACATTCGAAAAATATTTGCTCACAAGTTTTCTGTGTTTGCGGTTTGAAAAGACCATAAAGACTGTTTTCATAAGCATAATTATATGGTTTAACAAACTCTTTATTAACTTTTGGTCTACTATCTTCTTCCACATCATTTGTCTCTTCACTATCGGGCCTAACAACAAGACAATCAAGATCGCTCCATTGGGACTCATCAAGATATAAGTGCTGATTCTCAGATTGAGCTTGCTCAAGGTACTTAGGATTTTCAAAACTAGGTCTATCCTTGAAAAACGAACGAGGTGCCAACATTCTCATGGTTTGAATTGATTGGTTAGTTTTGTAAACAATTTTCTTGTAAAAATCAAGTTGAGTTTCAAGTTCCACCATTTTGTCGATGTCATTCGCTTATTTAGTTTTGAAATCCTTTTCCATCTTTTAAACCAAAGATTTCTTTTCATTAACAAGTTTAGTTTTATCCTCTTGAATAAAACCATTTACTTGAGTTAGCTCATTGACTTTAGTGGTAGCAAGGTATGTTTTTTGACGTTCAGTACTCAAAGAGGTGTTATAATTACGTTTCTCTTGTTCTAGAAGCTTAATTGTTTGGCTATAATTCTGTTGAAAATCGTCCTTTTTGACATTAATTAAACACCATATGTACCCCTCAATCTCATTGATCTTTTGAAGAAGCTGAGCTCTATAGCTATCAATGGTCCCACTAGATTAAATTAGAGCAGCTTTGCATTCTTCAAAATTTTGAGTGAGCGTAGCGTTTGCCTTCTTTAATTGCTTTTGACTCTTTCTAGTTTCTTTGACATCTTTTTGTAAAGAAGCAATTAAGTTAGCAAGCGCAATACGCTCCTCGTCATCATCATACTAATTTGCATGTTGATCATCCTCAGACTCATTATTGCACATGTCTGATGAATCGGGTTTGGTATTGCTATCAACCATTTTCATCATACATGTGTGAGTAATGGCTTTGGGCAGCTCAGAATGCTCATGAATATTACCAAACACATTATATTCCTCTTTAGTGTGTACCTTATCGATTGGCTCAGTATCAAAGATAGGACCATTGTCATCTTCAGTGATGTTAAGAACTTCTTCAACCTTTGCCATGTACGAGTAATGTGCTTCAAGTTCTTGATCGGAGGCTTCATCATCAATATCATCAAGTATTGCTCCTTCCTCAGCCGACAGTTTAACCCTAGCTTCCATCTTCTTGCATAGCAACATCTTTTCCTTATGATAGCCAGAGTACCTAACCCGTTTCGGCTTTCTACATTCCTTTGCCATATGCACATAACCTTGAGAATTAAAGCACTGAATCCCACTTTGCTGAACCACTGGAGTACCAACAGTTTCCCTATTCCAAACATCAGTAGCAATCCTCTGAGTATCATACTTAGCATTTTGTCGATCATACCTTGCAGAACCCTCAACATGTATTGGATTACATCGATCATACCTAAGAGGACTTTCATCTCGTTGACGTGTGTCACACCTTCGAGGACTCTCAAAATATTGGTTCCTTGTATTTGATGATGTTCGAAGATTGTTGTTGGTGGGTTTGAAGATTTTCTTATGGGTCTTCATAATGAAAGCAATTTGTTGCTTCATCTCCCTATCATTCTGAGCTAGTTCTTCATCACTATCCTCTTCAGATGATGGCTTAGGTGATGGTGATGGTGCTCTTGGTTCTTTGTCTCTTGATCTTGTGGGAGCAGAATAATTAGATGAGGTAGAGTATGTTGGTGATGAGGATGTAGTGGAGTAACTTGGTGAGGAGGATGTAGTGGATTACCTTGGTGAGGATGATGTAGTGGAGTATGACTTTGGAGCACGAGAGCGATGATCTTGAACGTGTTGAGTGGTAGACACCAAAGCAAGTGGATTAGCATTCTTTGATATCCTTTTAGCTCGAAGTTCATTCGCCTCATTCTGAAATTGTTTCAAAATGTCAAAGAGCGTGTGATAGTTGACCTCGTCTAACTTACTTTGTTGTTTCACCAAAGTTACGAACAATGTCCACTCTGGTTGAACTTGCTATAGAAATTGCGCATTGACTTGCATGGTGGAGACTTGCAAATTGTTTCTTGTCATGTCATTCATCATCTTGTAGAACCTTGAGTAATATGAATCAATTGATTCCCCATCCAATTATGTAAACTTGCCAAAGTTCCAAAACAAGTTAGTTTTGACATCTTGCTTGTTAAGTGATTCTCCTTGTTGAAAGCGTTCAATAGCAAACCACATCTCTTTAGCAGTAGAGCATGCATCAACCGTTGAGTAAATTTTATCCCCAATCCCACTTAGAATCAAATAGATTGCTTCTCTCTCTGCATCAATCCAAGCACGTTTCTCTTTTGAAGTGTTCTCATATGTTTCCTCAATTGTTTGCTCATCGGAACCTGTCGTCGAGTCGGTTGCTGGAATTACAGGAATGGCTATTGTAGTGAGATTATAGGGTCCTTCTTTGATGCAACGTCGAAGAACATCACCATTATGTTTTGTGTCAAGATATCGAATGAATCGTGATTGCCATTGTGCATATCTACCAGTCACAAGCATTGGAGGTCTCTCTTTGTTACCCGCCACCATGATGTTGTTGTTAGTCACATGATACTCTTGAGTAGAATCCATGTTGAAAAAGTTGAAATTGTTGGAGTGAAAAGGATCTTAAGTAGATGTGTTGTGATTGTTGTTGTCGATGAATAAATGTTAAAATACCCTAAAAATTGTCTTCACAATAAACTAAAAATTCGAAGGAGAAAAATCACACGATAAATGGATCTATTTCGGAATATTGGTATATATATTCGGATAAATGGATCTATTTCGGATAAATGTGAAAATTTCGGAAAAATGGTGTTTTTCGGAATAAGTGTTGATTTTCAGATAAATGACCCTTCTTCGGAATAATGATGGATTTCGGATAAATGAAGTTTTTCGGGAAAATGGATAAATTCGGATAACTAGGTCTTTTTCGGATAAATGAGAAAATTTCGGAAAAAATACCTTCTTCTGAATAATAACTCTTCTTCGGAATAGATACTTCTTCGGAATATTGGGTTCTTCGGAATAAAGTGAAATCTTCGGAAAAAGCTGAAATCTTCGGATAAACCACCTTTTTTCAGAATAATTCAAATCTCCGGATAAACTGAATTTCTTCGGATAAAATGATTTTCGGATAAAGTGATTTTTGGAATTACTCACATTTTAGGAATAAATTCACTAAATATCTTCGGAATAACTCTTATCTTCGGAATGATGAGCTGATTTTCTGAATAACTTCACTAGATATCTTCGGATAAAGTGATTTTTCAGAATACTACCTTTTTCGGAGAAAAGCACTTCTATCATCGCAATGTAAAACCGTTAACCGAAAATCATTATTTCGGAATAATAAAACCCCTTTCCGAAGATATCGATTCGGAATGTTCTTGTTGGCCAACTTACCTACTGTTTACGAACCGTATCCCAAAAACCAATCCAAACACCTCAAAAACTTGCGATTTTAACCACAAAACTAAACCAAATACCTACCAAATCCTTAAGATGTAGAACCCGAAAACACGAAAAAAAAAATTAATCCGAGATGATTTTGAGAAAAACCAACCAAATCAAACAATAAACCAAAAAACCAAACACAATCTACCTCGTGGTGATTGATACCAATTGTTGTCCCATGTTATTAGATGATTAAAGATAGAAAATAGATGAAAAGAATAAAGGTTTTAGAGAGAGAAAGTAGTGAGAGAAAGTTGAGAGAAGGTGGAGAAACTTTGTGAAATTAGATTAAAGAAAACGAGAACATCCACCCTCCTAAGATGCTAGGAGGGTGCTTATATAGTCCACCCACATGCGGGCTCTCTAATGGACTATATTGTTTTGGGTCGGGCTTGAATAAATGCTTAGTACCTTGAGAGAGGCCTTTTAAGCTAGCCATCAAGCCCGTAATATCACGAATATTTTAACTAACTATTACAACGTTCTAATAAATATTACAATAAAAACCTATGACCGAACATTCTTGTTTGACTCAATGTTTTGAGGCTAACAAAACCAATTGGGGTAAACTGGGTGTTCAGGCCACAAAGGGATGAACAAGGGGTTGTTATAAGGACTAAGTCTATTCTAGTTGAACAACCACATGAATCCAAGTCTGCCCATTGGGTTCCTAAAGAAAACTAATTTGTTTTATTTATGTGCAGGGCATTCAAAAGCAGGTTAATGATCATGAATATTGGGACAGTGGATGCTCTAGGCACATGATAGGGAAGGAATATTATTTGTCAAATTTTACCCCCATTAAAGATGGTCAAAAAGTGTACTTTGGAGGAGGATATGGAACAATATCTGGCAAAGGCACTCTTATCACCAAAAATTTACGTTTTGAAAACATTTTTCTGGTAAAAGAACTTGACTATAACCTGTTTAGTGTGTCACAAGTTTGTGACAACAAAAATAAAGTTCTTTTTATTGATACTGAATTCTTGGCGTTGAGTAAAGATTTTAAGATGCCTGATGAGAAGTTTATTGAATATAGAACACCTAGGCATAAGGACATTTATAATGTTAATCTCAATGGGATTAAAATGAACAAAAATTTTCCTGTCTTTATGCTAAAGCTTCAGTGGATGAGAGTAATTTATGGCACAGAAGGTTAGGGCACATAAATTTTAAGAATATTAATAAACTTGTGAGACATGATTTAGTTGATGGTTTGCCTTCGAAAGCTTTTCACAATGATCACTCTTGTGTTGCATGCCTTAAAGGCAAACAGCATAAAGTCTCCTTTAAATCTAAGATTGTGCATTCCAGTTCTAAACCACTTCACTTGCTACACATGGACTTATTTGGCCCAACTAATATATAAAGTTTAAATGGTAATCTTACTGTTTTGTTATAACTATTGATTTTTCTAGATTTACTTGGACTTTCTTCTTGGCCTTAAAAAGTGATACTGCCATAGTTTTGATTAACTTTATTACCCAAATTGAAAAGAAAACGGGTAATGAAGTTAAAATACTTAGAAGTGATAATGATGGTGAGTTTAGAAATAAACTGTTAGATACCTTCCGTGTTGATAAAGGGATTACTAGGGAGTTTAGCATAGCTAGAACTCCACTACAGAATGGTGTGACTGAAAGAAAGAATAGAACACTCATAGAAGCAGCTAGGACAATGTTGGCTGATGCTAAGTTTCCCATTGCTTTTTGGGCTGAGGCTGTGAACATACTCTGCTGATGTAGTGTTTTTGTACCCTTTAGGAAAAGAGCAACAAAATAGTGGTAAGCGTTAAGTGTCGGTTTAGGAAAACCGAGCACTAATGACCCTTATAAAGTTCAAGTTCGTTTCCCAAGGAGGCAAGTGTGTTGTGTAGTGAATTGATTTAATGTTTGTGATTATATTGATAAAAAGAAATAATAGAAATGGGTGAGAAGAGAATGACGGTTACGAAGACGGATCGAGCTAAGACGAAAAGGCGTTCACGTAAAACCGTAAAAACTACAAAATTAAGAATTTTAAACCTAAAAATTAATTAAAAGCTAAAAGTAGTCTAAAATAATATAAATAAGAATAAAAATCCAATAAAAATATTTTAAAACCTTTTATTAATTAAATATTTAATTTTAAATGCTAATTAAAGCCCTAAAATTAAATATAATTAATCAAAATGTCCAAAATATTATTTTATTGAACAAATAACTTACTTATATTATCTAAAGACTAAAAAGTATTTTTCCTAATTTTTAAAAACTATTTTTCTATTTTTAAATCACTAAAAACTATTTTTAAACTAAAATAACTATAAAAAATAATAAAATAATGCTAAAAATAAGTTGACACTTTTAAAAATCCTAAATTACTCTAATGAACAGTAGAAAAATGAAAAAGTTTGAAAAATATAAAATTTTTCACTAAAAGACAAAAACAGTTTGAATATAAACCCTAATTAAACTAATTTAATTCTAAAAAATAAATAAAAGGTGAACAATAAAATAATTTTTGACTAAAAATCTTAAAATGTTTTTCTTAATCTATGAAAAATGTTAAAACTGAAAAATATTGATTTTTGGCACTAAATGCCAAAAACAGAAATATTAAAAGTATTAAAAATAGCTAATTAACCTAAAAAATAGCAAATGAACAGTAATAAAAATTTTACCTAAAAAGAAAAATCAAAAATAAAATTAGAAAAATATTGAAACAAGTTTCAAGTCCTAATTCACAAATTAACCCACTAAAGACAAAAAATCTCAAAAGCTGATAGTGACACTTGACTAGATTTGTCTTGTTGTATAGCAGTACTAACCAATGGACTACCAGTGGGAAATTTGTTCCCACTGCTAGTGTATTTTTTGTTCAGTTAAGCTATAAGCTTAGGAATGCCTATATTGAGAGGTTATTTGGACAATAAGGCAACCCTATACTCAGTTGAGTATAGGGAGTCAATAATCAACACAAAAACTAGCAGGTTACTCACAAAAATCAAACAAAATGAGCCCTAGAAGTTGCTGATTATGCTTGTAAGTATCTGATGAACAGTTGACTTTTGCCTACATGCACAAAAATGAAATTCAACCAGCCAAATCTTGCATACAAATCCACCAACTAGCATACAATCAATAGCAAACCCTACTTATAACCCTACCCTAGCAGACTTCGCAAATTGGTGGCTCAAATTCCACAAAACAAGCAATAAAGTGGACTGACTGTTTTTTGACCAAAATACCAATTTTTGAACAGGCAAATGAGTTCTAAACTAAACCAAACTGAAAACCAACTAGCATGCACCCTATTACTAACTTGTTGAGTGAGTGTAGACTGATTTTAACACAAAATTCCCCCAAGAAGTTCAGTTAACATGCAAATCCAAACACTCCTTTAAATTCAGAAAAACAAATTTTTCAAACCAAATCAATTCAAACTCTTACCAAATTGATTCTAATCACTCCTAACATGCATATTACACCTAATTGAGCAATATCAAGCCAATAAACAAACACTTAAACAATTTTTCTACAAAATCACATAATCTCAAAAATCATACACTTTGAAACTACAAACAAGGAACTAGGAAGTTACCTTGTGGGACCCATATCCAGGTCCCACCAAGGCTGCTATGCCTTCTCCAAACAGACCCGGGCCTGTGCTGAACCTTGGACTAAACAAGCTCCAAGTGAAACCTGCTAAGATCAACACAAGAGCACAAAATAACAAATGTTTCTGATTTTTTTCAACTTTTTAAACCTTTTTTAAATACCTTCCTTAAATTTTCTCTTAATACACACTTAAATAAACCACTTACAATCCTGGAAAAACCAATTCTTGAAACAAGTTTTCACCAAAAATTACCCTTTTTCAGAAACCTTTTTCTTAAAATTCAAACACAAAATGTTTGAAAAATATTAATGGAACTCAGAAATTTAGCTCAAACAAATACCAACTTTTAAATAATCATAAAAGGAATTACATTAAACAAACACCAACTTTATATTAATTAAAAAGGAATTACAAGATTTTTTTGCTAAAATTCTGGAACAAGGTGTGCTAACATGCTAGCACCCTTTAAATACTAACTGATAGAACTTTATAGGTTACTAAACCCTAATGGATGAAATTCCAGTCTTTCCCTTGGACGAATTTGAATTCTTGGTCAAATTAGTGCTTCATGTGATCTCTTTGGTGTCATGTGAAGATGCCAGCTGCATATGTTTGATCTTGGGCGTTGAAAGGAAAGTAGGGACCAAGGAATCCATCCTGGACGTTGATTTTGTCTGGTTTGGGGCTTTGTGTGAAAGTGACGGGTGCAGGGGACCCCTGGGGATGTCACATGGGTTGGTGTGTGAGTGTTTTGGGGTGTGGGATAGGTTAAGGGTAATGGGAATTAGCAATCTGGAAAAGCTGAATCAAAAGCCCTTTGTATTTAATCCAATCTATACTGGAATCAATTAGGGTTTATGGGGGATTAGTGTGGGGTTTAATCCATTTGGGGAAAGTTTTATTTAAATATTGTGTTTGGGGGGAAATTAAGGAGGGTTGACTGGGTTTGTCGACCAGTTTAATTAATAAACTGGTGGGTTGGGTTTGGGTTGTGGGTTTGGACGGGCATGGGTAGGGTAAATGGGTAGGGTCAGGTTAAATGGTGAGGTGTCATGGTGTGATTGGATGTGTGGGTTTGGTTGTCTGGGCAGAAAAGGCCCCCCTAGTTCCTTACTTTCTTCACTTAGTAATAAACAACAACTAATCCCATTTCCTTTTATATCAACTTTGGCAATTTGACACTTTTGGCACAAACACTTTCTTAAACTTAAAATAAGGATTTTAAATGCATAACTTGCATTCTTCAAGGGACATTCTTGTAATATCTTCAAACATGGAGGACCTTTGTTGCCAAATGATGATTTCTTCAAGGTCTTATCTTGCCAAATCTTCAAAAATGAGGGACAAATGTTGACAATCTTCAATTCTTCAAGGACCATTTTGGAAAATCATGATTCGGGTCCGGTTCATTGTACGGCTTCGTTCCCCGTGTTCGTTTTTGATTGATTCTTGTGATCTTTTGCCATTTCCTCAATATCTGTACCTAAAAGACACAAGCAACAAACACGAACATATATTTGGCAGTTTTTAATGATATTTTATGCATTTTAAGCCCGATTTGGACGATGAGACTATGTATAAAAGCTGTCTCATCACCTGCTATGTTCAGAATAGAGCCTTGGTCAACAAAATCCACAATAAGACACCTTATGAGCTATTTTGGAATAGGAAACCCAACATATGTTTTCTTAAACCCTTTGGATGTCATGTAGTGATACTTGATACTAGTGATGCCTTAGGAAAGTTTAATGCAAAAGGTGATGAAGGCTACTTTGTGGGTTATTCTATACAGAGCAGAGGGTATATGGTTTACAACAAGAAAGAAAAACGCATTCTTGAAAATGTGCATGTTATGTTTTTAGAAAGTAAACTTGGTGATCCTGAGAGTGGACCAGACTGGTTCCTTGATTTAGAACCATTATATAGGACCTTAAATTATATGCCTGTCACTAATCCAGACATTGTGAAAAGGGATTCAAATGTTATGGAAGAACCTATTGTTGAAATTATAGGTAAACAGGTTGCTAAGGAAGAAGGATCACATGCAGTCAAGTCAGACCCTATACTTGAGTATGTTACCATTCCTATATGGACTGATGGGTTTGTACAAGCCTCTGCTGCTACTGAAAAGGAGGAAGAAGGGCCACAAGAAAAGCCAGTTGATGAAAACATGCATGCATCTTCAAGCGTTGACAAAGCCAATTCAGATGCTGACATGTTAAATTCAGACGCTGACAGCTCAAACGCTGACAACCTGTTTGGACATTTATTCTCTTCACATACTCTTGAACATGGTGAACCATCCATACTAAATCAAGAGATTGATTCAAGTGAGGATGTGAGTGAAAATGAATATGATATTAGCAACATGGAATCTGATATACAGAAGGCAACACACTATATGGGGGAGGAATACTTACAAAGGTGACCAAAGATCATACTCCTTCCCAAATAATTGGTGATGTTCATACTCCTGTTCAAACAAGGAGGTGTCATCAGACTCAAGGTGGTTTCATTGCCAATATACACAAGAAGGATGATACCCCTCTTGTGCAGGCATGTTTGTTTGCTTGTTTTCTGTCACAACAGGAACCCAAGAAGATTTTTTATGCTCTTAAAGAACCAAGCTGTGTGGAAGCAATGCAAGATGAGCTTCACCAGTTTACAATTCAAGATGTGTGGGAGCTAGTGGGTCGTTCAAGGTATCTTAGACCTATTGGGACACGTTGGGTTCTAAGAAAAAAGAAGGATGACAGAGGGATTGTGGTCAGAAATAAGGCATGTTTAGTTGCTCAAGGCTATACACAAGAAGAAGGAATAGACTATGAAGAGGTTTTTGCACCTGTTTCAAGGATTAAAGCAATAAGGATTTTCCTAGCCTATGCTTCTTGCATGGGTTTCACAGTTAATCAGATGGCGGTGAAAAGTGCTTTCTTATATGACACAATTGAAGAGGAGGTGTATGTAATGCAACCTCCTGGTTTTGAAGATCCAGAGCATCTAGACAAAGTGTATAGAGTCAAGAAAGAAAAGTATGGACTTCATCAAGCCCCAAGTGCATGGTATGGTACATTGTCCACCTATCTGGTGGAAAATGGGTTTAAGAGTGTGACAATCCGTCAATTTATGATTGATATTTTATTCTCAAATATTATTTAAAAACATTATTTTAATGTTATATTATGAACTCACTTATTTTTGGGAAGTAATTTGGATTTACGTCTTGGAGTAGCATCGACTACGTCTAAACCGGTGGATTCTACGTTACGTGCTTACGTTTACATACACCGTTTTGGTGACAGTCCGACATTTTAGAAAATAAATTTGTCCGTGAATATTATTTTGAGATTTTAAATTTATGTTGGTTCATAAACTCACAAATTTACGAGAAGAGATTAGGACTTACGATTTTAATTTAACGTCCTTTACGACTAAACCGGAAACCTTAGGATTACGTATTTATGTTTTTGAACTCCGTTTTTGATGAGACAATTTTTATTAGATTCGTTTTGTGCCGTTGATTCATAATTTATAAAAACGTTTTTCGTAAAACGACCCGAGGGCACACAAATCAAGGAAACTAGAATCGAGGAATACCCGTAAATTAATGGGGATGGAACAAGTACATACTTGTCCCACCCCCACACATGGCTAAACAAAGCTAACAACATCATGTGGTGTCAAGCTTACAAGATAAGCTAAGACACATGTCTTAGTTTACTTGTAAACTAGCAACCAACATAAAAACCACCACCTCAAACCATTTTCATTCATTTCAACACATGCAAACCACTAAACACTCTCCTCCCTCTCTCTAAAATTCGTCCCAAACTCATCCAAAACAACCCCCATTTGATCTTGATTCAACCATAAATCATATGTATAATTTACATATGATGAAAACCCATTGAAGTTATGAAGATTGGAGGTGATCTTAACATGTAAAAAGGAGTTTTCAAGGGAGTTTGGGGCTGATTTCTCAAGGAGTTTTCATGAAGAACAAGGGCTGATTTTTGGAGGAATCTACAAATACTTGGTGATCCTAGAAGTGGTGTTGATATCTCATAAGATTGGTTACCCAAAACCATGTCTTGTTCATCCAAAAGCTCATTATTTCATCACTTTGGTGGTATAAAGATTGTTCTCCCCATCCTCTTGTTATTTTGATTATGTAATCATGTATTTTCTTTCTTATTGTATATGTATATGATGAATATATGATGATAAAAATGTTGTGTGGGGATCGAGTGTTGATAAATATGATTAAAGAGATGAAAAACCATAGGTAACAAGGTTAAAATCTTGCTAAATATGATGGCTGTATAAAAACAGTAAGTAACCAAATGTTAAACTGATAAAATGGCATGGTGGAATCAATATAAAGTAATTAATATGTCTTGTACACATGTGAGAGTTAGCCATGCAATGGAATCATTAGGATGAGTGAGATATGATCAAAACAAGTTTAGAATACAAATCTGAGTTAACTGTTTTGGACGATTTTTAGAAAATACTTAGAAGCTCATTCAACAGTAGCTATAGTCGAGTTAAATGGAGCACATGTCATGTAGTTTAGGTCATAAAAATTTGAGCTTCTATCTCCATATAGAACTCTAGATATGGTAGTTTTGGTGAACATGAAAATAAAAATCAGATTTTGGGAAATTAAAGTATAATAGTATTATATAAGCACTCAAATAAAAATAGTATATAATGTAAATTAAAACCCACTAACTTATATAATACATTTATATAAATATGTATAAGGATAAATAAATGGACATTTTATAACAATGGTAGTTTGATAAGTTTTATAAGTTATAAAACTATAAACATGATTTTTACGACTTTTTCGGCTATTACCGTAAAATTAACGTTTTTGCTAAATAAAACTTACACGGTTGGACCCGTCTAATGTGAACTTTATAAAACTCATATACTGATATATAAACATATATAACAATTAAAAACCGATAAAACCCGAACTATATCACATACGGACATTAACGAGCTAAGTTAACGTTATTGGACTAATAATACAACAAAATGGGCTAAAACACTTATAAACTTATTTATTGGGCTTAACCCATTTGGGCCCAACATGTGAAGTATAAATACTGATAATACAAGTATGAAATGTATTAATACAAGTTAATAAACTTATAATAGGCTTATTGGACCTAAAACACGTAAATAGGTAAAACTAGTAAACTAGTAAGAAGTTACCAATACATAAACACAAAAAATGAGTAAAAGAGAATATGTAAACCCACTTGATCATCATATATATAAAATCATCATATGTATACATAATTGTTATTTTTATAAAGTCATTGGACAAGAGTCTAAGACGAGTATTATTTGTCTAGGTTTTCGTGATTGAAGCACGTATCGTACGTCCGAATTGCCGACAACCCGCCTTCCCACATCCACGTGAGTTCATAGCCTCACACTCTATTAAATGTTTTTATGAAATGTTTGATAAACCCGCGAGGGAGATAACATGTTAGTTTTTATAAAATAGGACACTAGTTGTCCCGATTGTATGTTTATTGATTTGGACCCGAATGATTGTATGACCCGATGAATGATTAAATGACCCGATAGATGAAATGAAATGGATTATTAAAGTTAGGTAATGTCACTAAAAGTCCCATTAGCATGAATTGTGAACTACCAGGATTTGGTAGACGCTAATGCATATAATAGTACTATTTGGGGACGATCACCCCAGTTCGCGCCTTGACGGTTGATTCCCGTCGTGCCACATTGATTGGTAAGCGAATTTATGTATGAGAAGATTACACAAGCGTGATTATTGTGACGACACGTTAATTTAGATGGGCAAATTGAGTTTCGGGCTGGCTACCCGTTGTTTGGTTTAGTAAGGTAACAATGTCATGCAGCTTGTAATAATCCAATTAACGAAATACTGCTTTAAGCATTAAATTACGATATATTGCCTGACTAGCAATACGGGGTCTTACTATTGATATTATGTTCGTGTTTTGGTTTTCATAACCATAATCATATAACGGTTTTTATTTAAGTTTATACAACGTCATAAGACGTATTGTATGATGTTTTTACGACATTGGCTCGTATAATGATTTTTAAGGCAAATGCCTATATTATGATTTTCGATAAGGATTTGTATAAAAATAACTTTGGTTATTTTATGGCCTATTACAATGATTTGTACGAAATGATTTTTGGTAAAAAATTTATACCAAAGTTATATTGATGGAATTTATTAAACTCTATGAATTCACTCGACGTTATCGCTGACCTTTTCTTTTAACATGTTTTATCTTAGGTACTTGAAGGTAATTCTCGGGAAGACAACAAGAATTCATGGCCCGCACTCAAATATTAATTTCCATTCAAATCTTTTGTAAAATTGTATGAAATGACCATGACTTGGGACCTATGTAAATTTGATATTTATGAATGGAAATGCTTTTATTATTAAACGACGCGATTCTTATGCGTTGTCTATGATGTGAGTAATGTGCTATCCCGTAACACCAACGAGTCTTCCGCTGTATTGAGTTTTATAAATTTGGGGGTGTTACAGTTTGGTACCAGAGCTCTCGTCATAGAGAACGAAAGATTTTTAAAACCAAGGTTTTGAATAAAACATTTCAAAATCTTTTAACTATAAACATTTTTCTAAAAATGTCTAAAAATCTTTTGACTATAACGGTGCCGAAGAATTCCCGAGTTACCGACAAGGCCAGACTGAGAAGTGTTATTTTAATATATATATAACTTGGATTATATATATATACATATGATGTAATTTGATTACATGATTGTTTGATGATTATTTTGATATTTATACGAGGTATTTATACGACGTAGATTGTCACAAGAAACCCTAAATCCCCTAGTAAATTAATCAAAGTTATTCTCGTAGGAATTCTAGCTATCCTAGATCTAAACCAAGTTGTGGATGTTTATGATCCCAACAAAATGGTTGATATTCGTAGAAATGTAGATATTAGTTGATTGTGATATTGAAAAAGAATTGGCGAGATTAAATCTGATATCGATGTCATGACAATCTTTCCTTATAGAGTGGAGTTTGACAAAACGTTACCGCCTAGAAAGATGTCATCTGATTCGTTGTCATCCAATTCTTAAAAATTTAAATCGAAAGGGTGAATGTTGCACTTGAGGCTGTCATTGGAGCCTATACCCAAAAGCCTCATGCCACTAGTACCTTTCCGAGAAGTCTAGTTGAATGATCAAGTCATTTCATACTAGTGACTCATTTGATAATTGTTGTTGTAAGAGCTATAGGATTGAAATTAAGTGTTGATCATATTGAGCTTTTATTGCCGTTACAAGGCCGAAGAATAAGGTTGTAAGTATTGGAAAATGAGGTAGGATATCGCATTGAGTATAAGTTGATTGAAACTTGAATAAAGTAAAATTTAACCCGTATGGAATATGAGACTGTTAAGAGGAAGTCGTTAAGTCCTGTGATTGAAATATAAGGTTTTAATTGATTGTTAGTTCGTGTTAAGGGTTGTTCCTAGGCCATTGTCCAATGACAAGGATGCCCAGTGTCCAATAAATAAATTGAAGAAATATTCTTCTAAATTGGGACCGATGGATCTTCCGGGACAGGTGGGACACCTAATGACTCTTGTAGATTAGTATTCATTGTGGTATCTTTTAAAAATCCCTAACTTAACTGAGATATCGGTTGGTAGGAAGAGTTCTGAGAATTGTATGACATAGTGACACGTAATGTGTTACGGTACAATTTTGACTTGTTTGTGATTAATGAAAAAGACTACCTTTGATTGCTAAATTCTACATGTATCGATTTTATTTATCCTTTATTGCTCCATCCTAATGATCGAATTAGTGATGCGGCCATTGAACAAGTACTCATCTCGAATTGAGTTACGTTGTGAATTATTCTTTTTGAACGCCATCGAGGTCATGAACCTCATGATTAAGTGGCTAAGCTCATTTCCTATTATATTGTAGTTAGTTCTTGGTGAACAATTTTTCATCACTCTTTTGCAGATCACTAATTGTTTTTATAAGTTAAAACAGTATCCCTTGAGAAAAATTGGGTTTTCATCACCATATGGATTATTTAAAGTGAGACTTATAAATAATCGTTATCGAAATGAGGTTGTTTATAAAACGCTTTGGAAAACATAATTGTTTTCATAACAAATAAAATCTTTGTAAAATTATTTTTGATTCTTATTTAAGAATTAAGCATGAAAATGTTTTTATTAAAAACATAATGATAAAATTTTGACGAACTGAGTATTGCATCGTTAATCTTGAAAATGTATATAGTTGCGCGCCTACATACAATTTGGAATGGACCATGCAAGGCTGATGAGTAGTCACCATAAAACTAATGAATAACCACTACATTTTATTTGAAGATTGTGAAAGATTAAATTTTATGAGATCTGCAAGAAGTGAAAAATAGGGACATAATGTTAGGGACACCTACATATGTGCCTGTAGCATCTATTCTTCTGAGTCGAATTTACTCATCTGTGGAAATTGTCTTATCTGACAATTGGCAATTCTTTCTTGTCCAATTCTCTCGTAGTGAGATTCTTAGGAAAAGTATCTGATTACCGAGTGTTGATACCCGATTGGATGTATCGACGTTCTTATCATTTCTTTTGATTTGGTTTCATTTGAATGACCTGGGTAACGATCCGAGGAGCTTTCGAATGCGTACTCAAATTATGAAAACATGGGATATATTCATATTCGTTAAATGTTTTCGTCTGTATCTGAATTGAAATTCTCTCGCATAGATTAGGCGTTGACCTTACTCTTTAGATTATAGTTGTTTCTCCATATATCCTTGAATTTGCGAAAGATCATGAGTTATTATTAGTCTTTTGAGAAGTTCAAATCTTATCAACGGTAATGAAACTGGAAAGTTGATAGTGCCAGTAGAATGGATTGATTGATTATGACATGACGACATTGTCTTAATTGATGGGAACTCGAGTAGAATTCCCTTAAAAGATAAGATGTTGATTATCAAAAGTGATCTAAATAATTCTTGATGGATGACCATATCCTGTATTTAGACTTAAAATTATACCGTGAATGGTTGTGAATTAGTCATAGATATTATAATCTAGAAAGAACCTAATATGAATTTATTAAAAGATGTTCCTGATATCTAAAACTTTAGGAGGTATTTGCTGGTGAATTACCTAGACTTTTGCCATTAAGGCAAGTTGAAATTGGTATTGATTATATTCTCGGTGCTGCACCTGTGGCATGTGCATTGTACATCAGCACCATCTAAATTAAAGGAATTACCGTACAACTGAGAGAGTTGTAGGAGAAAGATTTTATTCTACCGAGCTCGTCATCATGAAGGGATATGGTGTTATCATTCCTTATATTTATAGATTACTGTGAACTGAGTAAATTGACAATCAAAAACGATATCCATAACTCGAAATGGAAGATTTGTTCGATCATTTACAAGGTTTTAGCGTATGTTTTAAAAATTTGATCCACGGATGGTTATCGTCAACTTCGCGTCCGCGAAGAAGATTATCTATCCCAATCACTACATCCAGAACTTGTAATGAACATTATGAGTTTCACATGATGTCGTTTGGATTGACTAATACACACGTAACATTCATAAATTTGGTAAATCACGTGTGTAGGCTGTAAATTGATAAATTCATGCTTGTGATCACTAAGGACCATTTGTTTGTTTATAAGTATAAGAAGGAGTTAGTAATTATTTATAGATTGACCTAAATTGGCCGAACAATTAAAACCTGTACCTTGAATAATTAACATGTGATTTAAGACTTAATCCTTTACATTATTTGACCGTGTGAATAATAGATAATGGAATATATTGACTCTTTAAAAATTAAGAGCCCTTTTAAGATTTTGGGTTTTACCAAAAAGAAAGTGCAAATATGTTTTGACAAATGTTTTAACAAAGGATTTTTAAGGGATTATTCCTTTATACCCAGAACATTTAACTAAACTCCTGTTTAGGGGTAAATGTTCGTGTATACCTCAAGACAACCTAAGAGGGATTGAGGAAACCATTTAAACCATGATTTGAAATTTAAAACGATAATTTACGCTTTTCAACTAAGAAAATTTTGACCAAAGTATAATCAAAGATTTTTCAAGCATTTACGGATCTTATTAAATATTTTAATCATTTTTGATAAATCAACAAAAATCTTGTTAATTTAATTCAAAGTTATTTTGAACATTTTTATAATAGGTCAAACTAAGAAAATTAAAACTTTTACGTCATGCATAATAAAAATTAAATATTTATTATTTAATTAGTTGTAATAATTATCGACGCTTTAAACGTCGGATTAAGCAAAACTGATAAAAATGATTGATGAGACGAAACTAAAACAGAGAAAATGTGAAGAAATAATTTTTGAATAAATACGGACATGATAACTATTCAATCTAGGAAAGTGATTGTAGATACTGACATATAATATAGAAAGGATAAAGAACCAATTAGGATGTGTTCCTTAGTAATGACTGTGCAAAATAAAATTGCTGAACAATTTAAATATGAACGATGTTTGTAAAAAGGATAAAATAGATAATAAAAGGGGTTCGCGGCTCATGTGAACCATTAGAATTGGGAAGCCGATAGCATTAAATGTTTTAAAGGCCACTTGTGGTTGCCTAAATATGGAGATTTAGAAATGTAGTCATATTGAATTCTTGTAAGTATAAGTATTCTATTCCTGTCATTTCTGATTTAATATATCATTATCAGAAGAGGTTGTACTAATGGCAGATTATGAAGGCAGACATCGCCTCATACATTTGTAAACGTCTAGCTATTGTAAAGGTCATCATATGAATTTGATTTGATTTGGGTCATCATCGACAGACTGACCAAATCTGCTAATATCATTCTCGTTAATGATAAATTCTTGATCAAGAAATTGACTCTTTGTATTTAAAGGAGTTGTGAAGACATAGTGTGCCGTATCAATCATCTTTATCAAGATCCTCGCTTCGCATCGAATTTCTAGAGTTTTGCTCAGAAGTCATTAAGAACGAATCCTGATGAGAGTACTGTGTACCACCCCAATCGAAGGGACGAGGTAAAGTAACGATACAAAATACTATTAGTGATGTTTTATGTTTAAATGATTGACCTTTGGTAATAAACCGTATAATCGCTTTCCTTTGGAGAGATTATCATTAATAATTATCGTGTTAGGATCGAGATCGAATCTTGTTAGGATCTAAATATTAGAGCATCTGTAAGTAGGAGTTGGGAGGAATACACCCGACATACACCCATTGTGGGTTGGACATGTCTTTTAGGTTTAAGGTTTCCTATGATGCCGAACCTAACCTTTCAAAATACTCGACCCGCGAGACCTGAAATGATTGTTGAAATTAGGATCTGATTATTGACTGTCGGTAGTGGGCAGGAGGTTATGTGAATATGAAATGTAGATCTTGAAGTGCCAGATAGGTAGCGAAGTTATGCCAAAAAAATTTTAACCATGGAAAAATGAATTGATGATCTGGAAGATCATGGGATATAAGTCCCCGTTGTATGGGACCATTGAGATGATATAAAAGTTGGTTTGAAAGGCATATAAGCTGGATCTACCCTAGGACTTCAAGAGCTGCGTGAATTATGTTTCGTATATCGAACTTCATAAAATATCTATCAAGTGAAAATCTGATTGTTTCTTAATAAAGCTTAGATCGTCGAAAAGTTGCATTCATCAGAAACCCGTGAACATCATGGATAGAGAAAGTAAGTCAACATTTAGCCTGATCTTATTCCCGTAGTTATGTTTGATGAAACTCACGTATTGTAATGAATTACACTTGTGAGAAAAGACCAAATATGGAGGAAATACCCACATGGCTTTTACTCTATAAGAAGCGAGTAGTAAGATGATCTTTGAGGACAAAGATCCTGTTTAGGGGTAAATGCTGTGACAATCCGTCAATTTATGATTGATATTTTATTCTCAAATATTATTTAAAAACATTATTTTAATGTTATATTATGAACTCACTTATTTTTGGGAAGTAATTTGGATTTACGTCTTGGAGTAGAATCGACTACGTCTAAACCGGTGGATTCTACGTTACGTGCTTACGTTTACATACACCGTTTTGGTGACAGTCCGACATTTTAGAAAATAAATTTTTCCGTGAATATTATTTTGAGATTTTAAATTTGTGTTGGTTCATAAACTCACAAATTTACGAGAAGAGATTAGGACTTACGATTTTAATTTAACGTCCTTTACGACTAAACCGGAAACCTTAGGATTACGTATTTACGTTTTCGAACTCCGTTTTTGATGAGACAAATTTTATTAGATTCGTTTTGTGCCGTTGATTCATAATTTATAAAAACGTTTTTCGTAAAATGACCCGAGGGCACGCAAATCAAAGAAACTAGAATCGAGGAATACCCGTAAATTAATGGGGATGGAACAAGTACATACTTGTCCCACCCCCACACATGGCTAAACAAAGCTAACAACATCATGTGGTGTCAAGCTTACAAGATAAGCTAAGACACATGTCTTAGTTTACTTGTAAACTAGCAACCAACATCAAAACCACCACCTCAAACCATTTTCATTCATTTCAACACATGCAAACCACTAAACACTCTCCTCCCTCTCTCTAAAATTCGTCCCAAACTCATCCAAAACAACCCCCATTTGATCTTGATTCAACCATAAATCATATGTATAATTTACATATGATGAAAACCCATTGAAGTTATGAAGATTGGAGGTGATCTTAACATGTAAAAAGGAGTTTCAAGGGAGTTTGGGGCTTATTTCTCAAGGAGTTTTCATGAAGAACAAGGGCTGATTTTTGGAGGAATCTACAAATACTTGGTCATCCTAGAAGTGGTGTTGATATCTCATAATATTGGTTACCCAAAACCATGTCTTGTTCATCCAAAAGCTCATCATTTCATCACTTTTGTGGTATAAAGATTGTTCTCCCCATCCTCTTGTTATTTTAATTATGTAATCATGTATTTTCTTTCTTATCGTATGTATATGATGAATATATTATGATAAAAATGTTGTGTGGGGCTCAAGTGTTGATAAATATGATTAAAGAGATGAAAAACCATAGGTAACAAGGTTAAAATCTTGCTAAATATGATGGCTGTATAAAAACAGTAAGTAACCAAATGTTAAACTGATAAAATGGCATGGTGGAATCAATATACATTAAGTAATATGTCTTGTACACATGTGAGAGTTGGCCATGCAATTAAATCATTAGGATGAGTGAGATATGATCAAAACAAGTTTAGAATACAAATTTGAGTTCACTGTTTTGGACAATTTTTAGAAAATACTTAAAAGCTGATTCAACAGTAGCTATAGCAGAGTTAAATGGAGCACATATCATGTAGTTTATGTCATTAAAATTTGAGCTTCTATCTCCATATATAACTCTAGATATGGCAGTTTTGGGGAACATGAAAAAAAAAAATCAGATTTTGGGAAATTAAAGTATAATAGTATTATATAAGCACTCAAATAAAAATAGTATAAAATGTAAATTAAAACCCACTAACTTATATAATACATTTATATAAATATTTATAAGGTTAAATAAATGGACATTTTATAACAATGGTAGTTTGATAAGTTTTATAAGTTATAAAACTATAAACATGATTTTTACGAATTTTTCGGCTATTACCGTAAAATTAACGTTTTTGCTAAATAAAACTTAGACGGTTGGACCCGTCTAATGTGAACTTTATAAAACTCATATACTGATATATAAACATATATAACAAGTAAAAACCGATAAAACCCGAACTATATAACATACGGACATTAACGAGCTAAGTTAACGTTATTGGACTAATAATACAACAAAATGGGCTAAAACACTTATAAACTTATTTATTGGGCTTAACCCATTTGGGCCCAACATGTAAAGTATAAATACTGATAATACAAGTATGAAATGGATTAATACAAGTTAATAAACTTATAATAGGCTTATTGGACCTAAAACACGTAAATAGGTAAAACTAGTAAACTAGTAAGAAGTTACCAATACATAAACACAAAAAATGAGTAAAAGAGAATATGTAAACCCACTTGATCATCACATATATAAAATCATCATATGTATACATAATTGTTATTTTTATAAAGTCATTGGACAAGAGTCTAAGACGAGTATTATTTGTCTAGGTTTCCGTGATTGAAGCACGTACCGTACGTCCGAATTGCCGATAACCCGCCTTCCCATATCCACGTGAGTTCATAGCCTCACACTCTTTTAAATGTTTTTATGAAATGTTTGATAAACCCGCGAGGGAGATAACATGTTAGTTTTTATCAAATTGGACACTAGTTGTCCCGATTGTTTGTTTATTGATTTGGACCCGAATGATTGTATGACCCGATAAAGGATTAAATGACCCGATAGATGAAATAAAATGGATTATTAAAGTTAGGTAATGTTACTAAAAGTCCCATTAGCATGAATTGTGAACTACCGGGATTTGGTAGACGCTTATGCATATAATAGTACTATTTGGGGACGATCACCCCAGTTCGCGCCTTGACGGTTGATCCCCGTCGTGCCACATATATTGGTAAGCGAATTTATGTATGAGAAGATTACACAAGCGTGATTATTGGGACGACACACTAATTTAGATGGGCAAATTGAGTTTCGGGCTAGCTACCCGTTGTTTGGTTTAGTAAGGTAACAATGTCATGCGGCTTGTAAGAATCCAATTAACGAAATACTGCTTTAAGCATTAAATTACGATATATTGCCTGACTAGCAATACGGGGTCTTACTATTGATATTATGTTCGTGTTTTGGTTTTCATAACCATAATCATATAACGGTTTTTATTTAAGTTTATACAACGTCATAAGACGTATTGTATGATGTTTTTACGACATTGGCTCGTATAATGATTTTTAAGGCAAATGCCTATATTATGATTTTCGATAAGGATTTGTATAAAAATGACTTTGGCTATTTTATGGCCTATTACAATGATTTGTACGAAATGATTTTTGGTAATAATTTTATACCAAAGTTATATTGATGGAATTTATTAACCTCTATGAATTCACTCGGCGTTATCGCTGACCTTTTCTTTTAACATGTTTTATCTCAGGTACTTGAAGGTAATTCTCGGGAAGACAACAAGAATTCATGGCCCACACTCAAATATTAATTTCCATTCAAATCTTTTGTAAAATTGTATGAAATGACCATGACTTGGGACCTATGTAAATTTGATATTTATGGATGGAAATGCTTTTATTATTAAACGACGCGATTCTTATGCGTTGTCTATGATGTGAGTAATGTGCTATCCCGTAACACCAACGAGTCTTCCGCTGTATTGAGTTGTATAAATTTGGGGGTGTTACAAAGAGGGGCACCATAGACCAGACCTTATTTACCAAGAAGATTGGTAAGGATTTTCTACTTTTTCAGGTCTATGTGGATGATATTATCTTTGGTTCATAAAATCCAAATATGAGTGAAGAATTTCCCAAGCTCATGACAGACAAATTCAAGATGAGTATAGTTAGAGAGATGAACTTCTTTCTAGGTTTACAAGTCCAACAAAAAGAAGATGGTACCTTTATCTCTCAAGACATGTATGTAGCAGAGATCTTGAAGAAGTTTGGTTTTTCTCCACCTGAAAAACAGGCTAGCACACCCATGGATAGGGAACACCCTTGGGGAAAGATTGGAAATGGAAAAGAAGTGGATGTCAGGAAATATAGATCAATGATTGGGTCATTGATGTATCTTACAGCTTCTAGACCTGACATCATGTTTGTTGTGTGTGCATGTGCACGCCATCAAGTAAATCCCAAAGAGTGTCATCTTCATGCTGTCAAAAGGAATTTTAGATACCTTAGGTGCTATCCCACCTTGGGATTATGGTATCCTAAAGATTCTCCATTAGAGCTTATTGGCTATTCAGACAGTGACTATGGAGGTGATAAGTTTGATAGAAAATCCACGACTGGTGGATGCCAATTTCTTAGGAGAAGATTGATATCTTGGCAATGCAAGAAACAAACATTGGTGGCCAACTCTACCACTGAAGCATAATATATTGCAGCATCTGCTTGTTGTGGACAAGTTCTATGGATATAAAACCAGCTGTTAGATTATGGGTATAACTTTATGCATACCAATATATTTGTAGATAATAACAGTACCTTATGCATTATTAAGAATCCTGTACATCATTCTAAAATAAAACACATAGAAATTAGACATCATTTTATCAGAGATTGTTTTGAAAAAGGTTTAATACATCCAGATAGGGTAGACACAGAAGAAAATGTGGCTGATCTTTTAACTAAACCTTTTGATGTTGGGAGGTTCCAGTACTTGGTAACAAGTATTGGAATGATCAATCTCACCTAAATGTGTTTCTGAAATAAATGCATATACAGGTTGTGTACTGTTATTAGTCTGTGTACAAGATTAGGTTTTCCACTTTATTTTTCTAATGTTGACAAAGGTTATTTGAACGCTGACAAGTGTTAAAATGGCCGTTGACAGCAATATGTTAGTTTTGTAGTTTTTGATCTAATCATGCAGGCATTATGAGCATTGTACAAATGGATACAGAGTTTCTTATGAATCTTTTGAGCTTACTAGGAATGTGTTAAAGCTTATGGGTGATGGTTGGAATGTTTACATTTCTATCTTGACATAAATTTTTGTCACAAACATTTTATTTTGCAACTTTGTATATCATGGTTTAAGGGGAGGTTTAGGAAACCTTTAGGATATTGGGTATTGTAACACTCTCAAATTTCGTATCGGGTCAGCGGAAGGGTCAATAGTGTGTTACGGGATAACACAATAACTCCAATCATAGACAACGCATAAAAATGGTTGTACAAGGTTTAACATACATTCATTCGAAAGGTTTTAAGTTTACAACATGTCCCCAAATTACACAGTCATAAAGTTTACAAAACATAGATCGAATGAATAGTTTTATTATGTGGGCCATCAGAGTCGATCTCCATCCAAGTTACCTTCAAGCACCTGAGATAAAACATGCGAAAATCATATCAACGAATGCCGAGTGAATTCATAGAGTTTAATAAAATCCGTTATATAAAACAGTCATAGAAATCAGAACACAAGTATAATATCAGAAGTGAGTCCTCGTATTACTAGTCAGGCAATATATATATATATATATCAAGTCAAACATCTTAAACCGTCCATGAAACCGTAGTCTCAATATTACCATTATAGGTAACATTATTATTTTAGATAATTGGATTATAGTGAATTGTATTGGATTATTACTAGCCGCATGATATTGCTACCTTACTATAACAAACAACGGGCCGCAAACCCGACAAAAAATTTGCCCATCTAATTTAGCGTGTCGTCACAAAAATCACGCTATGTAAATCTTCTCAGACATAAATTATCTTACCAATCAATGTGGCACGACGGGGATTAACCGTCAAGGCGTGAACTGGGGTGATCTTCCCCAAATAGTAATATTATATGCATAAGCGTCTACCAAATCCTGGTAGTTCACAATTCATGCAAATGGGACTTTAAGTGACATAACCTAACTACTAATAATACTTTTTTATCTCATTCATTGGTTCATAGCATCATTCGGGTCCATATCAATAAGCATACCATCGGGACTACTTGTGTTCTATTTTTTTATCAAAAACTAGCATGTTATCTCCCTCGCGGGTTTAGAAAACATTTTATAAAACATTTAAAAGAGTGTGAGGCTATGAACTCACGTTGATTATGAAAGGCGGGTTATCGGCGACGGTGCGTGCTTCAATCACGGAAACCTATGTAAATAATACTCGTCTTAGACTTTTGTCCAATGACTTTATAAAAATAATGGGTATGTATATATATGATGATATTATAAGTATGATGATGACCAAGTGGGATTTTATATCTTTATTCAATCATTATAGTGTTATGTGTTAGTAAATTTTTAGACTAGTTACTCTAGTTTTAACTTGTTTACATATTAAGGCCCAATAAGCCCATTAAAAGCCCATGACATTATATTAGTCCATTTATACTTTTAATACCAGGCCTATACACATATGTTCGGCCCAAGTGGGTTAAGCCAATGAGTCAGTCCATTAGTGTTTAGCCAAACTAGTTGGGTTAGTAGTCCAATAAGGCTACTTTGGCCCGCTAATGTCCATAAGTTATAAAGCTCGGGTTTTATCGATTTTTACTTGTAAAATGTACTTACATATCAGTAGATGAGTTATAAAAATATTACATTAGACGGGTCCGACCGTCTAAGTTTTATTTGACGAAAACGTTAATCTTTCGGTTTTTATCCGAAAAGACGTAAAACTTATATATATAGTTTTATAACTTAGAAAACATATCAATTTGTAATTTTATAAAATGTCATACTTATTTATCAAAGTATAAAACTTATTTTATAAGTATTATCATAAGTTAGTGGGTTTTATATATGTATTTTATAATAATATTACTTGAGTGCTTATTTTATGTTAATTACTTTTATTTCCAAATCTGATTATCAAAATCACTTTCATAATTTTTGTCATATCTTTAGTTTTACAAGAAGATAGAAGCTCAAATTTAGGCAGCACAAACTAAATAATATGTGCTACAAATAAACCCATTTTAGCTACTGCTCATTCATCCTCTAAGTATCCTTAATAATTCGTCCAAAACAGACTATACAGATTTGAAGCTTAATAGTATTTTTATCATATATTGCTCATTTTATTGATTCCATTTAGTGGCCAACTCTCCACATATGTAAAAATCATATATCTTACTGTATATTGAATAATCCAAGTCATTTTAACAAGTTATCATATGGTTACTTACTGTTTTATACAGCCTAAAAGTTTAACCATAATTTTAACAACTTTACATGTAGATTTTAGTCTTTTTAACCAAATTTATCAACACAAGATCCCCACATAATACTTTGATCATCATTTATCATCATATACATATACATTTATTAACAAAATACAAGATTACATTTACAAAATAACAAGGTAATAGAAGAAATGATCTTGTTACCAACCAAGATAGTGAAAGTTAATAATAAGACTTGGTTTTTGATAACCAATCTTATGATAAACCAAGACCACCTTCAAGATCACCCAAATATATGAACACCTTGAGCAAAAGCAGCCCTAGACTCCAAGGAAACTTCTTTGTAGATGTTAGGATCACCTCCAATCAACAAGACTTCAAAAGGCTTTCATCTTGTGCAAGTTTAACACAAGATTCATGGTTAAATTTTGATCAAATGGGGTGTTTTGGGTGGAGTATGAGACGGAAATGGGGGAGAGATAGATAAAGTTTGTGGTTGTTTGCATGTAACAAGAATGAGTAAATGGTATATGGTTAGTAGTTTTGATGTGTTAGATGGTTTTGATGTGTAACTAAGGACAAGTGTCCTTAGTTATCATGCATCTTGACACCTAATGAGGTGTGTTGGCTAAGCTTGGCCGCCCCTTAGTGGGGGTAGGGCTAGTGTTAAATTGTCTCATACCCACTAATTTATGGGTACTCCTCGATTCTAGTTTCTTCAATTTGCGTGCCCTCGGGTCGTTTTACGAAAATTGTTTTTATAAATTATGAATCAACGGCATAAAAGAATCTAATAAAAATTATCTCATCAAAAACAAAGTTCAAAAACGTAAATACGTAAACCTAGGGTTTCTGGTTTAGTTTTAAAGGACGTTAAATTATGCACGTAAGCCCTAATTTCAACCCGTAAATTGTGAGTTCATCAACCAACACAAAAATAAGTTTCAAAATAATATACGAGAAAATAATTTACTACTTGAAAATGTTATATTGTCACAACATTTTCTCCTAAAAGGGATCAACATCCTCGTGATCCATTTCATCTTGATGTCCGTTTCTTATTAAAATCAAAGAGGTGTGGGTATTTCTTCCACATTTCATCCTCTCGTTCCCAAGTATATTCTGGCCCATGCTTTGAATTCCACCGGATCTTGACGATAGGTATCCGACTTTGTTTAAGTTTCTTTACCTTATGATCCATAACCTTTATCGGTTCTTCGATAAAATGCAACTTCTCTTCAATTCGGGCCTTATCCAATGAGATTTTCTCATCACATACTGCTAAACATTTCTTCAGATTAGATACATGGAATGTGTTTTGAACACCATGAAGTTCTTGGGGTAACTCTAATTTGTAAGCCACCGGACCTACTCTAGATAAAATCTTAAAGGGTCCAATATAGCGGGGATTCAATTTCCCTCGCTTTCCAAATCTTATGACGCCTTTCCATGGCGACACTTTCAACATTACACAGTCACCCACTTCATACTCCATCGGTTTCCGCCGCACATCCGCGTAACTTTTCTGTCTACTTCGGGCAGTCAGTAGTCGATTCTTTATCTGAACTATCATCTCCGTAGTCTCCGAGATCAATTCCGGTCCTGTGAGTTGGGTATCCCCAACTTCACTCCAACATACAGGAGATCTACACTTCCTACCATACAAAGCTTCAAACGGTGCATCCTTAATACTAGCATGATAACTATTGTTATATGAAAATTCTGCTAAAGGCAAATGTTTATCCCAATTCTTACCAAAGTCTATCACAGAAGCACTCAACATATCTTCCAGTGTCTGTATTGTTCTTTCACTCTGCCCATCAGTTTGGGGGTGATAAGCAGTGCTCATGTCGAGATTCGTTCCCAAAGATCTTTGGAGGGATTTCCAAAAATTCGATGCGAATCTAGGATCTCGATTCGAAATGATCGATACAGGCACTCCATGCTTACAAACAACATTATCAAGATAAATACGAGTCAGCTTCTCCAGTGAGAACTGCTCTTTAACCGGAATGAAGTGAGCTGATTTGGTCAGTTTGTCGACAATGACCCAAATCGAGTTATTTCCAGAAGATGTTCTAGGAAGCTTAGTTATAAAGTCCATCGTGATTCGTTCCCACTTCCATTCAGGAATCTTTGGTTGTTGAAGTAGTCCTGATGGCTTTTGATGTTTAGCTTTGACTCTTGCACAAGTCAAACATTGAAGAACATACATAGCAATATCAGCTTTCATATTCAGCCACCAGTACAACTTCTTCAAATCATGATACATTTTATTAGATCTAGGATGAATGGAATATTTAGATTTATAGGATTCCAACATGATAAAATCTCTTAAGCCTCCAAACATAGGTATCCACATACGACCTCTTAAGCATTTCACTCCATCAGCTCTAACCTCTAAAGGATCTCCTTCTCCTCGAAACCCTTCATTAACAAAATTTTCTTTCTTACAGGCTTCTATTTGCGCATTTCTAATTTGCTCAGGCAAATTATTATGCACAGTCAAGACTAGAGAACGTACCCTGATGGGCTCTCTATCTTTTCTACTTAATGCATCGGCAACAACATTTTCTTTTCCCGGGTGATATTTATATCACAATCATAATCACTTAACAGTTCTATCCATCTTCGTTGCCTCATATTTAATTCCTTTTGATCGAGAATATACTGTAGGCTTTTATGATCGGTGAATACCGTACACTTGGTGCCATACAGATAATGTCTCCATAACCTAAGAGCAAAGACTACAGCTCCTAACTCAAGATCATGAGTAGTATAATTCTCCTCATTCTTCCTTAATTGCCTAGAAGCATAAGCTATCACCTTTTCTCGCTGCACCAAGACATCTCCATAACCTCTAAGAGATTCATCAGAAAATACTACAAAATCTTCACTTCAGTTGGGTAATGATAGAATTGGTGCACTACATAATTTTTGCTTCAATATCTTAAATGCTCCTTCTTCTTCACTTCCCCAAACGAAAGGTTTATTTTTCTGAGTTAGCTTGGTCAGGGGTTTAGCTACTAAATAAAATTCTTTAATGAATCTCCTATAATAGCCAGCCAATCCTAAGAACTGTCGCACCTCCGTTGGCGTTGTCGGTGCAGACCAATTCTTAATGGCTTCAACCTTTGCAGGATCAACATGAATTCTATCTTTGTTAATCACATGACCAAGAAATTGCATAGAGTCCAACAAAAAATCACATTTCGAAAACATAGCATACAACTTTTCATCCTTTAACAAGCTCAAGATTGTCCTTAAGTTGTCTCCATGTTCCTCTTTATTCTTAGAATAGATTAGAATATCGTCAATAAACACGATCACAAATTTGTCCAAATAGGATTTGCACACTCGATTCATTAGATCCATGAAGATCGCAGGTGCGTTAGTTAACCCAAATGGCATTACTTGAGATTCATAGTGTCCATAACGAGTTCTAAATGCAGTTATTGGAATATCTTCTTCACGGACGCGAAGTTGGTGATATCCAGACCGCAAATCTATCTTAGAATACACACTAGATCCTTGTAGTTGATCAAATAAATCATCATTCCTTGGTAAAGGATATCTATTTTTGATTGTCAACTTATTCAGTTCCCGATAATCGATACACATACGGAAAGATCCATCCCTCTTCTTAACAAACAAGACTGGAGCTTCCCAAGGCGACGAGCTCGGTCGAATAAAACCTTTATCTGAAAACTCCTTGAGTTGTTCGGATAATTCTTTTAATTCGGAAGATGCTAATCGGTAAGGCGCACGTGCCACCAGTGCAACACCAGGAATTAGATCGATTCGAAACTCGACTTTCCTTATCGGCAGAAGTCCGGGTAAATCATTAGGAAATACCTCTGGAAAATCACAGATAATAGGTACATCTTGCAATCGTTTCTCCTTAGACTCATTCACGGTCACTTGAGCTAAGAATAACTCGCAATCGTTCCTGATGTACTTTTGGACATTAATACATGAAACAATTTTCAAACGGGATTCACCTCAATTACCATCAATTACTAATGTCCTATTCCTAAGAGGAATCTTAACCTTCTTTTCTCCACATAAAATAGTAGCATTATTCAACGATAACCAATCCATACCAATAATAGTATCAAAACTACCTAGTTCAATCAACATTAAATCAATCAGAAAGGAATAGTTTAAGAGATTTAGAGAGAATCTTTTTAACTATTATTAGTTTTTACTAATTTACCATCAGCCAATTCCACTTCGTAACTGGTATTTATCTCAACAGGTTCAATGTCAATAAGGGCACTAAAGTTAGTGGATACAAATCTCTTATCAGCACCCGAATCAAATAAAGTAACAGCATAATGATTGTTGAGTAAAAACGTACCAGTAACGAAATTTAGATCCTCATTTTAACCTCAACAGTTCCAAGTTGACAGGCACCACCCTGGGGGTTTCTTCCGTGTCCATGCCTTTTCAACTTGGGGCAATCCAATTTCTTATGACCCTTTTCATCACCGTTGAAGAAAATAACTCCCCTCTTACACTTTTCCACTTTGTGTCCTAGCTTTCTGTAATTTCGGCACTTCCAAAAGTCGCCAGTATGCCTCTTATTACCACACTTACGTGGTGTGTTGTTGGTAAGAGCATTTGCATTCCCCCTTCTTTGGTTTTGACGGCGATTGAAATTCTTCATATTGTCACCTCGACCTCCACGATCGCCATCACCCTTTCTTTTCTCACCAACATGTGCTTCATCCTACTTGTCCTGAATTATTTGCCCAATGAGTTGGCAAGCCATTCGACCAGCATCATCAATGGTCAATGGTTTTGATGATGTCACATCCCCTCGGATATTCTTGGTCAACCCTTTAATGTATTGTTCAATTCGGATCTCCTCGGGTTCTGATGAGACTGTATTTATACATAGTCTCATCGTCCAAATCGGGCTTAAAACGCTTAAAATATCGTCAAAATACCCATATATGTGCTTGTGTTTGTTCATTGTGTATTTTAGGTATGGATATCGTGAATTCACCAAAAGATCAAAGGAATCAAGCAAAAACGAACACGGGAAACGAAGCCGCACAAAGAACCGGACCCAAATCATGATTTTCCATTTAAGTCCTTGAAGAATTGAAGATTTACAAGTTTGGTCCCTCAACTATTGAAGACTTGTCACAAATGACCCTCCACTATTCATATGTGCAAGATACACCCTTGAAGTTTGAAGACTATACATGATAAGCCCTTGGAAATCTCAAGAATTGCCATTTTAGTCCTTATTCATGGTTTAACTAAACACAAGGACTGAATTTGCCAAAGTACCAGATTATTTAACAAAGGGAACTTGTTTTTGCTGATTAAATACAACTTGAAGACATATGGGGAGTATAGGGACCTTCCCTGGCAGACAACTAAACTCCACCAGCCACTCATTCTTTGCCACCTCACCCACTGACCCATTTACCCACCCATATTAACCCCTTAACCCATACCCAAGCCCACATTTAACAAAGTATTCAAACCGGTTTTATTTTTTTAAAACAGGATTAAATAAAGTTTAAAAGTGGCGCTAAACAAATACTGTTCCCTAATCTTCCCCATTTAACCCCCTAAGAACCCTAATCCCGTACCCTCTTAATCCCATAAATTAGAACCCCATCTTGTCCAGAAATGCAATTAAGGGTAACCTAACCTAAACCCACCTCACAAAACTCCAAACCCTCCACCCAAATGGGTCCCCCGTATGTCCCCTGTCACCCCTAATTTAGCAACAATGGCATCTTTACAGAAAATCCACGGCTCAAAGGATTTTCGTGCTCCCTAAGGGTTGAATGGACGAATGAGATCAAATTTATACAGCTGGCACATCACATGTGAGCTCTTGACCCAAAATTCTTGAAGACTTCAAAGGGCATATTCGGGAATCATGCAGCTAGGGTTTCCCATTTGTATTTTTTTTATTCAGGATTCTAGTATGTTCTATCTTCATGTATAAAAGGGGTGCTTGTACCCCTTTCTTAGTTTGTTCCAGTTTTTTGTAAAGATTTTAAGTGAAGTAATAAAGCAACTTTTAATCTTTCAATACTGAGTTCCTTTTAATTTATTGTTCTTAATATAATCTTGTTAGTCATTTGCAACTTAGTTTAAAAAGGTTTCCAAAAGGTTTGATTTATAAGAGTTTTCAGAAAATCGTTTTTTTGATAAGTTCTTGAAAAAGTTTTTTACTTGAAATCATTTAAAAGAAGATTGAAGTGAAAGTGGAGGTCTTGTTTAAGTGATTTCAAGCAGTTTGTTTCAAGTTTGTTTATAAGTTTCAAAAGTTTCAAGCAAAAAGAAAAATCTATTTCATTAATATTTTTGTTATAAGCTGATAAGCTTTAAGCAGCTTAAACCATAAGCTTGCTTAGAGCTTATTAGGTCTTCTCCACAGATCACCTTTGTGTTTCTCTTTTTCTCTTGGCAGGCTCAAGGTACAACTTCTGAAAAGGAGGTGTTTGGAACTGCTGTTATCCACCCTTGCTCAGTCCTACACCCAAAGAAATCAGCTCAAGCCCGTGCTTGAATGGAGATGGCATTGCAGCCATAGTGGGGCCCGGATGTGGGTCCCACAAGGTAATCCTTAGGCTTGAACCCTCCATACTTGAATGACTTGAGTGACTTTTTTGTATTTGTATGTGATTTTGAGTAGAACTTGTTGTTATGTTGCTTTATCTGTTTCAATCTGGTTAATCATGTCTCTTATGCATGTTAGAACAGCCATAAATTAGTTTAGATAAGTTTCATGAGCTTTTAGTTTGATAAAATTTCATTTTTAGATATAAGGGTGTGTTTGGGACTGCTATGTTATAGGATTTGGTGTTACATATGCATGATTATATCAGCTGAAATACACCCCATTTAGGTTTAAATAGGTGTTAGTGTGATAAAACATTGAGTTGGTAGTGTAAAATTTGAAGTTTGTTGCTTAAACTTGATAAAAGATAGCCAAAATCAGAAAAGTGCAAATCTGCCTTGTTCTTATGTGTTTTGGGATTTGATTTGCTGTAGATTAATAGATAATAGAGGTAGCTAGGGATAGGACTAGGGTTTTTGTGTGTTGAATGAGATTTGAGCAAGTTCTGGTTATCCAAAACTTACCCAAATACCACTTGCATCAGCAAACAAACACCCTCAGGCCTATGCACCATATCAGTAACTGATTTGTGTTATTTGTGTGTGATTCTTGTTAAATACTTGTGCTTTTTCTTGCATATTTGACTCCCTACACTCCACTGAGTGTAGGGGTGCCCTTTGTTCCAAGAGAATCCAACAAACAAGCACTTGCCAAGCTCCTTTTGGCTCAAGTGAGCACAGGTGTGCACTCACACCTTTCCATCAGTATTCAAGCACAACTGGACGAATTTTGATCTTGAATTTGGTTAATTAGTGTTAAAAAAGTGAAGTGAAGTTGGATTGTAAAGTTGTTAAGGTCTGTGATTGATTTGCATAAGTTAAAAAAAGCAAAAATAATACAAGCTGCGCCGCAAGACCCAACCTGTTGCGGCGCAACTGAAGGAGTTACTGACCAAAGGTGTTCACGTTTCACTAGTTGCGGCGCAAGACCTACTAGTTGCGGCGCAACTAAGTGAGCTACAGGTCTTGGTGCTTTCGCAACACTAGTTGCGGCGCAAGTACTACCTGTTGCGGCGCAACTAAGTGATAAAAAGGGGGGGTTTTAGGATTCGAACCCTGGTCACCACGTTCACACCACACCACACTCACCACTGCGCCCTAGGGTCTTTGACTACTAGGGAGTGGTTTTGTTTGTTATTTAACCCTTTTTTCACTTTGTGCTTATTTAATAAGCCGTAGCTTATTTTGCATTTTCCAGCTTATTTGCTTTTAGTTTTTGCTTATTTTCATTTTTCTTAGGACTAGAATAGGATTGGTGATTTTTCTGGCTAGTTTTTATATTTTTCCATTTATTTAATTAATTATTAGGATTTAATTATTAGACGAATTTTAATAAATCCTTAAAAAATACCAAAAATAGTTTTTATTTTTAGGAAAAATAGTTTTTAGTTTATAAAATATATTTTTGAGGTTTACATCAAGTTTTGGTTTCAAAAACATTTATTTTTAATTTTATAATATTTTAAGGTTTTTAATAAACTTTAAAGATTTTTATAAAATTATTGAAAAAGGTTTAGAAGCTTAGATTAGTGTTTTTCTCTTAATTATATTATTTAGGATTTTTATAAAATTTTTATTTCAAATTTTAGAAACTTTTTATTTTTAGTAATATTTTAATATTATTTTATTATTTAATTTTCAAATTTTTAGATTTCTTTCTTTTTCATTTTTCTTAAATTCTTTAGCATTAAATAGGACCATTTCCATTTTTAGAATAATTTTTAAGCTTTTAGATTTATTTTTATAATTATTTTAAGTTTAATTAGGTTTTAATCATTTTTAATCATTTTTAGAGTTTAAAAAAATAGTTTTAATAGGTTTTAAAATTTAGAAAAAATAGTTTTTAGTCATTAAATAATATAAGTTAGTTATTAGTTCAATAAATTAATATTTTGGACATTTTGTTAATTATATTTAATTTTTGGGCTTTAATTAGCATTAAAAATTGAATATTTAATTAATAAAAGGTTTTAAAATATATTTGTTGGATTTTTATTCTTATTTATATTATTTAAGACTTAGTTTAATCATTTAATTAATTTTTAGGTTTTAATTTTTAATTTCGTCACGTTTTACGTATTTACGTTCGCGTTTTACGTCATTCGTCGTAGTGTAAATCGTAGTCGTAACTCGTCTTTTATTTTTCTCTCTCAAAACCAAAAACGTCACTAATCCAAACATTGTTATTTTATTAATTGGCATACACAATATACACCTCCTTCGAGAACGAACTTGGAATTTATTCGTCTTCACGGTTTTTCATTAAATCGTGTCGATTAATACTTGCCGCACTTATACGTTGTTTTCCTAAACACGTATTTCTACACCTATCATTTGGCGCCGCTGCCGGGGAGGTGTTTGTGTTGCCATTATTATTAGTATCGTGTTTGTGTGAGTAGTGCGTTTTTGCTTTTCAATTTTTTTGGAAAGCGTAAATATCGTACATACTCATTTTTGTTATTTTTCTCTATTATACTATAATATCCAAATAAATCGTGTTTAGTTTTCCTAAATTAAACACAAATCAATCTTTTACTATATTGTAGATATATTGGTTTTCGTTTTTATTGTGAATATATTATTACTATATTGTACTACGTAAGAACAAATAAATATACAAGTACTCCAAATACGTGAGAAATCACAACCTTGATTCGGGATTTCATCACTCGATCATTGTATTCGAATCTAAAGCAAAAGTTTAAAGGCAAAATAGATAAATACTTTCGTGAGGCTTAATTTCAATTAACACAAACTATAAGGTGGGTATAAGGCGGTTGTATTTCACGACCTAAAGGAAAAAGGCTCTTAAGTGCTTCGCGCCGCCTCGTTTCCTCCGCTTGCTTGTGCGTGTTTTGAGAAAGAAGGCTAATCGAGGGTTTGCCGCCCAAGTATTATCTACGTATATTATATTTGCTTGTGTTTTCAAGATTAAACCCTCTTGAACGTTTTGGTGTTCCACCAACGTTCTAAAGTCATCGAGAACGTTCACTCCACGTGATCGTTTTCATTCTTTGAGGCTCCTTTAATCGAGAAAGTCGATTCGAGGGGAGATTTGTAGATTTTTGTCTACGTAATACATTCAAAAATCAAAAAAAAAAAAAAAAAAAAAAAAAAAAAAAAAAAAAAAAAAAATTAAAAAACCAATCAAAAACCAAAAAAAATTAAAAAATCAAAAAAGCCGCAAAAAGAATCTTCTTTGCTACCACCCATTCTACGTTTAGTGCATGCGCACTCGATCGAAGGATTATTCCAATTCTAGTGAAGCTTCGAATCGACGCAATCGTAATCGAAGGAATCGACGACGTAGACGAGAATTAGAAACCGACGTTCCTAATATCGTTGTTGAAGAGACCGTAGAGGAGATGGCCGACAATCGTTCTATGATGGAATTGCTCCAAGCGCCCACCGAGGGTTATGGAGACGCGATCGTAATTCCCGCTATCGAGGCGGAGAATTTTGAGATCAAAAGCGGAATGCTTTCGTTGATCCAAGCTACGAAGTTTCGAGGTCGTGAAGCCGATAATCCTCACGACCATATTCGGAATTTTGATCGTCTTTTGGCCACGAGCAAGTTTAAGAACGTCGACACCGATGTCGTCAAGCTTATGCTTTTTCCTTACTCGCTCGATGGTGCCGCCAAGGATTGGTACGAGAAAGAGCCACCTAATTCCATAACTACGTGGAAGGATCTCGTTTCCAAGTTCGTTAATTATTTTTTCCCACCGTCTAAGACAACGTTTTTCAAGAATGAAATTACAAAATTTGAGCAAAAATCGAATGAATCTTTTAGAGACGCGTGGGATCGTTTTAAGGAATTGCTTAGGCAATGTCCTCACCATGGTTTTTCCGAGTTGCACCAAATCGATACGTTTTACAACGGTCTTAATTTTCACGAACAAGACTCGTTGAATTCCGCCGCCGGTGGCAACTTTTTGTGTAAGACTCCGAGAGAAGCTTTGATAATTATCGAGAACCGATCCAAGGTTTACCAACTCCGCAATGCACCGAGTGTTGCCAATGTCGCCAATGTTAGTAGTTCTAATCGCGACATTGAGAGAGTTGATGCAAAAGTCGACAAGCTTACGAATGTGTTCACGTCTTATCTCATTGAGATGCAAAAGAAAGACGCTCCCGCTACGGTGAAAGCGGTTGAGGTTTCGTGTACGTTTTGTGGTGGACCTCATAATTATTACGAGTGTGCGGCTACGGATGGCCAAACGTCGAATGTGAGTGCGTTAAACAACAATTTTTCTAATCAAAATCAAAATAACGCCGGTCCATCACAACAAGGAAATTATAACCAAGGCAACAATTTTCAAAACCGAAACAATTTTCAAGGAAATAATCAACAAGGAAATTTTTCGAATCAAAATCAAGGTTATAATCAAGGTCGTAATATAACTTGGCAAAATCGAGATAACAATCAAGGAAATAATTTTTCAAGTGGTAATCAAGGAAATTTTCAAAGAAGTAATCAAAACCAAGGGAACTTTAACTCAAATCAAAATAGTTCGTCAAACGATTTTCAAAATTACATGAAAACGAATGAGGCTAATATGAGACGATTAGAGGGAGAAATTGGTACTTTGAAAAACGACTTTACAAATACTTTGAAATTGCAAAACACGAAGATTGAGCAAGGGCAAATTGATATAAAAAAGATGTTTTCGGCTATAATGAACAAAGCCTCGGGTTCGTCATCAAGTTCGTTACCTAGTGACACCGTTGCAAATCCGAAAGAACAATGCAAAGCCGCCTCGTCTCGTGAGAAAGGTCGTGTGATTACCCCTAACCTTGAAGGATTCCGTGTTGTTTATCCCTCTCAACCCTCGACTTCTAAGACGTCTTCTTGTTCTAAAGTCGATGGGGTGAACGTGGCGACCAAGGAAAGGAGTGCACACCCTCGTGTACCTCAAATTCCATCCACGGTTCAAAAAGAGAGCTTTGTCGACCTTACCAAAGTAACCCTTGAAGAAACTTGTGCCTCAATCCTTCTTAAAAAACCCAAAAGGCGTATGCCGAGAAAGGAAAAGGATCCGGGCCAATTTCTACTACCTTGTGATTTTTCCGAGATTGAGGGATGTTTAGCCCTTGCCGATTTAGGTGCTAGCATCAATCTCATGCCTCATTCTCTTTGGAAATTGATGAGATTGCCTTCGCTTACCCCCACAAACATGACTATCGAGCTTGCAAATTGTACTCCTTTAATACCAATTGGAATAGCCGAGGATGTCTATGTTAGGATTGGAAAGTTTGTTTTTCCCGCGGATTTCGTTATATCCGATTACGAGTGCGACCCTAAATGTCCCATTATTTTAGGCCGACCATTCTTATCGACGGCTAGAACCGTAATCGACGTTCACGAGGGGAGACTTACTATGAGATATGGGGATGAGAAAATAGACTTTTTCGCTAGAAAATCCCAAGGATTTTATGAGAATGAAAAAACCGAGGTTTCAAAACCTAATGATTCAAATTCTAATGATTTCAAAATGTTTACTTTAGCGGAAAGAATGAAGCTTGATGCATGTTTTGAAAGAATTAAGAAAAACGGTTTTAAGGATGATGATTTTAATGACAAAGAATACGTGTACCTAATTCAAAAGGGTATGTGTAAATTTATGGATGAAAACTCACTTTGGGATGTTTTTAGCGAAACAAGTGAAACACCAATTCCGAAGGGTGACGTTAATGCCATCACGACAATGACCAAAATGGATTCGTCTTCACCACCTTCGAAGGACCATGACTTTGAGGCTTCAACTTCTAACTCCATCGAAGTGCCTCCTTTGCCTAGCCCAACACCCGTTGAGGCTAAAGGGTTTATCGACATCGATCCTCTCGTTTTAGAAAAGTCACCTAAGCATAGCCCTAGTGCTTGTAAGTCCATGGTTGTGAGTGCTCACATCGACTCTTTCTTTGACGATGACGATGGCGATTTTGCCGAGCTTGATCACGTACTTCGACATCCACATGCTATTTTTGATTCTCCTAAAAAGAAACATGTGAAGTACGATGATTATGAGTTTGATCCCGAGATTGAGGAAATCATTGAACGAGAGCTAGCTCTTATGCCTTCACTTCCACCTACAAGTGAGGTCGACCTTTCCAAAATCGAGGATGAACTCAATGAGTTAGAACGTCTTATTTTCAATGACGAACCAACTCATGTGACCAAAAATCCCATTCTCGAGGAGTTACCTTATCAACACTCCTCATTTGAGAATGACGTTTACCACATTCGTGAGGATCTAACTTATCAACGATCCCCACAAAAGAATGATGGTTTCGTGCTTGATCGTGATCTTTTCGAGAGAGTTTCTAAGATACTCAAGGAGGGGAATGACAAACCTTGGTTTGACAAGCCTATCTTTGATGAAGAAATCGATGAGATCGACGTTCACGAGGATGACGAGTATGTAGACCCCGAGGGGGCGGTGTTCTTTATTGACAAACGTTTTGAGAACTTATATAATCCGCCACCCCCTCCCGCCAATGACTTAAATGTGAGAATTTTTAGCGCGACTAATTTTGAATTTGACACGCCAAATATTTTCGACATTATCAAATCGGGTTTTCATAAAGAGTTTTTAAACGATGAAAAAGGAAAGGATTTTAAAAATGTTTTAAATGATTTTTCTACATGTTTAACTCCGTCATCACATCGTGTTATGAGTGCTACCACCTCGTCTACTCCTTTTGACGATGGTGTGTGTGGATCTAGTGTGGGGGAAGCCCCAAATGTTCCCTCCCATTTCTCCACCGAGGACGAGATTTACGATCCTGGAATTGCTTGTAAAGGGAAATCTCGGTCTTCCACCGATGCAATAAATGGAAATCGTATCTATTTGCTTGGTGTGAGTCTACCTCGAGTAGCTCATAAGTTTGACTTACCATTTGCCCCACCTTTCTACTTCTTATCTCTTTTCTTCTACCCCTTTGGGGTTCTAGTTTGTGTTGGAGTGGCGTTGTTTCGTCTTTCATCCGAAAACGAAGACGCTATCTTTGACCCCGGTATACGTTTATCGGGTTTTTAAAGTACTCCATGTACTTTTGGGCCTTGTTTATCATGTAAGTCCCACCAAAAATGACCAAACCAAGATTATCCCTAAATGATCACATTTATGGGGATCCGAGTCGAGCTTTTGACTCGGTTATCAAAAACAAGGTGCCTCGTGGGGGATTCTCATGCTTATCCTTGTACATATTATCGCTTTCTTAGTTAATGTAACGAGGGGACTTGTGCTCTTCCAACCTTTGTTTCGTGGTTGTTTGTGATTGTGATTCATTAGGTTCATCGTCATCATTGAAGCCTCTCGTGTTCGTTTTACGTAGCACTCGAGCTTCGATCGTTGCCTTTGGAGATTCCGATATCCGATGATATCCTTTTATGTTCTAACGTTTATCTTATTAGCATAATTCATAAATGGCTTTTAGGTTATTCGTTTTACCCTTTCCATGCTCGAGATTAAGCATTCGACTTCGTCTCTAGTATGGGGGTGTTTACACCCCTAGACTCGAAACATTGAGGACAATGTTTAGTTTTAGTATGGGGGGGTGAGTAGATACTTCACCTTGCTTACGTCAACACGCAATCCAATATTCATCTTTTTGTTATCATTTTGTTGCAAATAAGGCTAAAAATGGCCAAATTTTAAAATTTTTCTAGTTTTTCATAAGTGTTTAAGACACGAATGTAGGTTTTCCGATGGTGAGAACGAGAGTAATTTTTGACTCGACCGTGCGTGTTGAGCACTTAGCTTCGATTCCTTAACTTTTTAGGCTAAGTCTCTTAAATGAGGACGAGAAATGATAGAGTTATTTATAAGTCTCGTAATCGTCACGATCTTATGTGTAGTAATTATTAGCTTATTCTCCCAACGCTTTTGCATAAATAATTGTTAATAAATATTGATTTGGCGGTTTAGTCACTATTGTTGGGTTTCTAATTTGTTTTGGTAGCTTCCATGTAATTAAATTGGGAAAACATTAAGGTATCGCCAGCGTCACGGTTTTGAAGTATTGGCACCCGAATAATCGAAAGCTTCACCTAATAATAAGATTTCAAGTGCTCACCTAAATTAAGCAAAAATTTGAAGCTCACAAGGCCGAAAAAGCTATGCCCAAATTGAAAGTGAATCAAGCCTTAATCTTCGAAGCTTTAAAGATCCAAAATTCGCTTTAGCGTGAGGATATACGTCTTTGGCTAATAAAACCACCGATGAGGCGGATAATAAAAGGCAAGGCAAGACCGAAGTCATAATAAAAGCTTCATGGCGAAGTTGAATAAAAGATGGAGGTAAACCAAAGATAATAAGGCCCTTCCGTTAGGGGGCGTATAAAAGTCTTGGTAATAAGTCTCATGTTCAAAACCGTTATAAAACCGTGTTTATCGATCCTTCTTGTTGACTTAATTTTTTGACATCGTTGTCTATTGGGGTGAATTATTGATTTGATGATTTTGGTTACACCGTTAAGTTTCTATTTTTAGACTTAATCTCTATTCACGCATAAGTCGATGATGTATCCTCGTGATCATTAAGACATAATAAAATATAAGAGATACCAAGTAGGAATAAGGGAGTTTAGGTTCGTAATTAACACTCATGAGATGTGTTCGTGTTGCTAACTTATAATAACAATGATCTCGTTACACGCTTAGCATGGAATTGGGTGAAAATCGAGGACGACGAAATTATTTCTAACGAAGCATTCACGTGTTCTTGTTCTATGATCCCAAAAGTCACATTCTCGTGATGAAAACAATACATTATGTCTAAAACACGTGTAGTAGTTTAAATTTATGTCTTGAATAAATGTCATCATAAAATGAATTTTGGAAGTGCTATGATACTTAATTCTAGCATTGCGTGGGGACACGGCAATGGTTTAGTATGGGGGAGTGATGAGACTGTATTTATACATAGTCTCATCGTCCAAATCGGGCTTAAAACGCTTAAAATATCGTCAAAATACCCATATATGTGCTTGTGTTTGTTCATTGTGTATTTTAGGTATGGATATCGTGAATTCACCAAAAGATCAAAGGAATCAAGCAAAAACGAACACGGGAAACGAAGCCGCACAAAGAACCGGACCCAAATCATGATTTTCCATTTAAGTCCTTGAAGAATTGAAGATTTACAAGTTTGGTCCCTCAACTATTGAAGACTTGTCACAAATGACCCTCCACTATTCATATGTGCAAGATACACCCTTGAAGTTTGAAGACTATACATGATAAGCCCTTGGAAATCTCAAGAATTGCCATTTTAGTCCTTATTCATGGTTTAACTAAACACAAGGACTGAATTTGCCAAAGTACCAAATTATTTAACAAAGGGAACTTGTTTTTGCTGATTAAATACAACTTGAAGACATATGGGGAGTATAGGGACCTTCCCTGGCAGACAACTAAACTCCACCAGCCACTCATTCTTTGCCACCTCACCCACTGACCCATTTACCCACCCATATTAACCCCTTAACCCATACCCAAGCCCACATTTAACAAAGTATTCAAACCGGTTTTATTTTTTTAAAACAGGATTAAATAAAGTTTAAAAGTGGCGCTAAACAAATACTGTTCCCTAATCTTCCCCATTTAACCCCCTAAGAACCCTAATCCCGTACCCTCTTAATCCCATAAATTAGAACCCCATCTTGTCCAGAAATGCAATTAAGGGTAACCTAACCTAAACCCACCTCACAAAACTCCAAACCCTCCACCCAAATGGGTCCCCCGTATGTCCCCTGTCACCCCTAATTTAGCAACAATGGCATCTTTACAGAAAATCCACGGCTCAAAGGATTTTCGTGCTCCCTAAGGGTTGAATGGACGAATGAGATCAAATTTATACAGCTGGCACATCACATGTGAGCTCTTGACCCAAAATTCTTGAAGACTTCAAAGGGCATATTCGGGAATCATGCAGCTAGGGTTTCCCATTTGTATTTTTTTTATTCAGGATTCTAGTATGTTCTATCTTCATGTATAAAAGGGGTGCTTGTACCCCTTTCTTAGTTTGTTCCAGTTTTTTGTAAAGATTTTAAGTGAAGTAATAAAGCAACTTTTAATCTTTCAATACTGAGTTCCTTTTAATTTATTGTTCTTAATATAATCTTGTTAGTCATTTGCAACTTAGTTTAAAAAGGTTTCCAAAAGGTTTGATTTATAAGAGTTTTCAGAAAATCGTTTTTTTTGATAAGTTCTTGAAAAAGTTTTTTACTTGAAATCATTTAAAAGAAGATTGAAGTGAAAGTGGAGGTCTTGTTTAAGTGATTTCAAGCAGTTTGTTTCAAGTTTGTTTATAAGTTTCAAAAGTTTCAAGCAAAAAGAAAAATCTATTTCATTAATATTTTTGTTATAAGCTGATAAGCTTTAAGCAGCTTAAACCATAAGCTTGCTTAGAGCTTATTAGGTCTTCTCCACAGATCACCTTTGTGTTTCTCTTTTTCTCTTGGCAGGCTCAAGGTACAACTTCTGAAAAGGAGGTGTTTGGAACTGCTGTTATCCACCCTTGCTCAGTCCTACACCCAAAGAAATCAGCTCAAGCCCGTGCTTGAATGGAGATGGCATTGCAGCCATAGTGGGGCCCGGATGTGGGTCCCACAAGGTAATCCTTAGGCTTGAACCCTCCATACTTGAATGACTTGAGTGACTTTTTTGTATTTGTATGTGATTTTGAGTAGAACTTGTTGTTATGTTGCTTTATCTGTTTCAATCTGGTTAATCATGTCTCTTATGCATGTTAGAACAGCCATAAATTAGTTTAGATAAGTTTCATGAGCTTTTAGTTTGATAAAATTTCATTTTTAGATATAAGGGTGTGTTTGGGACTGCTATGTTATAGGATTTGGTGTTACATATGCATGATTATATCAGCTGAAATACACCCCATTTAGGTTTAAATAGGTGTTAGTGTGATAAAACATTGAGTTGGTAGTGTAAAATTTGAAGTTTGTTGCTTAAACTTGATAAAAGATAGCCAAAATCAGAAAAGTGCAAATCTGCCTTGTTCTTATGTGTTTTGGGATTTGATTTGCTGTAGATTAATAGATAATAGAGGTAGCTAGGGATAGGACTAGGGTTTTTGTGTGTTGAATGAGATTTGAGCAAGTTCTGGTTATCCAAAACTTACCCAAATACCACTTGCATCAGCAAACAAACACCCTCAGGCCTATGCACCATATCAGTAACTGATTTGTGTTATTTGTGTGTGATTCTTGTTAAATACTTGTGCTTTTTCTTGCATATTTGACTCCCTACACTCCACTGAGTGTAGGGGTGCCCTTTGTTCCAAGAGAATCCAACAAACAAGCACTTGCCAAGCTCCTTTTGGCTCAAGTGAGCACAGGTGTGCACTCACACCTTTCCATCAGTATTCAAGCACAACTGGACGAATTTTGATCTTGAATTTGGTTAATCAGTGTTAAAAAAGTGAAGTGAAGTTGGATTGTAAAGTTGTTAAGGTCTGTGATTGATTTGCATAAGTTAAAAAAAGCAAAAATAATACAAGCTGCGCCGCAAGACCCAACCTGTTGCGGCGCAACTGAAGGAGTTACTGACCAAAGGTGTTCACGTTTCACTAGTTGCGGCGCAAGACCTACTAGTTGCGGCGCAACTAAGTGAGCTACAGGTCTTGGTGCTTTCGCAACACTAGTTGCGGCGCAAGTACTACCTGTTGCGGCGCAACTAAGTGATAAAAAGGGGGGGTTTCAGGATTCGAACCCTGGTCACCACGTTCACACCACACCACACTCACCACTGCGCCCTAGGGTCTTTGACTACTAGGGAGTGGTTTTGTTTGTTATTTAACCCTTTTTTCACTTTGTGCTTATTTAATAAGCCGTAGCTTATTTTGCATTTTCCAGCTTATTTGCTTTTAGTTTTTGCTTATTTTCATTTTTCTTAGGACTAGAATAGGATTGGTGATTTTTCTGGCTAGTTTTTATATTTTTCCATTTATTTAATTAATTATTAGGATTTAATTATTAGACGAATTTTAATAAATCCTTAAAAAATACCAAAAATAGTTTTTATTTTTAGGAAAAATAGTTTTTAGTTTATAAAATATATTTTTGAGGTTTACATCAAGTTTTGGTTTCAAAAACATTTATTTTTAATTTTATAATATTTTAAGGTTTTTAATAAACTTTAAAGATTTTTATAAAATTATTGAAAAAGGTTTAGAAGCTTAGATTAGTGTTTTTCTCTTAATTATATTATTTAGGATTTTTATAAAATTTTTATTTCAAATTTTAGAAACTTTTTATTTTTAGTAATATTTTAATATTATTTTATTATTTAATTTTCAAATTTTTAGATTTCTTTCTTTTTCATTTTTCTTAAATTCTTTAGCATTAAATAGGACCATTTCCATTTTTAGAATAATTTTTAAGCTTTTAGATTTATTTTTATGATTATTTTAAGTTTAATTAGGTTTTAATCATTTTTAATCATTTTTAGAGTTTAAAAAAATAGTTTTAATAGGTTTTAAAATTTAGAAAAAATAGTTTTTAGTCATTAAATAATATAAGTTAGTTATTAGTTCAATAAATTAATATTTTGGACATTTTGTTAATTATATTTAATTTTTGGGCTTTAATTAGCATTAAAAATTGAATATTTAATTAATAAAAGGTTTTAAAATATATTTGTTGGATTTTTATTCTTATTTATATTATTTAAGACTTAGTTTAATCATTTAATTAATTTTTAGGTTTTAATTTTTAATTTCGTCACGTTTTACGTATTTACGTTCGCGTTTTACGTCATTCGTCGTAGTGTAAATCGTAGTCGTAACTCGTCTTTTATTTTTCTCTCTCAAAACCAAAAACGTCACTAATCCAAACATTGTTATTTTATTAATTGGCATACACAATATACACCTCCTTCGAGAACGAACTTGGAATTTATTCGTCTTCACGGTTTTTCATTAAATCGTGTCGATTAATACTTGCCGCACTTATACGTTGTTTTCCTAAACACGTATTTCTACACCTATCAGGTTCCACCAATCGAGGACATAGCAAGGCCAACTCATGGAATTGATTTGTGTAGCTATCAATGTCCACACCTTTCATTCTCAAATGAATCAACTCTTGTTCCAACCGTATAATCACACTACGGGGACAGAACTCTAGAGTCATCCACTTTTTAATTTTAACCCAAGGAGTAGTATTAGAAACATCAATACCCATAAAATCAATTGTCCCATTCCACCAAGTCAACGCACGACCTCTAAGAGTAGCCATAAAAAAATTCACCTTATCCTCCTCCTTAAACTTACTAATCCGAAACACCGACTCAATCTTCTCAATCGACTGGCTTAATCCTACAGCACCTTCAGTTCCATTAAAAGGGAGAGGTTCACACTTCATGAACGTCAAATAAGTACAACCACCGACTTCGGGCGCATTAGGTTCAAGTCCTCCTACATTTCCTCCAGCATTAACATTCACATTATTAGCATTCACATTCACATTAGTACCACCAATTCCACTACTGCCAGCTCCACTACCACCAGCTCCACTACCACCAGCTCTACTACTGCCAGCTCCATTTCTAGCATTTGCCATAAATTCAGTCATAGATGCGGCAACTTGCTTCGCAATTATCCTACGTACATCATCCTTAGTCACAGCTTTCTTGGGCGGCATGGTTCTATAATTTCACAATTTCAAAGTATATTAAGCATTCACCCAACCAGGGATTCATATAAGATGGATTGGATTCATAATCAAGGTACAAATAAGGCACGATATGGAATTCAAGACAAAGATACATATTTCATTGGATTAGAAACAACCACATTGTCTTAATTTACACTCCACATCAAAGTTTCTAGCACTATACAGGCCCAAAATTCGTGCCAGATCTACTAACTAATATGTCGGTTTAGTTAAAGTTACAAAAGATACAAAAGATACTACTAAAGATAGACTGATCTACTGAGAACTGCTAGAAGGTCCATCATCCATCGTCTTCGGTATCTTCCTCAGACGATCACAAGACACATCTTCAGCTGGGCGCTTACGAATCACTCCTTTCTCAACCATCCCAATATAAAACCTACTGTTCCAACCAACATATATATTCAACTCTTTTTCAGCTTTCTCACGCATCGCACGAGCTACACTAACTAAATCTACATAGTATTCACCTTTTTCTTCATCTCGGCATACTCACCACTTTCCAACACAGATAACCTCCTAAACGCCTCATTCAAACCATGCTCCACATCAGTCAAATCCAAATTAAGCAGCTCTCGCTCTTTCTCACCAACCTTAGTCTTCGACTCCAAATTAGCAACATGAGTCTGAACAATACCTAAACCAATCTCTGTCATACTGCCTCGAACACGGGAAGCATCTAAATCACGTCTCAAGGCCCAAGGTGCAAGTCCATCAATATGAGTAGCCTCTCGAACCCTAGACGACTCTCCTATCACATGCCTACGAGTAGCAATCCCATCAGTACCATCAGGTGCATCGTCATCCTCATCATCCTCTGATTCAGAATCAGATTTAGACGATTCAGACAATTCATCTCTAAGTAACTCAAACTCAAAATCGGGCCAAACAACTGGAGGGGGTAAGGCTCACCCTCCTCTACATCATAATGGAAAATAAGCCCAGCCTCATCATCATCATCAACCTCATCATCTATACCTACTTCCTCCTCGACATCCTCGTCGTCATTCTCATTACATACATTATCTATACCAATCTCATCATCTCCCTCAATACCAACATTATCATTATCATCCTCTACAACATCAAGCTGAGGGGCATTCTGATCTCCTAGTCCTATCTCGGGCTCGGGATCCTCAAATGGTTTCTCCTCTTCATCATCTATATCCTCATCTACATTATAATCCACTAAGTCTAAGTAAGGGTTATCATCTATGTTAGATTCGGTAATAGCATGGTTCTCTACAAGAATATTAGGGTCAGCCATGACAATCTGCATTTATAATATATCTCGTATTAGCATAAAAATAATTATTAAACAGTCACATACGGAATTCACTATATATACATATAAAAATTAAATTATAAATATCAAAATATATATTTTCTTAATAAGACTTGTTGGTAACGTCGGAGATCTTTGGCACCGTTATAGTCAAAAGATTTTTCAAACATTTTAAGAAAATGTGTATAGTTAAAAGATTTTTGAAATGTTTTATTCAAAACCTTGTTTTTTAAAACTATTTCGTTCTCTATAACGAGAGCTCTGGTACCAAACTGTAACACTCTCAAATTTCGTATCGGGTCAGCGGAAGGGTCAATAGAGTGTTATGGGATAGCACAATAACTCTAATCATAGACAACGCATAAAAATGGTTGTACAAGGTTTAACATACATTCATTCAAATAAAAGTTTTAAGTTTACAGTAGGTCCCTAAATTACATAGTCATAAAGTTTACAAAACATAGATCGAATGAATAGTTTTATTATGTGGGCCATTAGAGTCGATCTCCATCCAAGTTACCTTCAAGCACCTGAGATAAAACATGAAAAAATCATATCAGCGTATGCCCAGTGAATTCATAGAGTTTAATAAAATCCGTTATATAAAACAGTCATAGAAATCAGAACACAAGTATAATATCAGAAGTGAGTCCTCGTATTGCTAGTCAGGCAATATATATAAATCAAGTCATACATCTTAAACCGTCCATGAAACCGTAGTCTCAATATTACCATTATAGGTAACATTATTATTTTAGATAATTGGATTATAGTGAATTGTATTGGATTATTACTAGCCGCATGATATTGCTACCTTACTATAAGAAACAACGGGCTGCAAACCCGACAAACAATTTGCCCATCTAAGTTAGCGTGTCGTCACAAAAATCACGCTATGTAAATCTTCTCATACATAAATTCGCTTACCAATCAATGTGGCACGACGGGGATCAACCCTCAAGGCGCGAACTAGGGTGGTCTTCCTCAAATATTACTATTATATGCATAAGCGTCTACCAAATCCCTGTAGTTCACAATTCATGCTAATGGGACTTTAAGTGACATAACCTAACTACTAATAATCCTTTTTATCTCATTCATTGGGTCATAGCATTATTCGGGACCATATCAATAAGCATACCATTGGGACTACTTGTGTTCTATTTTTATCAAAAACTAGCATGTTATCTCCCTCGCGGGTTTACAAAACATTTTATAATACATTTAAAAGAGTGTGAGGCAATGAACTCATGTTGATTATGAAAGGCGGGTTATCGGCAACGGTGCGTGCTTCAATCACGGAAACCTATATAAATAATACTCGTCTTAGACTTTTGTCTAATGACTTTATAAAAATAATGGCTATGTATATATATGATGATATTATAAGTATGATAATGACCAAGTGGGATTTCATATCTTTATTCAATCATTATAGTGTTATGTGTTAGTAAATTTTTAGACTAGTTACACTAGTTTTAACTTGTTTACATATTAAGGCCCAATAAGCCCATTAAAAGCCCAATACATTATATTAGTCCATTTATACTTTTAATACCAGACATTTACTCATATGTTGGGTCCAAGTGGGTTAAGCCCATGAGTAAGTCCATTAGTGTTTAGCCAAACTAGTTGGGTTAATAGTCCAATAAGGCCACTTTGTTCCGTTAATGTCCATAAGTTATAAAGCTCAGGTTTTATCGGTTTTTATTTGTAAAATGTACTTACATATCAGTAGATGAGTTGACGGGTCCGACCGTCTACGTTTTATTTGACGAAAACGTTAATCTTTCGGTTTTTAGCCGAAAAGACGTAAAACTTATATGTATAGTTTTATAACTTATAAAACATATCAATTTGTAATTTTATAAAATGTAATACTTATTTATCAAAGTATACAACTTATTTTATAAGTATTATCATAAGTTAGTGGGTTTTATATATGTATTTTATAATAATATTACTTGAGTGCTTATTATATATTATATACTTTTATTTCTAAATCTGATTATCAAAATCACTTTCACCATTTTTGCCATATCTTGAGTTCTACAAGGAGTTAGAAGCTCAAATTTGGGCAGCACAAACTACATAATATGTGTTACAAATAAATCCATTTTAGCTACTGTTCATTCATCCTATAAGTATCCCTAATAATTCTTCCAAAACAGACTATACATATTTGAACCTTATTAGTATTTTGATCATATCTTGCTCATTTTATTGATTCCATTGAGTGGCCAACTCTCCACATATATATCTTACTGTATATTCAATAATTCAAGTCATTTTACCAAGTTATCATATGGTTACTTACTGTTTTATACAGCCTAAAATTTTAACCATGATTTTAACATCTTTACATGTAGATTTTAGTCTTTTTAACCAAATTTATCAACACAAGATCCCCACATAATACTTTGATCAACATTTATCATCATATACATATACATTTATAAAGAAAATACAAGATTACATTTACAACATAACAAGGTAATAGAAGAAATGATCTTGTTACCAACCAAGATAGTGAAAGTTAAGAATAAGACTTGGTTTTTGATAACTAATCTTATGATAAACCAAGACCACCTTCAAGATCACCCAAATATATGAACACCTTGAGAAAAATCAGCCCTAGACTCCAAGGAAACTTCTTTGTATATGTTAGGATCACATCCAATCAATAAGACTTCAAAAGGCTTTCATCTTGTGCAAGTTTAACACAAGATTCATGGTAAAATTTTGATGAAATGGGGTGTTTGGGTGGAGTATGGGACGGCAACGGGGGAGAGCTAGAGAGAGTTTTTGGTTGTTTGCATGTAACAAGAATGAGTAAATGGTATGTGGTTAGTAGTTTTGAGGTGTTGGATGGTTTTGATGTGTAACTAAGGACAAGTGTCCTTAGTTATCATGCATCTTGACACCTAATGGGGTGTGTTGGCTAAGCTTGTCCACCCCTTAGTGGGGGTGGGGAAAGTGTTAACTTGTCTCATCCCCACTAATTTACGGGTACTTCTCGATTCTAGTTTCCTTGATTTGCATGCCCTCTGGTCGTTTTACGAAAAACGTTTTTATAAATTATGAATCAACGGTACAAAACGAATCTAATAAAAATTGTCTCATCAAAAACGGAGTTCAAAAACATAGTTCAAAAATGTAAATACGTAAACCTGGGGTTTCCAGTTTAGTCGTAAAGGACGTTAAAATATGCACGTAAGCCCTAATTTCAACCCGTAAATTGTGAGGTCATCAACCAACACAAAAATAAGTTTCAAAATAATATACGAGAAAATAATTTACTACCTGAAAATGTTAGATTTTCACAGGTATTCTTAGAATACTCTTATCACAATTCTATATTGTGTCCACTGGTGAGTACGACTTGGTTTTTTAATTCGTGAGGCACTGTAGTATGCAAAGTTGATATACTGCGCACGCTGCCAAGACTTTTTGGCCTAGAATTGGATTTGGTCGGTTGGGAGACATGGGAACATTTTTATTGGGACCTGGGAAGTTACACAGAGTTTATAAGAGGTAACTTCACTGTTAAGAACTTTGGTTAGCAAGGGACACTTGAGGACAATTATGTCTATCTTTCTTAAGCAAGTGTGCATGATTGGACAGTGCTTGCCACCCTATAGTCATTTTCAGTCTAAGAGTTATCTTCACTAGGGTAAACTTCTTTGTTAAGGTCCTTTTTATTTTTAGTTATTTTTATTTTTGGACGCTGACATGTTTTCTTTCCAAACGCTGATAAGACCAATTTGAATCCTGACATGGCAAAATTTCAACGCTGAAAGAGAATATAGCCGTTAGACGCTGATGTTTACTTTTTTACCATTGAAAAACATTGGGTCCTAACCAGTTGTTATTTTTGACAAAAATATGGGCCGTAATTTTAGAGATTTGGTAACTTTTAATTAATGAAAGAGATAAGTTATATATTTTTCAAAACTGTCATGATTACTTTTGGAATATAACTGCCTCATTTTTCAACCAATAGTATGTTTTTACCTCTCCTATAAATACAACTATTTTCTTTCAAACAGGGTAACTACAATTTCTTGTTTAACTAAAATCTCTCAAACCTTCATATCTCCATTATTTTCATATCACAGTTTTCTATAATTAATCTTCATGACACCATAGTTTAAACCTACTCAAGTAGATTTGGGGTTCTGATGATTGGGTATTTGAATGCGTCTCCTTTAAGGTATGCACTTTCACATACTGCACTTGTCCCTATCACACACATTAAGAAATTTTGGAACACTGTTAGTTCCTCAATAGTTAATGGAGTGATTACATTGGCTGCTACTGTTCATGGGGCTCCATGGGTGGTTACTAAAGCTTTGGTTCGCCATGCTTTGCATCTTGATGATGTTCATGGTATAACCACCCTTCCCCTCACAGAGCTAGAGTTAGGACACCAAGCTTTGGGTTATGCTTTGCCCCCAGTGGGCCATTTAAATAAATATACCAAACATCAATTTCCCCCAGCTTGGAAGTTCCTTATACATGTCATCTTACAATGTTTGAGTCCCAAATGCTCCTCATTCAATTAAATAAACTGTTCCATCGGTAGTGCCATTTTTTGTATTGCAACTGGGCAAAGATATAATTTTTAAAGTTGATTTTTGATGGCATGTGTCACAACAAGGGTAACAAGATAACTCTTTCTTACCCTAGGTTTTTACAAATGATTTTTGATATGCAAGGATACTGCAATAGGGACCATGACCACTTTTATGAGGCCCCTGTTCAAAAGAAAACTATTTTGGGGAATATGAATTCACCACCATATAGAGACTTACCACTCACCCTAGCCATGCTAGTTGTCATTGAGGTAACAGCACACCCACAACCTCAACCCCAACCACAACCTCAACTTGACCCATTGCCAGAACACCCTCCATCACCTCAACATATCGACATTGACCCTCAACCATCAGGCGCTGACACTCAACATGTGGGCGCTGACACATCGAACCCAAACACTGAGACCATTTCGCAACACACCCAAACAAGCCGTCACACCCAAACGGACCCTCATTCCACTTCCTCTGCTGAACAACCCGATTTTAGGTTGGAAAAACATGAAAGGACTGCTGGAGTGTTCTCCTCTAGTGGTCCTAGCCATATAGCAGAGAGAACCACCACCACAAGTGTTTTTGGTGAAATGGGTGGGGCTGGGACTATTGACTCTGGTTTAGTAGCAGGTCAAGGCAGTCCCAACATCATTAAGACCCCATCCATGCCCGATGAATCTCTTTTGGGAGGTCTGATGAGATGGCATTTATACATGATGTCATCATTCTTTTCGGGATTTAAATGCATAAAAATGTCATAAAATACCATATATATGCTTGTGTTTGTTTACTTGTGTATTTTAGGAATGGATATCGTGAAAAAGACAAAAGATCACAAGAAACAAGGAAAAACGGACACGAGAAACGAAGCCGTACAAAGAACCGGGCCCTAGTTCATGAATTATCCAAGATTAACCCTTGAATACTTGAAGACATACACGATTGATCCTCAAACAATGAAGAAATGACACTTAAAACCCTTATGAATTCATAATTACAAGTTTGGTCCCTTAAGTTTGTCAAAATTACAAAATGGTCCTTCAACTTTGAAGAAATGGCAAGATTAGTCCCTCATCAATTCTAATTTCTCATTAATGGTCCCTCATGAAGTCAAAGATACATTGAAGACCTTTGAAGATCAAGAAAGTCCAAAATCAGTCCTTCAAATATGGAAAAATGGCAAAAATAACCCTTAATATCTTTTTGGAAAAGTTTTGTGCTAAAAGTGTGAATATCATAACTTCAACAACAAAGGGAATTCGTTTTTAAGGCTGAAATACTTCATATACATCTTTTGCCAAAAGACCAAAGGGTCATTACTACCAACTTCCAAACATTTGAAAAGAAAATGCGCCAAACAAACACCTTTCCCCCAATTTCGGATAAAAAGTTACCACTGTTCACCTTTATGAACCCAGTAACTATCACCACTTAAACAAAGGGTAAACTTCAATTACCCTGGCACATGTGTGATTCACACATACAGAAACCCATCCCAACAATAAAACCTTCACCTCCACTCACCAAAGGGTCCCACACTCAACCTCGTCCACCTATCACATCACAACTTATTCCCTAAGGATTGCCACGTGTCAAGATCAACAGCCAAGACTCTTAGCTTAACCCCAAAGCTAAAATGAACGTCCATGATGCATTTGGACAGCTCAATCCATCAAATGATCTAGAAGACTTCAAGGGCACTTTTGGGAATTCAGTTCTAGGGTTTATGAATAGTGTTTCGTATGCATTTTCCTATAAAAGGAGACCTCAACCTGTGAGAGTCCCTTTGTTCCAGTTTTACCTTTTAAACTTGTAATTCCTTTTTAAAATTTATAAAAGTTGGTATTTTGAGAAAATTGTAATTCCTTTTTATGTTTTTGAAAGTTGGTGTTGTTTAAAGGTGATTCTGAGTTCCATTTGTTGTTATAAGTGTGCTTGAATCATTTGGTTCAAGTACGTTTATGTTTGGTAAGGTTTTCAAGTTTGAAAAAGCTTGAAAAGAGTTTTCTGAATTTGCTTATTTTTGTGTACTAATCCTTAACCAAAAGCTGTAAACTCTTGCAAGCTTGTTGACACCAATCTTGTGAAGGGATTAGGGTCTTTGGTTGGGCTGTTTGTTCATTGTGTTGAAGAAATCAAGCCCTTGAGTTTTTGCTTTGAAACATCAACCAAGGCATTCATCCATCTTTCTTGTTGAAGTACTTTGGTCTTGTTCAAGTTGTTGAACAAGGTCCAAGGAGCATTGCTGGTCCTCCTAGGATGTTGTGGAGGACAGGTATATCCTCTTGTTAAGATTCCTCTCAAAAATCATATGATATTGTCTGTTTTGTATTTTGGTATGTGATTTGGTGATTTTGTGTTTGTTCTTTGTGTTTTATGGTTGCAATCTGTTAGTTGTAACCTAGTGTAGCTGTTTGAATGATAAAATCAGTAGGTTGTGTTTAAAAATCATAAGTTGCTTTGAAAAGTGCTTATTAAGAACTGTTTGGGATTACTGGTTCATAAGGCCTTGTGGCCTTGTGCCCTTGGTTCTTGGGGTTTGGGAAGTCTAAACAAGTCATTTTGAACAAGTTTTAGTCCTTGGTTAAGTTTCTGAAAGTTTGGAAAAAGGATTTCAAGTTTTACTAAAATCTGATAAAAGTGTTTTTGAGATTGGTCAAACACATCAGATCCAATAACTTTTTTGTTAGTTGGATCTAAGGCCTGAAATCAGGTTTGGGAATAGTTTGGGTGATAAGATATCTATTGGTTATCTGTTTGTTGAATTTGTGGCTTATTGTGTTTGTTATAGCTTATCAAAGTTGGCTGAAGTGGTCATTTGCATCAGCAAAGTGACCACCTCAATTGGTGTTTCCATTGGTATTTCTAGTGTAAGGATTGTTGTTTTGTTGCTTGGATCCTATTTGAGTGTTGCTTGTGAGGTTATTTGGTTACTTGGATTGATTTGTTGATAGCTTATAAGCTTACTGGCTTATTGGCTTATTTGTGCCAAAACACATGAAGTCTACTCAACTGGTAGGCCTTGATTCACATGGTTTGCACTCAAGCCTTCACCAGCAGGGTGACAAACAAGTCTCAACACTTCATTAAGTCTTTCAACGTCCAATTTGTGCTTGTCAGCGTTTGATTTACACTTGTCAGCGTTTGACTTTTGGTCAAACTTGGTCACATAGCTTATTGAATCTGTTTTGCTTATTGGTACATGCAACAACTTGTTTTTTGTAATAGAACTCATTTTTCTCAGCTTAATATCAAGTCTGGAAGGTTACAAGTCTTTTGGTTAAGCTTTTGTTAGGAAACTAGCTTATTTGGCTTTTTCAGAGTGCTTATTGGTTCTCACAGCTTATTCTACTTGGCTTTTTGTGATTTTCTTGATTGATTATTCTTAGTTAAGCTATTTGTGAGCTTTTTCAAAAAACTAGAGCTTCTAAAACAGCCTAGAACTCAAACCCGACTATTTTGTCTTTTAGTGGATTTGTACTTTGCTTATTTCTGGCTTATTGAGTGTTCTTTTTCGAAATTTCTTTTTACAGATCTCTTTAGTATCCCAAAAGAAGGTTGTGTGTCAAATTAGAGCTTATGGCATTAGCTTATTGCTTAATGGGCTTAATGGCCCAATAAGGATAAGCTGTTTGATCATTAAGTTGTGATAAGCTAACTTTCAGCTTTTGGGCCTTCAGAGTTTTGTGTTTAGAATTAAATTTTGAGTCAAATAGTGCTTTTCCAAGCCTTTTGGGCTTATTTTGACCTTTTGGGCTAAAAAGCCCAATAAGCTTGACTGTTTTGGGTTTTGGCCCATTTGAGGGCCCAATAGGGGTATTCTGGTCATTTCACTTTCATTTTTTGTTTAATTAGGTAAAAAAAAACTAGCTTTCAAGTTTTTAGAATTTTTTATAATTTTTGGATTTTAAAATTTATTTTAATATTATTTTATTATTATTTTACAAATTTCACATTTTTGCACTTTTTATATTTTTCTCAGCTTAAATACATTAACATAGGATTTTTGCAACTCTTAGATTAATTTTATCATCTTTAGATTAATTTTCATAATAATTTTAAGTTTTATTAGCTTTTAAATCATTTTAAATAGTTTTTATTAGTTTAAAATTTTCTAAAAATAGTTTTTAATCTTTTTAGGTCATTTTAGAGGTTTACCAATTGAAAAATCTTTATTTGGGCTTTTTGATAATTAATTTGATTTTTAGGGCTTTAATTAGCATTTAAAAATTAAATATTTAATTAATTAAAAGGTTTGAAAAAGTTTTGATCATTGGTAAACTCTTAGTTTATTTATTTTGATTTTTGGTGAATTTTTGGTATTTTTTAGAATTAATTTTTATTTTTGTACTTTTTACGGTTTTACGTGTAGTCGTAGTAGTAATTAATTTCACGTCTTCGTCATCCTCTTTTCTCATCCCCTTCTAACCAATATTAATCTCAAACCAATTACGAATTATTCACACACATATACCTCCTTGGGAAACGAACCTCATTGGGTCATTTGTACACGGTTTTCCTAAACTGTCATATTTAATACTTTCCCTATTTTAGTACTCTTTCCTAAAGAGTATATAAAAACTCTACAATCAAGGTCAAATTCCCATCATAGAGGAGGGCAGATTGGAACCTTATACACTTTTGGAATTGACGGCGGTTTGCATTAGCTTGCAAAAGCAAAATGCAGACCTTGTACAAGTTGTTATAGGTCAAGGCCTCGAACTCAAAACATTGAGGGAGAGGATAGTTGTTTTGGAGGCTGCCAATTCTAGGAGAAGGCAGGCTAGAGTCCTTTCATCAGGGGAGGATTCTTACAAAGAGGAGGAGGATGCACCTACTAAGCCGTTCAATTTGAGTGACAAGGGCTCACAAGAAGAATGTGGTTCTTTTGGAAGTAAACAGGTGGAAATAGCTGAAGCTTTGACTAGTTTGAAGGAGAAGCCTGTTCTTGATGTTTCATTTATCACTCCAAAGAAGTTGTCGTTTTTAGAGATGATGGAACACACTACAAAGTCAGCCGCTAACATTCAGAGTTTGAGCGCTGACAAGAGCAAAGCAAGCGCTGACAGACCTTCAGGTATGATTGGTGTATTCCAACCACCAGTTATCATTAGGGATGTTACTACACAGGTGCCTACCATGACTTTACCAGCTATTCGAACAAAAGACAAGGGTAAAGGGATTTTGGAAGAAGTTGAGGTACCAATGAATGCAACCCAGGTACATTTTGATTCAATTTTGGCTACACAATTGCAAGAACATGATAGGATGGAAACTACCATAGAAAAGGCTAAGGATGGTAGTGATAGTGATGAGAGCTCTGGTTCTAGTGTGATGATTTTAGAAGATCCAGAGTGAATTGAGAGTGGGGAGGATGACTTAGCCAAGGAAAGGCTGAGATAGTTGAAGATGAAAGTAGACTTTGACATGCCTAAAGAAAGAGAAATGTATTTTCCATGGGAGTCTAAGATTGAAGAGCATCCGAATATGTCTATTACTAGACATATTTGGGGTTTGGAGATACTGTTGAGAGTTCAGGAAGATCGCAAGGTAATTTTGAAGCACAAGGCTAGCAAGGTGCTTTCTGAACTCAATAGGGATAGAAGGGAGCTATACTTTATGTTGCTTAGGTGTCATCAAGGTGGATGGACCTATGAAAGGTTAAGGAAGTTTTCCTTTGAAGAATTGTAGTTTCATGCTTATCCAATTTGGGTAAGAGTTTATGAGGAGAATACTATGAGGCTTCTCTCAGCTGAAAGGAGAGAAGAGATTGAGGAGAATATGCTGATCAAGAGTGCTTTTATTGTGCCAAGGCCAATGAAGAAGGGAATTCCCTTTGAATTTCCAGTCCTTAACAAGTTGAATCTTAGTGAAGCAGTGATCAGAAAGAGTATAAACTTTCACCATTGGAGGATTCAGATGTTGCAGAGGTATTACACTTGGATTTGAGAAACCCAATAGTTAATTATGAAGAAGATGCAAGTGGGTTGTGGATGATAACCAGATGTGGCAAGAAGGTACATACTTTTACTACCTTGATCTCATTATTTGCAAGCATGGATAGAGAAGACTTGGTAGATCTTTGCAATCTGATGAAGACCAAGTATGAGGCTGAAGTACCTACTTCAGTGAATGGAATAAAGATCTTGACAGCATTCAAAAGAATGATTACACCAGATGAAGCAAATTCAATATGGTTGGATCTAGATTATATCAGTAGCTTACAATGGCATCTACATTCAACAACTGGTGTTTACAATCTAAGCACTACAAAGTTTTCAGAGTATCTTCTGGTTGATGCTCAATATCCTATGTCGAAGGATGTTTTGAAGAATATGGTGTCAACACAGCTAGAGGTGGATATACTAGTGATGTTAGCAATGATTTAATTAGATTTATTTATTTTCTAATTAACAAGTAATTTATATTTGTAAGAATCCTCCTTATACTTAGTTTTTATTCAAAAACTTGATTACTAGAGTAGATATCAAGTTTAGGGGAGTATTGTTGGGAATAAAAAGAGCTAAGTCACTCAAACGCTGACAAGAGGAAATGAAGCGCTGACAGAGCAAGCACTGACAAGAAATATCCAAGCGCTGACAAGAAGAAGTCCAACCACTGATAGGAATACTTAGTCAACACGTTTAAATATTTGAAGTAAAGATATGCTCAATATTGTATTTTCTATATTCATCTTTACATAGAATAGTTGATAGGTTATCCTTTGTACAAGACTCCTTATGTTATAAAAGGAGGTCGTAGGCTTTGTAGTTATATACACATTATTCAGTTTTCACAACTTTCATTGTAAGCAAGTTCGATCATTAATCTAAAGTGAAAGTTTAGTTTAATGTTTGCTTGTTCTTTATTCTAAGTGTTAATTCCGCGTAACACTTGCATTGTTCATAACAACAAAGTTTCTCTACGTATTACACTTGATTTATCTCGATAATTCAAAGCTAATCGATCTTAGTTTGGGATCAACAGTACTTGCATCAAGCATGGGGGTACTTCCAAATTGTCTTTGTTGTTGAAGATGCTTCCTTATATCTTCAATATCTTGCTTGTCCTTTTCAGAACCAATCTCAACAAAATTCAACTTGGTCCTCTTGTGTTGTTCATACAAAGCCTTGATTTCTTAAAAGCTCTTTCTGACCAATTGAGTATGGGTAAAATGGTTGACTTTCTTGAGGTAGGACATCATTTGATTTCTGATTTGCTTAGTGGTTGGAGGCTTAACCCTTTCTTTTCTTCTCTTTTCTACAAATAATCTTTGTTGCTGCCTCACCAAATCATCAATTAGTTTGTCTTTCTCTTCTTCATCATATGCATCCCTTTCTTCAGCTAGCAATGATTTTACAAGAAGCTCACTTGCTTTAAGTTCAACTTGAATTCTATCATACTCTTCAATATTCCACTCTTGCTGCACTCTTTGAGCTTCAAACATCTGTTGCTTTGCTGCAAGGTCTTCTTTTAGCTGTTCTTCATGCATTTGAGCTTGAAATCTGAAACCTAACTCTTCATCATGCTCCAGTTGGTTGAATCTACTCATGACTTTGGTAATGTCATCATCTGAATCACTTTCTTCCACGGATTCAGATTGTAACACTTCCTTGCCCTTATCCTTTGGATTGATTTTAGGTAGTTTCTTCTTTAGCTTTGAAGATCTTCTCTCTTCATCTTTATTTGATTGCTGTTGAATGATAACACCTTTGGTTAGCTGTGAAGCTTGAATCTTCTTGCCTTTTGCTTTTTCTTTCTTAGCAAGAATTTCTTGTTGTGCCTTTAACTCTGCTTCTGCTTGTCTTGCTTTTTCAGCTGAGCTCTTATTTCCCATAGATCAAGCAGTACTTGTGCTAAAGTCTCATCCTCTCCAAAAGGAGTTTGACTTTCTACAGAAGAATGTATTGAAGGTTGTTCACCAGCGGTACTTGCAGTCGGCTTAGTTGGCTTAGCAGTACTTGGCTCTTCAACAATGTGTACTTCACCAGTTTAAGACACACTTGTTTCTTGAATCACAAAAGTATCTCCATATACTTTTTCTTCTTTTGAAGTTGTCTTCTTAATTTGTAACTCCTCAGTCTTGTCTGATCCATAACTCACTCTTGATCTTGACAGTACTTGGAAAGTCTGTTTCTTGTGAAACCAAAATTGCCTTTGAGGTGGAGTTGAAGACACAGGAAACTGAACATTTATTTCCTCCAGCTTCTCATAGAAACTACTCTAATTCACTTGTAGTTGTGGTGATTAAGGTTGTGGTTGTGGCTGAGTCACCAAAATCTCTTCATTTAGTGGTTCCTCATGAGCAGGTTTGGGTTCTTTTTGTTGAAGCTCCATGTTTGTAGGCTCCAAGCTATATTTTTCCACAATAGTCTCTATGCCATTGCCATCTTCAAAATTTACAATGACATCATCAGCTTCAAAGTTGATTTCATTTCCAGAGACCCTAGTATGAACTCAGAAGAAGGTCATTGTTCTTCATAATTCATCCCTTGTTTGGTTGCATTCAGTTGCTTTTTCTTAAGGTTGCAAAGTCTTTGCTTCTTAAGAGCATCTTTTTGAATTGATATGCTCTGCCTCATCCAAGGAGATACCTTATTCCTTAACTTGATGAAACTTGATTCTAATTTAGCAATCCTCTTATCTTGAGCAATCTTCTCCTTTTGCAATACCTGTACCTGTTTAGACAAGCTAGTGCACAAAGCAGTTAAATTGGCAACATCCACCACCTTTGTTGCTTGTTGATAACTAGGTTTTTACCTAATTAAAAAGTTCTTTGATGTGTGTCTAATCGAATTGATTTTGGTTAACTATGCGACACAATCGTTCTTTGGTGAAACAAATGTTGTGTCGTTGTAGTAATTAAAAAGTACAAGACGTAAAAGTAAATGACATTAGAGTAAATCTAACTCTAATTTAAAATAAATGGCAAGTATTTAAAAGCGTGACGATAATTTAAAAGGCACTAAAAGTAAATAACGCAAATTTAAAACTATCTAAGGGAAACTTAAAACGCAACTAAAACTTAAACTAAGGCAAAGCTAAAATAAACCTAAGGCAAGTAATCTTAAAGTGAGACAAAGTAAAAAGGCGGGAAAAGTAAAGCTTGAAAATTAAAAACAGAATGTTAAAAAACTAAAACTAAAAGGAACCTGAAAACAGCTCATCCGGAATAAACCTTCGTTCGGAATAATCATTCATCCAGAATGTCACCTTCGTTCGGAATGATTCTTCTTTACTCGGAATATTCACCAAAACCCTCGATCCGGAATAAATCCTTTATCCGGAATATGTCACTTATCCGGAATAAAGTCTTGATTCGGAATACTTAAGCTTGATCCGGAATGTTGCTGATCCGGAATATTATTCTGAATAAAACTCCTTGATCCGGAATATGTCACTTATTCCGGATGGAAGCCTTTGATTCGGAGTATCTCCTTGATCCGGAATGTTTGGTTGATCCGGAATGTTTGGTTGATCCGGAACTTTTAGCTTGATCCGGAATGTCTAATATTCCAGATGAACGGTTGATCCAGAATAATAAATTATTCCGAATAAACTCTTCTGATCCGGAATGTCCAATATTCCGGATGAACACCCTTGATCCGGAATGTCTAATATTCCGGATGAACACCCTTGATCCGGAATAAACTTGCACAAACCCTTCACTCGGAATGTTTTGTTGGGCTTGATCCGGAACGTTTCCTGGGAAAAGAAAGTAACAGAAAACCGAAGAACAAGGAGAACAAGAACAACACGAATCTAAACAAATCTAATCTAAATCAACCACAGGATTAAATCAAACTAATCAGATAACATCTACTAATCATAAACAAACAATCCAAATCAACAAAACTAACAATAATGATCAAGATAATCAAAACCCACTTTAATCAATAAAAACTCAAAAACATAAACATGAACATAAACATAAAGATCAAAGATTAAATAAAGGTAGATAGGAGATGAACAATAAAAATAAAGAATGACAAGAATTAAAAGGAAACTTACTTGAAGTTAAAGGTATTTAAGTTGCAAGACAAGTATTTAAATTTGACATGAAAAGTAAATGACAAAGTAATTAAAATTGGAAGAACTAATTGTCACTATTAGCCAACAAAAATGAAATGAATCTAATCTAATCTATTTATAGGGGAGGATTAGGGAGTGCTTAGGAAGCTTCCTCCCCTCTTTCTTCTTTTCCTTAATTGTAAGATTAAATCCTTAATCTTCTTAATCTTCTTAAATCTTGGACTTTAATGACTTTGTCTCGGGATTTCTTTGAACTCGTCTTGTAATTCTTCAATAAATTAGACTTGAGTTCTTCGGCTTTTAGTAAACTTCCGTCTTTTGACTTTTTCTTCGATAAATCTTCAGAATTGGTCTTGGACATCCGTTCTTTTTGCACTCTTGACTTCTTGACTTCGTCTTTCGTCTTTTTCTTCGATAAAAGCCCGTGAATGCCCGTGCTTTCTCCACTTTTCACCTTTTCGTCCTAAATCACAACAAAAACACAAACCACGCATAATTCCGACATAAATGACATAAAATACACGTTTTGGCTCGGTTATTATTGTAATTAAGTGGTAAAAAGGATGGGTGTTTACACACCTATCAAATCCCCTACACTTGACCATTGCAATGTCCTCATGCAATGCATTAGTTACAAAGCACGTTTACATTTCTCATCAAAATCAATCCACCTTGGCCTTTACTAAAGAGATAGAAAACTATAAACATTCAAAGTAAAGAAATCAAAAACATACCTTGGGTTTTGGAAATGTCATGAATGATCATCATCCTCAAGTTTTCACATTCTCCAAACCAAGCTTAAAAACGAGATCTTTGTTATTATAAGTTAGCAAAACTAACACGAACTCATGTGGGCCAATTATTCACTTAGACTCCCTTATATCTAGGTGTATCTCTTATATTTTATTATTGTCTTGAATGATCACGAGGATGCATTGTTGACTTATTTTGATAGTTTATTAGGCCGAAAATAAAGTGAACGATTTAATCAATAGTTAGCTAAAGGACAAAATCTTACAAGCTGCTTCTCGGGACCTCAAAAAGTTCATATCTTGGCATAACTCGCTTCGCGATTTGAGACATTTCTCGGACCGATATTTGGCAGCGACTTCATACTTCAAATCTTTGAGAGACGTTCATGAAATAATTGTCTTCTCTTCACAATAGGAATTTCTTCACTTGAAGTTTTGAGAGATTCTTAATATTTGGACCACGACTTCTTCATTTTTCTTCAATCATTATTTTGGACTTTGATATACAACGATCTGCCTCCTTTTTGGACTTGGCTCTATTTATCCTCATACCTTGTTAGTGCTTTTTTGGATAGACTTCTCCATGACTTTTGGGGAGTTTTTGCTTTTCGTCGTGTGTCTCGATCCTTCATATTGATCTTTGATAAATGATTCTTCACATAACTTTGGATCTTTAGCAAAAAAATGTAGCCCTCATGCCTTGTTAGGGCCTTTTCGGACTCGCCAATCTTCGCATCCCGCTTCAATAAGTTATGCCTTGGCTATGAACTCTAATCCATACCGAGCAACTTTTAAATGATCTTGGGCTAGAAGCTAAGTAACTTTTCAAATCGTACAACCTTATTTATTGCAGATAAATTTTATTAGCAAGCGATGGGAGAATAGGCTCATAATTAACTCACATAAATTCACGAAAGAATACCAAACTTATAATTGACTCAATCATCTCTCGTTCTCCACAGTTTAAAATCTCAAGGAATGAGACTCGTGGATGCTTAGCCTATTAAATCAAAGTTTTGGGTTTTCGAGTCGCCTATAGGATCTTGCAAATTCTTAGACTTTTTCAAGTTTAGAAATCGCATTTTAAAGTTCCCTTGATAAACAACTCTCTAGGATCAATTATAGGAACTTGCGAAAAGTTCTTGTTCTTAACCCGTGAGAGTTAAGACTTTCGCGTTTTATAGCTCCCTATATAAAAGCCTAGCAAAACTTGACTTAAACACGTTAAGGATACTAGCTAGAGTAAACTTAGATAAGTAAACTCAGGTTGAGTCAAAAGATTCATAACGTTTGAAAAATAAAACCACTTTATTAAAATTTATTCTAATAAGGAAAGAAAATAACTATACAAAGGGAAAAACTAATAGGCCAAAATAGATCAAAAATTTTGAAAAATGTCGAAAAATTGATTTTCCGGTTAAAATGAGGACAAATACAAGGAAAAGGCCACTTAACTTCGATAGAAGTCCCCCCTACACTTAATATAAACATTCTCCTTAATGTTTAAGCATGTGGGAGTAAACTCCCCTACACTTAGGACATTGTGCACTTTGTTTAAATCTCGCTAAGGAAGAGACAAGTAAAGAGATTCCTATTTTAATATTGAGAAAATATAAAATAGTGAATCGAAAAGAGTTCAGGATAGAACCGGGAAAATGGGAACACGGAATCACGGTCGTTAAAAATTATCAAGAGTTGGATCATTGAGCGCTCGAATCCCTGATTAGTAGAAGAGAGGAAATAGCAAACACCAACGGGTCTCCCCTACACTTAGGATATAGATAGCTAAAAGATAGATACATGGGTTTCCTCCCAAGAAGCGCTTGATTTTTGTTCACCAAGTCGTGAGCCTGACTCGACCTTGATTAGCAAAGGAAGTAGCATGAAACATATCCACCGGGATCAAAGACATAGTTTTCGTCCATCAAATAGCACAAGCTTAAGGCGAACAAGGCAAGCCAAAGAATAATAGGAAAGGTTCCCTTAAGAAAATATGGAGCACGGTGGTAGCAAGGGTGAAGTGGTGCAAGCAGATTTCCATAAGTTCCAAAGATATTTCCTTTTATTTCATCAGACGGATACTGAGATGGCTGAATAATATCGATACCGGGGTCGAACACCTTTTCCTTTAGGGGAAAATAATACTCAGGCTCAGCAGAATTTGAAAAAGATCCGCGAAGAAAATGCACAACCTCGTCCTCAGAAGGTGGACAAAGAGGTGTCAAATCATACGTGCTGCGGATGTTGGTGTCGTCCGGTTGCTTCTCCTTTGAAAGAATTTTCTTTAAATCCGAAGTCGAATCAAGACCATAATCATCAAAGTCTAAAGGAGGAGCATCACTCTCATGAGGGAAGTATGTATTGAGAAAAGTAGAGAAGTCTTCCTCAAATGAGTAATCGTCCAAAGTAGGATTAAGTGTGGATGGCGGAGGATCTTCATCATGAGAAGAATCACTCGAAAGAGTATCGGCCTCATCAAAATCATCGTAAATAGTCATTTCGGGATACTCGGAAGTAAAATCATCATAATCATCCGAATCTGAGCTAGAATCATCATCATAAGCATCAAAGATCAGTGGAGAATCATATATGGGAGAAGGTTCCAAATTGGAGAGAGAATCATCCACATCATCTTGAAAAAGTGGATTATCATTGCAAGACTCGAATAGAGGATTGTTGTAGACGACAAAATCATCAAGCACATTAATCATATTCGCAGATTCTCGTCCATAGGATTTGCTTGTAAGCTTCCCCATTTCAAAAACTTGTGCATCATCCCCGACTCTTAAGATTAACTCACCTTCGGCAACATCAACTAAAGCTCGTCCGGTTCTCAAGAATGGCCGACCAAGTATTAAAGGAATACGAGGGTCCATTTCATAATCAACAACAACAAAGTCGACCGGAAAAGTGAAGGTGTCAACTTTAATAAACACATCTTCGGCAATACCAACGGGGTAAGCGAGAGTGCGATTTGCAAGCTCAAGAGTCATCTTCGTTGGAGTAAGGTCGGGTAATTATAGTGTATTCCAAACACTTAATGGCATCAAATTTATACTGTCCCCAAGAACAGCTAGGGCAGTAAATTCTTCGGTTTTGTTAAAAATGCAAGGCAACACAAAACGACCGGGATCTCCAAGTTTTTCTGAAAGTTCTTTAAGAATAACTGCAGAACAGTTTTCATTTAAGCGTGTGTTGGCGAGCTCAATCAACTTCTCCTTCTTGTTAAGCAACTCCTTGAATGCATTGACAAATTTTGGCATGTGGACAAGTGCTTCAACAAGGCTAATGTTGAAATTTATTTGAGAGATCATCTTCAAAAAATTCGACACTTGAACGTCATCCTTGGTGTGCATTTTGGTCTTGCCTAAACGAGATGGATAAGGAATATTGGGTGTGGGTGGTGAAGGTGTAGGTGTAGCAAGTAAAGGTTGAGATGTTGAAGGGTTCTTCTTAGGTACATCGTCATGACGAGGCAGAGACGGTAATGGTGCACTAATACTAGGTGTGGGAGTAGTAGGGATAAATGGTGGTGGAGGAGGTGTAGATGATGGGGGCGGGATAGGTGGTCCTACTATGGTAACTCCACTACGAGTAGTAATAGCACTCACATTTGCTCACGGATTGGTGACGGTGTTTGAAGGTAGAGAACTCGTGGTAGAGGGTTGAGTGGTGGGAAAGAAACTAGCAAGCATATTCTTCAAATCATTCGTTTGATTGTTGAAGGAGGATTGGATATTGTCTCGAAGCTCGGATCTAATGTCATTCCCTTGCTTGGTGATATCCCCTTTCAAATTTATAATTTGGCTTTGTAGATTCTTGATTTGCTCACCTTGGGTTCTCATTATGGCTTCAACATCTTGATTCATGGGTGGGGTTTGTTGAGCGGGTGGGTGATAAGGATTAGAAGCTCTTGGTGGGATTTGGTTGCTTCTATTGTAATTGTTGTTGAGGTTTTGGTTTTTAGGAGAAAACTCGGGTGAAAGGTAGTTGTTTGACCGGTAACTCAGCAAATTTCGATCCCCTTGAGGTCGGGCTTGGTAATTTTCCGGTGAATAATTACCATAAGCTGCATACACATTTTCCGAATTTCTTTGAGTAGAAGGACAATCAGTGTATGAGTGTGGACTGCCGCATGTTTCACAAGGATTAGCAATCGCTTTAACTTGTTGTTGTTGGTTTGTAGCGAGAAGCAAGATATTTTTGTTCATTTCGATCATCATGCGGGTGAATTCGGTCATGTCGGGGTTTGCTGAAGTAGAAGAAACATTGACTCTCGGGTTGTTCCTTGAAGAAGCGGAAGAATCCCAATTTTTGTGGTGAGTAGTCATGTTCTCAATAAGCTCTCTACACTCCTCGGGTCTCCTTTTCATAAATGTGCCACCGGCGGCTGCATTAATCGTATCACGATCACGAAAAGTCAAACCGTTGTAGAAAGTATCAATTAAGGTTATAGGGAGCATGTTGTGGTTTGGGCAACGATCGATCAAGACATTATATCTTTCCCAAGCATCAAAAAGAGATTCATCGGGTTCTTGCATGAAACCGCTGATTTGATTGCGAAGGCTCGTGACCATGGATGGTGGAAAGTAGCGCGACAAAAAGCGTTGAGTCATGTCATCCCAAGTATAAATTGAATTCTTCGGGAGACGATCAAACCATTTCTCGGCGTGGTGGGATAAAGTATGTGGGAAGAGTTGTAGGCGAAGAACATCCATTGTAGCACCGGGCAACTACATGCTTTGAGTGATTGTAATGAATTTGTCGAGGTGTTTGTTGGCATCATCATCAGGCATTCCGACGAATGGATTATTTTGCACTTGCTGAATCATGTGGTGCTTCAACGAAAACTCCGGAGCCGTGATTTGCATCGGCGCAATCGGTCCTCCTCGTCCAAACATAGTAGGTTGACAAAGCTCCTCCATTGTCCGAAGATCGGGTTGTGGAAGAACATTGTTGTTATTGTTGAGGTGCGGTGGATTATTGTTGTTAACACCTGCCATACTTAAATCTTCTCGATTCTCGGGCTCTTGATAATTAGAAGATCTAGTACGCATACACCTACAAAGGAAAAAGAAAACAATACCAAACGCAAAGACAATATATATACACAATAAAAATTAAATCTTTTTGGAATTTTGAAATTTTTAATTTTTATGTGTTTTTTAAATTTTTTAAGCAAGAAAAATAACGCTCACAAGTGAACGGATCCCAAAAAAACAACGCGTCTCTCACAGAAAACCGTTAATCTTTACGAAAAGAGCCGGCAGCGGCGCCATTTGATAACTAGGTTTTTACCTAATTAAAAAGTTCTTTGATGTGTGTCTAATCGAATTGATTTTGGTTAACTAAGCGACTCAGTCGTTCTTTGGTGAAACAAATAGTTGTGTCGTTGTAGTAATTAAAAAGTGCAAGACGTAAAAGTAAATGACATTAAAGTAAATCTAACTCTAATTTAAAATAAATGGCAAGTATTTAAAAGCGTGACGAGAATTTAAAAGGCACTAAAAGTAAATAACGCAAACTTAAAACTATCTAAGGCAAACTTAAAACGCAACTAAAACTTAAACTAAGGCAAAGATAAAATAAACCTAAGGCAAGTAATCTTAAAGTGCGACTAAGTAAAAAGGCGGGAAAAGTAAAGCTTGAAAATTAAAAACAGAACGTTAAAAAACTAAAACTAAAAGGAACTTGAAAACAGCTCATCTGGAATAAACCTTCGTTCGGAATAATCACTCATCCGGAATGTCACCTTCGTTCGGAATGATTCTTCTTTACTCGGAATATTCACCAAAACCCTTGATCCAGAATAAATCCTTTATCCGGAATATGTCACTTATCCGGAATAAAGTCTTGATTCGGAATACTTAAGCTTGATCCGAAATGTTGTTGATCCGGAATATTATTCCGAATAAAACTCCTTGATCCAGAATATGTCACTTATTCCGGATGGAAGCCTTTGATTCGGAATATCTCCTTGATCCAGAATGTTTGGTTGATCCAGAATGTTTGGTTGATCAGGAACTTTTAGCTTGATTCGGAATGTCTAATATTCCGGATGAACGGTTTGATCTGGAATAATAAATTATTCCGAATAAACTCTTCTGATCCGGAATGTCCAATATTCCGGATGAACACCCTTGATCCGGAATGTCTAATATTCCGGATGAACACCCTTGATCCGGAATAAACTTGCACAAACCCTTCACTCGGAATGTTTTGTTGGGCTTGATCTGGAACGTTTCCTGGGAAAAGACAGTAACAGAAAACCGAAGAACAAGGAGAACAAGAACAACACGAATCTAAACAAATCCAATCTAAATCAACCACAAGATTAAATCAAACTAATCAAATAACATCTACTAATCATAAACAAACAATCCAAATCAACAAAACTAACAATAATGATCAAGATAATCAAAACCCACTTTAATCAATAAAAACTCAAAAACATAAACATGAACATAAACATAAAGATCAAAGATTAAAGAAAGGTAGATAGGAGATGAACAATAAAAATAAAGATTGACAAGAATGAAAAGGAAACTTACTTAAAGTTAAAGGTATTTAAGGTGCAAGACAAGTATTTAAATTTGACATGAAAAGTAAATGACAAGGTAATTAAAATTGGAAGAACTAATTGTCACTATTAGCCAACAAAAATGAAATGAATCTAATCTAATCTATTTATAGGGGAGGATTAAGGAGTGCTTAGGAAGCTTCCTCCCCTCTTTCTTCTTTTCCTTAATTGCAAGATTAAGTCCTTAATCTTCTTAATCTTCTTAAATCTTGGACTTTAATGACTTTGTCTCGGGATTTCTTTGAACTCGTCTTGTAATTATTCAATAAATTAGACTTGATTTCTTCGACTTTTAGTAAACTTCTGTCTTTTGACTTTTTCTTCGATAAATCTTCAGAATTGGTCTTGGACTTCCGTTCTTTTTGCACTCTTGACTTCTTGACTTCGTCTTTCGTCTTTTTCTTCGATAAAAGCCCGTGAATGCCCGTGTTTTCTCCACTTTTCACCTTTTCGTCCTAATTCACAACAAAAACACAAACCACGCATAATTCCGACATAAATGACATAAAATACACGTTTTGGCTCGGTTATTATTGTAATTAAGTGGTAAAAAGGATAGGTGTTTACACACCTATCACTTGTGCTTGTGGTGAACCACTAGCAACAATTGAAGCTACAGGTGTGTGGATAATATCATCTGAATTAGGTTGATCACCAACATTGTGAGAAGAAGATTGAGTATCTTCAGAAGAATGGGGACTCTGGTTAGAAGGAGTTTGCTGAGAAGCACTAGCTGAGCTAGGTTCCTCACCTTCTTGGTTGGCAAGTTGGGTTAACATATTTTCAAATAAGGGTGTGACAGTTCCTATAAAGGCATTGCCTTGTCTGGTCAAGAAAGAGAAAGTTCTCTTTGTAAATGTAGGAACATCCCATGTATTTGTCAACTCTGGTAGGTTAAGGATTTGGTCATTAACTAAAGTCTGAATGAATCTAGGATACATCAAAACTATTTAACTCCTTCCAAATTCCTAGTCATGCCTTTAAAAATTAATCATGAAAAATTAAAAACTCTATCATTTGCTAGACAATACCATCTGATGCCAATGTAGAAGGGATTTTGTTAATGCAAGTGATGTCTAAAAACATTATTAGTGTTAACTAATCTTTCATAGTTTTGATCACAACAAACTATACAACACAATTCGTGTAAAACACAAAACGAATTATTTAACTAACACTATCATCAAGGTAATAATCATATCACTGACCTTTCTTAATCATACTTAGTGATCATCAAAATGATTATCCTTAAAACTCACTTTTGTTAATATGACAAAAGACTTTTAATAAACTTTCTTTTTAAGAAAATGTTTTATTAAAATGGAAAATGTAAATTTGAAAATGGCATATTCCATATGCCATAAGAATATCCTTTGAAGGTTTAAAAAAAACCTCAGATATTCCTACCCCACTAAAAGACAAAAAAGGGAGCGGACTCTACTGGGCGGTACCTTAAATAGCCTAGGCGGTTCCTTATCGATAAGGTACCGCCGGATAGATAAGCATCCGTGCCCAGCTAGCCGTTGGACTTTGTCTTCTATAAATAGTGGCTCAAATCTCATTTTCCAATAAGCCTCTTGGACGTTTTTCTCAGCCCCCTTTCTCTTTTCTAAAGCATAATCATTAGTAAATGATCACTTAAAGTGCTAAGGATGTTTACATATGATTATTCTCTTGATCCGCTCCTTTACCTTGTCTAATGGGAAGATCACTCACTAGTGTTGTGATAAAGATAAATCCATGAATTAGTCATGTTCATCATGTTATCCTTTTTATTTTTGTTAATCCATTTGTATTTATGAAATACTTTGATTACTTGTGTTCATCCAAGCTATTTGTAAATACTTGGATTTGTTGTGTACATCCATTGCATATGTGTTTGCTTGGATTTGTGTTGTGTAAATCCAATTTACATGTGTGTACTTGGATATGTCTAGTTGAGTTGTAATAGATTTGTGTAGTAGTTCTCACTAAACTATAAAGTGATGTGGTTGTGTCTTGTGAGTGCTCACTAAACTTGAAATTGACTAGTAGTTGTGTTGTGTGAAGTTCTCACTTAGCTTCAAAGTGAAGAGTCGTGAAGATTGGTTCTAGCTTTGGATTAGAACTTGACATCTAGCCTTGTGTCGTTAAATGATGAAGTAGGCAACGTCGTGAAGATTGGTTCTACCTTGAGATTAGAACTCGACATCTAGCCTTGTGTCGTTAAATTGTGAAGTAGGCAACGTTGTGTAGATTGGTCCTAGCTAATGATTAGGTCTCGACAGTCAGCTTAGTGTCGGAAAATAATGTAAGCGACGATGTAAGGCTTTCTCCGCCAAGAAGGGAGCTTGTGGATATAGTAGAAATCTCGAGTAGGTGTACTCGAGGAGTGGAGTAGAAACGAGGACAGAGCCTCGTTGTCGAACCACTATAAATCTTGGTGTCTTTTCACTAGGTTGTCTCTTTCCTTACTCTTTACTTATGTCATTATCATTATACTTACCTATTACCATTGCTAATGCATTTGAATTGAACCTAATCATTATGCAACTTAGCTTTAAGTAAAAGATAGTTTTGATACACACTTAATTCAAAGTAGTTTAAATTAGGTGACTAATTGAAGAGAAACTATTCACCCCCCCCCCCCTTCTAGTTTCTACAATTGGTATTAGAGCGATGGTCACTCAAGATCTTTAAAGTATATTGTACTTTAAAAGTTAGATCGATCCATTGTCTCCTAAAATTAGAAGGTCAAGTTGTACTAAAGTTTCTCTTCGGTCAAAACTATTTTTTTCTTGAAAAATAGGTCTTTTAATTGGTAATATTGCATCCCTCTTAGATTAGTAGTCTTTATGCATTTTAGATCTACTCTTGAAATATATCTACTAGTTTGCATCTTGCTTTGTGTAGGTACTCATGAAGATCAATCACTTAATTGGTTGTGGAATAAGTTACTTGCACTTGTAGAAGACTCATCTTCATTGATCTTCAACATCCTTGAATGATGATACTAAGATGATTGGGAATGATACTAGTCCTTGAAGACTTAGTACTCATCATAGTCACTGTTGGGCATTGCATTGATTCCTTGATGGATTGCTCTTTGTGGCCAAGGTACGCTTCCGTTCTTCCACACGCCCTTTGATCGTTCTTTTGATCATTACTTGACTATGTGCTTGTTCTTGGCATCCTTGCCTTGACATTTGTTTGTGGTTTGTGAATCTTTTCTTTTATCCTCACAAACCTTCATTGCTTGGATACTTAACTCACTATGGTGATGTAGAGTGAGTTAGTAGTAGCTTAAAGTATCAAGCATGATTTCCATGGTTTGCACCCATACGGTTAGTAGGCCCTTTGTGGGAGAGAAAGTGAATTAATACCTTGCTCATATTTTGGTTTAGATTAAGACTATTATTGAAAGTGATCTTAGTCTATACATGAATAATTGCTTTGTGTTTATTCATTACCAAAGGCGTTTAACATTTCGCCGGAAAGGCACGTCCTAAACCACTATAAATGACACAAGCTCTTCGTCTCCATGATTTGAAGATTTTTATTAATCCCTTGAGCATTGATCTTAGTCTTGATTCACTTCCCTTGACTTCTCTCCACTTTGCCTTTTCGCTACGAGTAGTCGTTTGTCTGTTTCAGTTCTTTTTTATCTCGATTCAACTCGTAATCCTTCATTAAGGCATATTGCTTAGTGTGATGATGATCCAAATGATATTCTAAAAGGTTTAAGATATATTTTTAAGTGTTTTAGAAAATTTGGTTTTAAAAATTTTGGCGTGTTTCATTGATAAAAACCAGCCTCTACAGGCGGTTCTTTATCTCTGGCGGCTCAAACCCGCGGTACCTTTTCGATAAGGTACCGCGGGCAGTAAAGTTTGTCAGAGCGCCAGTTTTAATTAAATAACCTTTTACAAACCAAACCCTCTCTCTCTCAAAAATACACAGCCGACATTTTTCATCTTTTCCACCATTGTTGAAGCTTCAAAAACCTTCAATCACTCAAATTAATTGATTCCAAGTTGTGGGTTTCACTCATCCTTCATCAAACATCAATTAATTGTAAGTACTTTCTTTCAATTTCATCTATTTTGTTCTAGGGCTCATCCTTTCATAATTGGAGATTTTTAAAATTAAAATTGAATTAGAACCTTAATAGGAGTATTGGTTGACATGGTTATTTTACTATGATTCCTTAGGTTCATATTCATTAAGATTTCATTAAAACCCACTTGTAGAAAAAATCCGATTTTTGGATAAATGATTTTGGTTAAAAGATGGAATTGAGATGAACCCATGAACAAATTGGTAGTTGCATTGTTAATGCTTACCTAAAAACCTTGTTTCGAAAAACCAATGTTCTAGTCCATTGTTGATCCAACATAGATCATATGTTCTTGGTTAATAATGGAATGGAAACATTGTGAAGATGGGAATGTTATGGATTCAATCCTTTGTTTGTCAAGAAATTGATATAACACATTCTTATATTTTTTGAGTTTTGATTTTATTTTTCATATGAGTGATTGGAAAAATATTCTCTTGTGTTTATTTAGGTACTAATCATGCCTTCACAATACCAAAAGGATCATCAACTCACCAAAACGTATATGCCAAACCTTTCCGACTTTTGTCACTCAACTCACCTTGCCCATACTTTTTCCTCCCTTCAATCCCGTTGCTTTCATGACGGTAGAGTTGTCCAAAGGATATCAAGGATTATGTCTACATCAAGTCCATTTTTGAAAACATTGGATTTGATTGTTTGTTGAACATTGAGGAAGACATCTATCCTCGATTCCTATTGGTGTTCTTTAGCATATACTCCGTCATTGAAAACAACGATGGAATATTTGTTAGGTTCATCTTGAAAAATCAACTCATTCAATACTCTCTCGAAGTTTTTGGTCAAATTCTTGATGTCCCATTTGTAGGCACTTGTCGCTTCACGGATAAATGAAAGCTTAGTGATCTCCTTGAATCCTACAATTGTCCTCCAAATGATCATGAGGAAATTTATCTTGACTTCATTGTTGACATTGTCTCCAAAAAGCATAATCGACCCGTTAAGAGAAGCCTTCATACTAAGGTACATTCGGTGAAACGTCATGAGGTTATCTTAAGCGACCTTAATGATAATATGGTCCAATGGACAAATATCCATAGGGAAAATGTGTTTTGTCTTGGTGGAAACCGGGATCATGTTCCGGCGTGTTTAGTGCATATGTTATATTGCATCTTTACCAAGACCAATTACAATTTGGCATATTTTATCGCTCAACGGATCAATTATGCTATTCACAAGCCTAAAACAAACCTCCATTACGCAATGCTTCTCACTCACCTTTTTAAAAGGGTTGGCCGTGATTTTCCAAATCGTGATCTTTCTCAGTTTCAACCGGTCAAACGGGTCATGCTACCTATTCAAGAAGTATATAAGAGAAAGACAAGATGTGATCGTAAATCCGACCAACAAAAATCCAATGATGAAGACATGGACATGCCAACAAGTGATGGTGATGGCATTGACACAAGTGCTCCCATTGATTCTTCGAGTACTTCTCACCACTCCACAAACTCATTCGTGGATGGTTTAGATGACATTGCTTCCCCTCCTCATCATTCCACAAGTGAAGTTCCTAATAATCTCAATTTAGAGGAACTTTACCGTCAAAATCTACGAACCCAAGGTGATTTGCATGAACACCGAATTGAGTCAGGAAAGGGAATCAAGTACTTAGGAAACATGATCAAGGTATTGGGAAAGAAGAGAAGATGAAGACTTTGAGTTGTTTCAAAGTATACATGTTGGTAAACATGTTTTGTGATGTTGAACATTTGCTTCCTCTTATTTTTATGTTGGATGTGTATTAACTATATTCTACTTGTTTGGATTATTTGTTATCTATCCTAAATGTTTGCCATTGTGATTTGCATAGCTTTGTTTTTGCCTATGTGTTAGTTAGCTTCCTAGATTTTGGTCAGTAGTTAACTTTGGCTTGAAAATCCTTTGATAAAAATCTGGGCTAACAAAAATTTGAGGAAATACCATTTTTGAACACCACTGGTCGCGTTTCCTTATCAACCATCGGTACCTTATTGATAAGGAACCGCCGCCCTTAGATAAGGAACCACTGGCTACTATGTCCGACATAATCTTTGCTTTACACTATTTTCCTTAATCTGTGTAAACCTTGCTTGATTCTTTGCAAAAACCTACACATTTACTAAACTAGGTTAGCTAAATTCATTGTTCACATAATTTTTTTTTAACCCATTACTAGTTTGGATCATCCCTTCACCCTTTAAAACCCACCCTGCTAATCATGTTATTCACACATCAAACCTTCTTCCTGAAACCTTAAACCCTTCATCTCAACCATGGTTTCTACAAGAAGCTCAAACTCCTCCAAAACCTCTACCACAAAGAACAATCTTAAGATTAAGATTAAAATGGCTAAACCCAACTCCTTACCCTTTCACACTCCCAAGAATGAGATTGTCCCAATTCTCATTTCTTCATCAAACTCACCACCTCTTGCTCCATGCAAGACTTCATCAACCCATGGAACCAACCATTCTCATAGTTCTACCTCCTCTTCATTCAAATCTAAGATGAATGAGCTTTCCTCACCCTTTACTCCAAGTAATCTCTTGGATGTGACCACCCAACCATAAGCCATCCAAAGCATTCCCATTGTGAATGACTTTGATGATACCATGGTGACTTCACCATTTACCCCTCCTAACTCACCCTTTTCACCCTTGGAGAGCTTGCCTCCACACTCACCCACATCACCCTTGGAGAACATTCCTCCTCTACTGCCACCTCACTCAAACACTCCAAACTTGGGTGATCCTAGCTTTTATGGGTATTTCATGCACAATGGCACTAATTGCCCTTGTTGCCTCAACAACTTCTATCTCCTTGATATCCTAAGAATGGAGATGATTGGGGCTCACATAGAGTTGCAAAGCTTTTTGTTGAGTCTCTTTGCCAATCATCCTCTTAGGAGATAAAGGATGATTTCCCTTAATAAGTTTTTCATTAAACCAAGCCAAGGAAGACTTCTAATCAAGACCTAGCTTTTAATCTAGTTTTGTTTTTTAGATAGTTATTGTCTTTCTTTATGTATCTCTTTCATGAATGTTGTATGAGAATGAATTATGGATTTAGCATTGTGTGCTTCTATCTTTTTGTGGAAACTAATCAACTTTAATTCCAAATTTAAATTGAACCTAAATCTATCACAACCTCTAAAACTTGACTAAAATTGGTTCAAAATGTTATCCAAAATTTTGTCACCCTTTGTCAAGACATTCTTGGTGAATGTGTTGCTTTTATGCAACCCTAGCAAAATTTAGTGCTAATAGACGTAAAATTCCAAGATTTTCAATTTTTTGAGAAAGTCTTAGTTTTTCTCAAAACCCTGGAAAAATCTAGATTTCATGTCCACTGCATGCGGTTCCTTAAAGAACGTGTGGTTCCTTAACCGCCGGTCCCTATAAGGTACCGCGCACAGAAAGCCATTTTATGGCTCGTTTAGTCTTCCTTCATCACCCTATTCCCAGTCAAGATTCCATGTTTACTCAATTTGGGTAAACATTCCTTGACACTTTACATTTGTTTTTCAAACCTTTGCCTTGTATACTTTCTTCTTATACCCTAACCTTGAGATTTCATTCTCACTCAATGCCTAACTCTCCCTTTCATAACCTTGACATTTCTTTGTCACAAACCTCCTCACCCAAAGCTTACTCATCAAAACTTTCAAAGAAACCGAAAATCTCGGTTAAACCTATTTGGATCAAGAAAAATGAACCCTCTTCATCCAAACCACCCAAGAACCCCACCTTCTCTCCAACCAAGTATTGGAATGAGACCTACTCCATTAACCCAATCACCAGAGAAAAGGAGAATCTCCCCCCACCACCAAAACCCTATGACACCCCTCAACTCAATGATCTTTCAACCTTCCTAAACCTCGCAAGGCATTGTGAAAACATTACCTACCTACTCTCCTCACCACCACCAAACCCTAGGTGTGATGGCCTTCCCCCATCAACCAAATTTGTGTCGAATCAGGGATCCTCGTGTGCTTGTTGTCGATTTCAACAAATTGAACTTGCTCATGTGTATGAGAAGTTAAATTTTCTTGAATTCCTCCTCACTCGACCTCCTCTCAAAGTTTTCGTTCCCGTGGACAAAACTTCGAATGATGCATCGTCGTCTTATTATTCCAACTAAAGGGATACACTCCATTGGAGTCAATAAAACTTTAGTTGTTTTAGAGTCATTTTTTTGCAATCTTGGAAAATTGTCACTATTTTACTAGCTTATGCTTTGTGGTTTATTTTCCATATCTTTTGCTTTAGATACTCATATTGTGTGTATGACTATCTACTTTGCTTGTCTTTTTCATATTTATGTAATATGAAATCTTTGTGTTGTGTTTGTTTTCTATATTTGATCATTCTCTCTTTCTTTTGAGTTGATCGTGGTTAATCTTTACAATTGTTAATGGGTGATTCCATCAATTCTAAATTTTAACCCCTTGACAAATTTATCATCTTCATTGGTTGGATGTTTCCTTTCTATCTCCATTCCACCAATTGAACCTTGATTTTGTCATTTACCTCTTTGGACATACTTAGCAAATACTTGCTTCTAATTGGAGATTTCTTCTCCTTCTCCCTCTCAAGTTACTTAGTAGGTAGTGATCATATATACGTTGGTGTTTCTTTCCTTTCTACTAACCTTTGTGTAGCATGTCACCTTAGCCCATACACTTGGTGCCCCAAGCAAGGGGTAGAAAGCACCAAGGGGGAGCTACTAGCAAAGTCCGGATATCTTCAAAGACTTGTGCTTACCTTTTTGCTACGACAAAGGGGGAGAAATGATAGTGATAAACTCGTTAACAATTCGATATTTTGTGTTTCTAAGTAAATGAGTTTATAGTTTGTCGTAATCAAAAAGGGGGAGATTGTTAATGTAAGTGATGTCTAAAAATATTATTAGTGTTAACTAATCTTTCATAGTTTTGATCACAACAAACTATACAACACATTTAGTGTAAAACACAAAACTAATTATTTAACTAACATTATCATCAAGGTAATAATCATATGACTAACCATTCTTAATCATACTTAGTGATCATCAAAATGATTATCCTTAAAACTCACTTTTGTTAATATGACAAAAGATTTTTTAATAAACTTTCTTTTTAAGAAAATGTTTTATTAAAATGGAAAATGTAAATTTGAAAATGGCATATTCCATATGCCATAAGAATATTCTTTGAAGGTTTAAAAAAACCTCAGATATTCCTACCCCACTAAAAGACAAAAAAGAGAGCCGACTCTACTGGGCGGTACCTTAAATAGCCTAGGCGGTTCCTTATCGATAAGGTACCGCCGGCTAGATAAGGATCCGCGCCCAGCTAGCCGTTGGACTTTGTCTTCTATAAATAGTGGCTCAAATCTCATTTTCCAATAAGCCTCTTGGACTTTTTTCTCAGTCTCCTTTCTCTTTTCTATAGAATAATCATTAGTAACTGATCACCTAAAGTGTTAAGGATGTTTACATATGATTATCCTCTTGATCCCCTCCTTTACCTTGTACAATGAGAAGATCACTCACTCACTAGTGTTGTGATAAAGATGAATCCATGAATTAGTCATGTTCATCATGTTAGCCTTTTTATTTTTGTTAATCCATTTGTATTTATGAAATACTTGGACTAGTTGTGTTCATCCAAGCTATTTGTAAATACTTGGATTTGTTGTGTACATCCATTGTATATGTGTTTGCTTGGATTTTTGTTGTGTAGATCCAAGTTACATGTGTTTACTTGGATATGTCTAGTTGAGTTGTAATATATTTGTGTAGTAGTTCTCACTAAACTATAAAGTGATGTGGTTGTGTCTTGTGAGTTCTCACTAAACTTGAAAGTGACTAGTAGTTGTGTTGTATGAAGTTCTCACTTAGCTTCAAAGTGAAGAGTCGTGAAGATTGGTTCTAGCTTTGGATTAGAACTCGACATCTAGCCTTGTGTCGTTAAATGGTGAAGTAGACAATGTCGTGAAGATTGGTTCTACCTTGAGATTAGAACTCACATCTAGCCTTGTGTCGTTGAATTGTGAAGTAGGCAACGTTGTGTAGATTGGTCCTAGCTAATGATTAGGTCTTGAGATTTAGCTTAGTGTCGGAAAATAATGTAAGCGACGATGTAAGGCTTTTTCCGCCAAGAAGGGAGCTTGTGGATATAGTGGAAATTTCGAGTAGGTGTACTCGAGGAGTGGAGTAGAAACGAGGATAGAGCCTCGTTGTCGAACCACTATAAATCTTGGTGTCTTGTCACTAGGTTGTCTCTTTCCTTACTCTTTACTTATGTCATTATCATTATACTTACCTATTACCATTGATAATGCATTTGAATTGAACCTAATTATTATGCAACTTAGCTTTAAGTAAAAGATAGTTTTGATACACACTTAAATTCAAAGTAATTTAAATTAGGTGACTAATTGAAGAGAAACTATTCAACCCCCCCTTCTAGTTTCTACAGATTTGATCAAAAAAGTACTTTTGGAGCTCATACAGTTAATAATGGCATGAAAAAGCAATTTCCATTGAGGTGAAAATAAAGCTTTAAAGAAAGTAAGACTTTCCCTACCACCCTGATAACCTATGGCTGGAAGGCCATCATGTATCTTTGTATTATTTAACATACTTAGTCCATTTTAATCATTTAGTCTTAAACTCGCCCTTAGTAGTACCTCAGTCACATAAATATTCCTATTATTCATCCTAGCTCTAATTCAAGGTTGATTATGACAAGTACCTAAGACAACAGTATTCCAAAATTGTGTAACAATAGGAATAGAGACAATAGGACTTATAGTAAGCGTAAAATGAATATGACTTCGAGATAAAAATCCAAGTATTTCATGGAAACCAAGAGAATCATCATTCTGGGAAAGGTTCGCAACTAAGTTGTGCTTAGAGATCACTTGTAAAGCAGCCATTAGTATTTTTGATGATCGAAAAAGTATAGAGAAGGTTATAGAATTAAGAGATAAGAATAAAAGATTTAGGTGAATCAGTTGTGTAACTAGATTAAGTATTTATGTAAATAACAAACCCAAGCGCGAAGAAACCACCAAATTTACAATAGAGATCCTCAACGGTACAACGGATATGTAGCGGTACATCTAACATACTCGGTACTTAGATTTGTGCTAGCGGTACTTGGATCCATAACAGTACCTCACACATTTGACCAGTTCATGCATTTCACTATCAGTATATCCTCTTTTATCTTATTCTATTAACATGCAATCACATCAAAAACACAAAACAAATACTATACAATAAAAATTAGCATAAAAATTGTACAACTATTACCTCTCCTTAACATCTAACATACTCGGTACTTAGATTTGTGCTAGCGGTACTTGGATCCATAACAGTACCTCACACATTTGACCAGTTCATGCATTTCACTATCAGATAAAAGAGGATATACTGATAGTGAAATGCATGAACTGGTCAAATGTGTGAGGTACTGTTATGGATCCAAGTACCGCTAGCACAAATCTAAGTACCGAGTATGTTAGATGTACCGCTACATATCCGTTGTACCGTTGAGGATCTCTATTGTAAATTTGGTGGTTTCTTCGCGCTTGGGTTTGTTATTTACATAAATACTTAATCTAGTTACACAACTGATTCACCTAAATCTTTTATTCTTATCTCTTAATTCTATAACCTTCTCTATACTTTTTCGATCATCAAAAATACTAATGGCTGCTTTACAAGTGATCTCTAAGCACAACTTAGTTGCGAACCTTTCCCAGAATGATGATTCTCTTGGTTTCCATGAAATACTTGGATTTTTATCTCGAAGTCATATTCATTTTACGCTTACTATAAGTCCTATTGTCTCTATTCCTATTGTTACACAATTTTGGAATACTGTTGTCTTAGGTACTTGTCATAATCAACCATGAATTAGAGCTAGGATGAATAATAGGAATATTTATGTGACTGAGGTACTACTAAGGGCGAGTTTAAGACTAAATGATGAAAATGGACTAAGTATGTTAAATAATACAAAGATACATGATGGCCTTCCAGCCATAGGTTATCAGGGTGGTAGGGAAAGTCTTACTTTCTTTAAAGCTTTATTTTCAATAGAGATCCTCAACGGTACAACGGATATGTAGCGGCACATCTAACATACTCGGTACTTAGATTTGTGCTAGCGGTACTTGGATCCATAACAGTACCTCACACATTTGACCAGTTCATGCATTTCACTATCAGTATATCCTCTTTTATCTTATTCTATTAACATGCAATCACATCAAAAACACAAAACAAATACTATACAATAAAAATTAGCATAAAAATTGTACAACTATTACCTCTCCTTAACATATGCAGTAGTTTATTGGTTGAGCATACCAATATGTGTTACAAAGAATTCAAATCTCTTTGCATCAAATGCCTTGGTCAACAAATCAGCTACATTGTTTTCTGTATGAATTTTCAAGACTTGAATAAGCTTCTTGTCATAGGCATCTCTGATGAAGTGATGTCTTAACTTAATATGCTTGGTCTTGGAGTGAAAACTGGATTCTTGACAATGCATATAGTACTTTCATTATCAATATAGATCTTGGTGTTCATGAATTTGAATCCATAGTCTAATAACTGATTTTGAATCCAATGTACATGTCCACAACAATGAGCAACATCTACATATCCAGCTTCAGTTGTAGAGGTAGCAACAATGGTTTGCTTCTTACACTGCCATGATATGAGTCTGCTTCTTAGGAATTGACAACCTCCTGTTGTGGATTTCCTATCATGATTGGCTCCAGCATAATCACTATCTGAGTAAGCTTCCAAATCAAATGTTGAGTCTCTAGGATACCATAATCCTAAATTAGGTTGACTTTTAAGATACTTAAAAATCCTTTTCACATCATGTAGATGTCACACATTTGGATTGACTTGGAACCTTGAACAGGCACAAACAGCAAACATAATATCTGGTCTTGAAGCAGTAAGATACATCAATGAACCAATCATTAACCTATATAGGTGAATATCAACATTTTCACCATGTTCATTTTTTTACAAAGATTTCTTAGCTTTAAAAGGTGTGCTTGTACTCCTTGTATCCATACATGAAAAATTCAGCAAAATATATATCTTGGCTGATAACTATTCCATCCTTTATCTGTTTGACTTGTAGTCCTAAAAAGAAAGTAAGTTCTCTCATAGAACTCATCTAAAATATTCCTTTCATCCAAACCTCAAACTCTTCACACTATGATTTCTTGGCTGAATAAATAATAATTTCATCAACATAGACTTGTAGTAGGATAATATCCTTAGCATTCTTTTTGATGAATAGAATTTTGTCAATGGTTCCTCTCCTATATCCATGTTCTAACAGAAAAGTGGATAAAGTTGCATACCAAGCCCATAAAGTGCTTTGATAACCTTGTAGACTCTATTGGGGAATTTAGGATCTACAAAACTTGGAGGTTGTTAAGCATATACCTCCTCTGAAATAGTACCATAGAGAAAGGCACTTTTCACATCCATCTGATAGACTATAAAACCCATATATGATGCAAAGGCCAAAAATAACCTAATGGATTCTATTCTTGCCACTCGTGCAAAAACCTCATCATAGTCTATCTCTTCTTCTTATCTATAGCCTTGAGAAACAAGCCTTGCCTTGTTCCTCACAACAACTCCTCTTTCATCCTTCTTATTTATGAAAACCCATCTAGTATCAATGACTCTTTTACCTAAGGGAAGATCTACAAGAATCTAAACCTTTTGTAGTTCGAATTGCGTTAATTATTCTTACATGGTATCTACCCAACTTTCTTCATCAAGAGCTTGAGAAATGCTCTTAGGCTCTACTTGTGTTAAGAAACAGGCAACAAAGAATGCTGAGTATCCTTATGATTTGTTCTCTGCTATTGTTTGACATAACTCACAAGTGCATGAGTTTCAGTATTGGCTTGAATTTGTCTTCTGGTTTGTACAACTGACTTAGGATTTCCAATAATTTGAGCAGTAGGATGGTTGTTGTTGACCTTATGAGTGGGAATAGAGCTGACTGGAATTTCAGTTTCCAAATTATTGAAATCAGTTACTACACCCTGCTCATCATAGGAAGCTTTGTAGAAGATTCCTTCATTTGGACTAGCATAAGCATCTTCGTCAACCATGGCTTGTAGAATATCTTCTAATGAATCAACTAACTTTGCAGATTTTGACTTAGCAGTACTTGTAGATGAGGTACCGCTAGGTATAATAGGTACTGCTGAGTGTTGTGATTCCAAATATTCTTCTCATGAATGCTTATTAACAGATGTAGCATTCTTTTCTTGATCTTGAAGCCTCTTAAGCTCATGGGAGGCTTGATCATCAGCTGATGGCATTGTTTGTTTCTGGGAAGTAGCATCCATAGGAGAAACAGTAGGCATACTTGGTACATAATGTGAACATCATCATCCTAAGAATCTAATGAAGAAGGTTCTCCTTGAGTACCTAACTTTGTTGTACCAATATCCTTACCTGCATTGTTAGTTTGACAATCCTTTTTGCACAGAATAGTAATCCATGGAGTTAGTTAGAAAATCAAAATCAAACATTCAAGCATAACCTATTCTTGGGATATTGGGTTTATTATCTAAGAAATTAACATGGGCATTTTCTTCAACCTACTTAGATGCCAAGTTATAAACCTTATATGCTTTACTTTGCAATGAATATCCTACAAGATATCCTGGATCGGATTTTCTATCAAACATCCCCAAATGATCAAGAGTATTTAAAATAGACACATGACATCCAAAAGGTCTTAAATCACATATGGTTGGCTTAATACCAGTCAAAATTCATAAGCTGTCGTGTTTTGAGGCTTGGTCACCAAGACTCTATTTAACACATAACATGCAGTATTGATTGCTTCTGCCCAAAATGTATTTGGCAAAAGAGAATCAGCTAGCATAGTTCCAGCTGCCTCAATTAGTGTCCTATTTTTCCTTTCTGCTACTCCATTTTGTTGTAGAGTCCTAGAATTACTAAATTGTCTCTTGATGCCTTTACACCGACAGAATTCATCAAATTCAGCATTCTTGAATTATGTCCCATTATCTGTCCTAATGATTAAGACTTGTTTAGTGAACTGCTTTTCAACTAAAGTGATAAAATCCTTAAGTAATCCATTGATTGCACTCTTATGTGCTAAAAAGAAAACCCAATTGAATTTACTATAATCATCAGTTATAACTAGGCAAAAGGTCTTATGACTAATGCTCCTAACAGAAACTGGACCAAACAAATCCATATGAAAAAGTTGCAAAGGCTTAGTCACAGAATTGACAGTCTTGGTCTTAAAAGAGGCTCTATGTTGTTAACCTTTTTGACAAGCATTACATGTGAAACCATTCTAAAAAGATTTGTTAGGTAACCCTCTAACCAAATTTTTATTCACCAATCTATTAAGATTCTTGAAATTCACATGACCTAACCTTCTATGCTATAAATTAGACTCATCATTAGAAGCCTTTGCTAGCAAACATGTAATACCACCTGTTGGAGTAATAGTATGAAGATTAAAGGTGTACATGTTTTCTTGCCTGGGTACCTTGAGCAGTACTTGAGATTCTTTAGGCATCTCAAAGTCTTTGGAGAGCACCAAGCAGTCTGTATCTGTAAGCACCTTGTTCTTTTTATCAGACATTTGTGATATAGAAAAGAGATTGAATTAATTCAATTCTTTTACAAAGAACACATCTTCAATTTCTAACTTCCTTGTATTTAATTTTTCCTTTTCTAGTAATTCTCCTTTGCTACCTCCAAAGGCTACTGGTCCACCTCTAAATTCTTCAAATTCAGCAAGGAAATATTTATTCCCTGTCATGTGTCTTGGCCGTCCACTATCTACAATACCTTTATCTTTCAATTCATCAATTAGATGCCCTTGCACATACACAAAACTTATTAGTTTTTAACAGGGACCCAAGCCACATTTGGCTCGGATCTTGTGGGACCTACATACTTAAGAGTTTGATAGGTAGGTTTTCTAGTAAGACTACACACACTCTTATACTTCATGGTTCCAGTCAAATAGTCAAAGACATAAGTGGGTTTGTTGTCCTTGAACCCTTTTGGCTTAAGTACTGTTTTAGCAGTACTTGCTTGAACACATAGTTTTTCACCTTTAGGAACCCACATTTGCACTGGTTTGTTATTAGGCTTACTTCTAGATGTTCTAGCTTTCTCAACTACATTCTTAGAAGTCTTGTGGGACTTTGATTTGATAGACTTTTGACGAGTGGTACTTGAGTTTGGTCTAGCAGTACTTGCAGTTCTAGATTTGCCGGTACTTGGTTTACCAGACTTCAAAGGTACTAGACCTTGTTTCATAAGTACTACTCTTTGAACAAAGTTCTTGGTAGAGATATTTGTGACCTTATGAGGTTTAGCTACCCTTTTAGCATGATCAAACTTAAGTTTATCATCTTTAGATCCCATTTACCTATTAACATGTGTATTTTTTTCCTTTACTTTTCTTTGTGACCTTTTGTGTAGCCTTCTGTTTTATAATTTTATCTTCATGTAGAGTGCAATCTTTAATAAAATGATTTAGACTACAACAAACATAAAATTCTTTTCTTCTCAAAAAAGACCCAAAAGGTTGTTTTGACTTAGTTTTCTCAAAACCTATCCCACCCCTCTTGGTATTATTAGTTTTCTCAATTCCTTGCTAGGAGTTTTTACCTGCTTGGGAGCAGAACTAGTTTTAGACACTTGTTCTTCAGACACAAAATTGCTCATTAAAGGTAGATAAACAATGTTTTTGGTCACAACATATTTATCTTGGGTCAAAGTACTAGAGTTTGAATCATTTCGTAGCTAGGGGGCATGAAAATTCCTAATAATGGTAGAGGAACTGCCTTCATTCCTTCAGCATATCTATTATACAGAAACTTGATTACTAGAGTAGATATCAAGTTTATGGGAGGATTGTTGGGAATAAAATGAGCTAAGTCACTCAGACGCTGACAAGAAGAAATTGGACGCTGACAAGAGGAAATGAAGCGCTGACAGATCAAGCACTGACAAGAAATATCCAAGCGCTGACAAGAAGAAGTCCAACCACTTATAGGAATACTTAGTCAACACGTTTAAATATTTGAAGTAAAGATATGCTCAATATTGTATTTTCTATATTCATCTTTACATAGAATAGTTGATAGGTTATCCTTTGTACACGACTCCTTATGTTATAAAAGGAGGTCGTAGGCTTTGTAGTTATATACACATTATTCAGTTTTCACAACTTTCATTGTAAGCAAGTTCGATCATTAATCTAAAGTGAAAGTTTAGTTTAACTATTTGCTTGTTCTTTATTCTAAGTGTTAATTCCGCGTAACACTTGGATTGTTCATAACAAGAAAGTTTCTCTACGTATTACACTTCATTTATCTTGATAATACAAAGCTAACCGATCTTAGTTTGGGATCAACAGTACTTGCATCAAGCCTGGGGGTACTTCCAAATTGTCTTTTTTGTTGAAGATGCTTCCTTATATCTTCAATATCTTGCTTGTCCTTTTCAAAACCAATCTCAACAAAATTCAACTTGGTCCTCTTGTGTTGTTCATACAAAGCCTTGATTTCTTAAAAGCTCTTTCTGACCAATTGAGCATGGGTAAAATGCTTGACTTTCTTGAGGTAGGACATCATTTGATTTCTGATTTGCTTAGTGGTTGGAGGCTTAACCCTTTCTTTTCTTCTCTTTTCTACAAAGAATCTTTGTTGCTGCCTCACCAAATCATCAATTAGTTTGTCTTTCTCTTCTTCATCATATGCATCCCATTCTTCAGCTAGCAATGATTTTATAAGAAGCTCACTTGCTTTAAGTTCAACTTGAATTCTATCATACTCTTCAATATTCCACTGTTGATGCACTCTTTGAGCTTCAAACATCTGTTGCTTTGCTGAAAGCTCTTCTTGAAGCTGTTCTTCATGCATTTGAGCTTGAAATCTGAAACCTAACTCTTCATCATGCTACAGTTGGTTGAATCTACTCATGACTTTGGTTATGTCATCATCTGAATCACTTTCTTCCACGGATTCAGATTGTAACACTTTCTTGCCCTTATCCTTTGGATTGATTTTAGGTAGTTTCTTCTTTAGCTTTAAAGATCTTCTCTCTTCATCTTCATTTGATTGCTGTTGAATGATAACACCTTTGGCGGGCTGTGAAGCTTGAATCTTCTTGCCTTTTGCTTTTTCTTTCTTAGCAAGAATTTCTTGTTATGCCTTTAACTCTGCTTCTACTTGTCTTGCTTTTTCAGCTGAGCTCTTATTTCCCATAGATCAAGCAGTACTTGTTCTAAAGTCTCATCCTCTCCAAAAGGAGTTTGACTTTCTACAGAAGAATATATTGAAGGTTGTTCACCAGCGGTACTTGCAGTCGGCTTAGTTGGCTTAGCAGTACTTGGCTCTTCAACAATGTTTGCTTCACCAGTGTAAGACACACTTGTTTCTTGAATCACCAAAGTATCTCCATATACTTTTTCTTCTTTGGAAGTTGTCTTCTCAATTTGTAACTCCTCAGTCTTGTCTTATCCATAACTCACTCTTGATCTTGACAGTACTTGGATAGTCTGTTTCTTGTGACACAAAAATTGCCTTTGAGGTGGAGTTAAAGACACAGGAAACTGAACATTTATTTCCTCCAGCTTCTCATAGAAACTACTCTAATTCACTTGTAGTTGTGGTGATTAAGGTTGTGGTTGTGGCTGAGTCACCAAAATCTCTTCATTTAGTGGTTCCTCATGAGCAGGTTATGGTTCTTTTTGTTGAAGCTCCATGTTTGTAGGCTCCAAGTTATCTTTTTCCACAATAGTCTCTATGCCATTGCCATCTTCAAAATTTACAATTACATCATCAGCTTCAAAGTTGATTTCATTTACAGAGACCCTAGTATGAATTCAGAAGAAGGTCATTGTTCTTCATAATTCCTCCCTTGTTTGGTTGCATTCAGTTGCTTTTTCTTAAGGTTGCAAAATCTTTTCTTCTTAAGAGCATCTTTTTGAATTGATATGCTCTGCCTCATCCAAGGAGATACCTTATTCCTTAACTTGATGAAACTTGATTCTAATTTAGCAATCCTTTTATCTTGAGAAATCTTCTCCTTTTGCAATACCTGTACCTGTTTAGACAAGCTAGTGCACAAACCAGTTAAATTGGCAACATCCACCACCTTTGTTGCTTGTGCTTGTGGTGAACCACTAGCAACAATTGAAGCTACAGGTGTGTGGATAATCTCATATGAATTTGGTTGATCACCAACAATGTGAGAAGAAGATTGAGTATCTTTAAAAGAATGGGGACTCTGGTGAGAAGGAGTTTTCTGAGAAGCACTAGCTGAGCTAGGTTCGTCACCTTCTTGGTTGGCAGGTTGGGCTAACATATTTGCAAATAAGGGTGTGACAGTTCCTATAAAGGCATTGCCTTGTCTGGTCAAGAAAGAGAAAGTTCTCTTTGTAAATGTAGGAATATCGCATGTATTTGTCAACTCTGGTAGGTTAAGGATTTGGTGATTAACTAAAGTCTGAATGAATCTAGGATACATCAAAACTATTTAACTCCTTCCAAATTGCTAGTCATGCCTTTAAAAATTAATCAAGAAAAATTAAAAACTCTATCATTTGCTAGACAATACCAGCTGATGCCAATGCAGAAGGGATTTTGTTAATGCAAGTGATGTCTAAAAACATTAGTATTAACTAATCTTTCATAGTTTTGATCACAACAAACTATACAACACAATTAGTGTAAAACACAAAACGAATTATTTAACGAACACTATCATCAAGGTAATAATCATATCACTAACCTTTCTTAATCATACTTAGTGATCATCAAAATGATTATCCTTAAAACTCACTTTTGTTAATATGAGAAAAGATTTTTTAATAAACTTTCTTTTTAAGAAAATGTTTTATTAAAATGGAAAATGTAAATTTGAAAATGGCATATTCCATATGCCATAACAATATCCTTTGAAGGTTTAAAAAAAACCTCAGATATTCCTACCCCACTAAAAGACAAAAAAGGGAGCGGACTCTACTGGGCGGTACCTTAAATAGCCTAGGCGGTTCCTTATCGATAAGGTACCACCGACTAGATAAGGATCCGTTCCCAGCTAGCCGTTGGACTTTGTCTTCTATAAATAGTGGCTCAAATCTCATTTTTTAATAAGCCTCTTGGACGTTTTTCTCAGCCCCCTTTCTCTTTTCTATAGCATAATCATTAGTAAATGATCACTTAAAGTGTTAAGGATGTTTACATATGATTATCCTCTTGATCCCCTCCTTTACCTTGTCCAATGAGAAGATCACTCACTAGTGTTGTGATAAAGATAAATCAATGAATTAGTCATGTTCATCATGTTAGCCTTTTTATTTTTGTTAATCCATTTGTATTTATGAAATACTTGGACTAGTTGTGTTCATCCAAGCTATTTGTAAATACTTGGATTTGTTGTGTACATCCATTGCATATGTGTTTGCTTGGATTTGTGTTGTGTAGATCCAAGTTACATGTGTGTACTTGGATAGGTCTAGTTGAGTTGTAATAGATTTGTGTAGTAGTTCTCACTAAACTATAAAGTGATGTGGTTGTGTCTTGTGAGTGCTCACTAAACTTGAAAGTGACTAGTAGTTGTGTTGTGTGAAGTTCTCACTTAGCTTCAAAGTAAAGAGTCATGAAGATTGGTTCTAGCTTTGGATTAGAACTCGACATCTAGCCTTGTGTCGTTAAATGATGAAGTAGGCAACGTCATGAAGATTGGTTCTACCTTGAGATTAGAACTCGACATCTAGCCTTGTGTCATTAAACTGTGAAGTAGGCAACGTTGTGTAGATTGGTCCTAGCTAATGATTAGGTCTCGACATTTAGCTTAGTGTCGGAAAATAATGTTAGCGACGATGTAAGGATTTCTACGCCAAGAAGGGAGCTTGTGGATATAGTGGAAATTTCGAGTAGGTGTACTCGAGGAGTGGAGTAGAAACGAGGATAGAGCCTCGTTGTCGAACCATTATAAATCTTGGTGTCTTGTCACTAGGTTGTCTCTTTCCTTACTCTTTACTTATGTCATTATCATTATACTTACCTATTACCATTGCTAATGCATTTGAATTGAAACTAATCATTATGCAACTTAGTTTTAAGTAAAAGATAGTTTTGATACACACTTAATTCAAAGTAATTTAAATTAGGTGACTAATTGAAGAGAAACTATTCAACCCCCCCTTCTAGTTTCTACAATTGGTATCAGAGCGATGGTCACTCAAGATCTTTGAAGTATATTGTACTTTAAAACTTAGATCGATCCATTGTCTCCTCAAATTAGAATGTCAAGTTGTACTAAAGTTTCTCTTCGGTCAAAACTATTTTTTTCTTGAAAAATAGGTCTTTTAATTGGTAATATTGCATCCCTCTTAGATTAGTAGTCTTTATGCATTTTAGATCTACTCTTGAAATATATCTACTAGTTTGCATCTTGCTTTGTGTAGGTACTCATGAAGATCAATCACTTAATTGGTTGTGGATTGAGTTACTTGCACTTGTAGAAGACTCATCTTCATTGATCTTCAACATCCTTGAATGATGATACCAAGATGATTGGGAATAATACTAGTCCTTGAAGACTTAGTACTCATCATAGTCATTGTTGGGCATTGCATTGATTCCTTGATGGATTGCTCTTTGTGGCCAAGGTACGCTTTCGTTCTTCCACACGCCCTTTGATCATTCTTTTGATCATTACTTGACTATGTGCTTGTTCTTGGCATCCTTGCCTTGACATTTGTTTGTGGTTTGTGATTCTTTTCTTTTATCCTCACAAACCTTCATTGCTTGGATACTTGACTCACTATGGTGATATAGAGTGAGTTAGTAGTAGCTTAAAGTATCAAGCATGATTTCCATGGTTTGCACCCATACGGTTAGTAGGCCCTTTGTGGGAGAGAAAGTGAATTAATACCTTGCTCATATTTTGGTTTAGATTAAGACTATTATTGAAAGTGATCTTAGTCTAGACATGAATAATTGCTTTGTGTTTATTCATTACCAAAGTCGTTTAACGTTTCGCCGGAAAGGCACGTCCTAAACCAATATATATGACACAAGCTCTTCGTCTCCATGATTTGAAGATTTTTATTAATCCCTTGAGCATTGATCTTAGTCTTGATTCACTTCCCTTGACTTCTCTCCACTTTGCCTTTTCGCTACGAGTAGTCGTTTGTCCGTTTCAGTTCTTTTCGATCTCGATTCAACTCGTAATCCTTCATTAAGGCATATTGATTAGTGTGATGATGATCCAAATGATATTCTAAAAGGTTTAAGATATATTTTTAAGTGTTTTAGAAAATTTGGTTTTAAAAATTTTGGCGTGTTTCATTGATAAAAACCAGCCTCTACAGGCGGTTCTTTATCTCTGGCGGCTCAAACCCGCGGTACCTTATCGATAAGGTACCGCGGGCAGTAAAGTTTGTCAGAGCGCCAGTTTTAATAAAATAACCTTTTACAAACCAAACCCTCTCTCTCTCAAAAACACACAGCCGACGTTTTTCATCTTTTCCACCATTGTTGAAGCTTCAAAAACCTTCAATCACTCAAATTAATTGATTCCAAGTTGTGGGTTTCACTCATCCTTCATCAAACATCAATTAATTGTAAGTACTTTCTTTCAATTTCATCTATTTTGTTCTAGGGTTCATCCTTTCATAATTGGGGATTTTTAAAATTGAAATTGAATTAGAACCTTAATAGGAATATTGGTTGACATGGTTATTTTACTATGATTCCTTAGGTTCATATTCATTAAGATTTCACTAAAACCCACTTGTAGAACAAATCCGAATTTTGGCTAAATGATTTTGGTTAAAAGATGGAATTGAGATGAACCCATGAACAAATAGGTAGTTGCATTGTTAATGCTTACCTAAAAACCTTGTTTTGAAAAACCAATGTTCTAGTCCATTGTTAATCCAACATAGATCATATGTTCTTGGTTAATAATGGAATAGACACATTGTGAACATGGGAATGTGACACCCTAGAACCGAGGTCATTAACGTTACCCTAAATTACGCTAATTTTTGAAATTTTTAATAAATTTTAATTTCTATATTTATAAGTATTTTGGTTAAAGCCGATGTTCGAGGTTATAATTTTTACGATTGACG
>CM046879.1:334592952-334803530 GCA_025667525.1 Glebionis coronaria | reverse complement strand
AGTGTCAAGTGTGCAAATCATCACCCAAAGATCAAGTTTGCAACATTTCATAAGTTTATTACTTGGTGTAACGACTTTTATTGTTACATGCTTATACCATGGTATCGTATTGTGAAGATCATTCATGTTAGTCTCACTCAAGAAAACTCAAAATATTTGGAAGTTGGTAACTTTGGACATGACTTATTTGGTCACGTAAACCTAAACCAATGACACATTTGCTTGGCGGTTTGATGTATACTTGGATTATCATTTATTTGAGCATCAAGTGAATGCTACGCCTTGTCTTTTTTCTTAATCTAGCTTTCTTTAAAGATTGATTTGACTCGAAAAAGATATTAACTTTTCTACAACTATAGTAGCGGTTATGGATTTGTTTACAAATATCAACATGTTTTCGGTAAGTTTTCATCTGGGTAAATTTTTTGTTTTAGCATCACAACAAATGCCCATATAAGTGAATTTCTTCTAATAAGGTGACTGATTAACATTCTTCTCTTTTTGTTCTTAATGCACTAGATAATTATGTTACTTTATTTAAGGTTTGGCAATTGTTTTTTAGACATCTATTATTTTGAATATGAATTTTGTTTATTATTTTTGGTTTTTTAATATTGTTATAATTATACATATACCCATTTAGTTATGATTTTTTAAAATTTAAGTTATTTATTATGTTTGATGTTTTAAACGATCATTGATTAACACAACTATTTATCTTGCAATATTTTTTAATGTGTGAAAGACAATCTTATGTATCGTTAGTAATAATATAACAAACAAAAACAATTAAATAAACATTTCTAAAATGCTTAAAAGTTACAAGTAAAAATAATAGTTTTTAACAATAATAATTAGCAAACAAAAAATTATAAACGATAATCACAAGTCATACCCGCCCATCGGGCGGGTTTTGCAACTAGTATATATATATATATATATATATATATATATATATATATATATATATATATATATATATATATATATATATATATATATATATATATATATATATATATATATATATATATATATATTATATATATATATATATATATATATATATATATATATATATATATATATATATATATATATATATATATATATATATATATATATATATATATATATATATATATATATATATATATATATATATATATATATATATATGTATATATATATATATATATATATATATAGTGTAGTGCTATATGCAGAACCACTTTTTTGGTACAGAACTTACAGAACCAACTTTTTATTGTCAATAAAGCTTGATGTACATCACACTATTGCAAGATGACAATTTTATAAATATAAACTACTCAATTAAAAAAAGAAAATAAAAAAGGGTAATTAAGGTATTTTAACATTCCATAAATATAGCACCCATAAAAAAATTTAGTTTTATATTAAAACCACTTATCACATTCTCGAGATCTAAAACCACCGTAGTTTTTTCTATAACCTAAAAATTGTATCAGCCGCCTCTCTAGTTTGTCGAATATCTGAGCATCAACAACAAAATCACAAAATTTTTACAAATCGATTTTATGGAACGTAGAGGGGATCAATTAAATCTTCAATCCAACACTGCCTTCAAATGTTGTAAGTTTTTTTTTAGTTTAAAATTCTTTTTTTTCTTTATATATTAAAAGATTTTGTTTTTAAATTTAGTTTTGATCTAAAAAAATATGGTTTTTTGATCTAAAAAATTATGGTTTTTGATCTAATAAATATGCGTCATTGTGATGATTTTTTTTTGTGTTTAGGCATGCTTTAGTTTTGGTTGATGTTTTTACGTTTCCAGATCATATAAGTTTCTTTTTATTAAGCCTTTTTCCTAACAATCTACGGGTATAGAGGTTGGTATGGACAAATGGGCATGGATTTTGTTAGATTTTTTTTTGACTTATAAGAGTTCTTAAAATATTAAAGATACAACAATGGTGAAGATGTGAGATGGAAAACCTTATCTAGCAAAATCTGTGGAACAGGCAATTACTTTTGATTTATAGCTATATAAAAAGATATAGGAGAGTGAAGGAACATTTGTTATTTACATCTATGCAACAAAGTCTTATCTATATAATCAAGTATCTGGGATTTAATGTATATGGCTTAATTGTAGTCTTATACTATTCTTCGTACCAATGTTTTAAAATCCGGTTCGATCTGGTCGTCGAAACAGTGACCGGTGACCGATGATGTTGACAGGGCCGTTGCAAGCCGACTTTCTTAGGATTTGACACCCGCATTGTACCGGTGGGTTTCATCCAACGAAGGTCGACCATTGCACAAGAAACACCCGGTTTTCACTTTTGACAAAAAAAATTGTTGAACACAGTGACATAAATGAAATATGGGGAAGATGGTCATATAATATGTAGATGAGTTGAGTAGGAGATATAGGCCTTTTATCAAAATATGTAAAATAGAGTATAGAAATGTACGTAGTATAAGTAATATAAATAGAACTTTTGACTCAAGTTGTAGGTGGGGTGAGGGGGTGAGAACTTGTCTCGGTGGATAGCTTTACTATGTCAAGAATTCAATCTTATGTTTATATTTTGTTGAACATGCATAGTTAAAACATGTTTCTAGTAAATTGTATCTTAGTACACCACTTTTCTGTTTAATATTTGATTTTTCATTATCTTTTTTTCTGGTATTGAGCTGACACTCTTTAAAAATGTTTGTCTAACTAAAATTATTGCACGGCTTGTAGCCAAAAACTGATTTATATATGTTTTGTCTTTTGATGTCGCTAATTTTTTTTATATTTGTTTCACAGGATGGCTTAATTATAGAATTGACGGTGTGTGATAAAAGATGACTAATGCATTTTGGCTTTTATATGACCTGCATATATGTTTTTGAAGCCGTGCATATATGTTCTCGTACCCGTGCATATATGTTCTCGAAGCCGTACATATACGTTTTCGAAGCCGTACATATATGTTCTCAAAGTCGTGCATATACGTTCTTGAAGCTGTGCACATATGGTCTCCAAGCGTGCATGCTTGTTCTTCGAAAGATGGACACGTGTTCTTAAATTTCTTCCACATTTGTATTTGTATTGAATTGTATTTTAATTGATATCAAATATTGTGTATTATATTTATGTTTTTTCTTTTGTTATAAATTTAGAGATCATAAGTTTGAGTTTATATTTTTTGTTTTTGATTTCTAACATTAATGTACACTTGAAATATATGCAATTTTTATTTTATGAAAAAAAAAGTTATCTCAAAAACTGTACACAAACATGTATGTAAAATTATAAATTTATGGATAATATATGTGTACTTTTTAAAGTACGTAACTAGTAAGCCTGGGAGAAATTATCAAAAAGAAAAATTTAAAAGTTAAATGTTTATAACATTCCAATTTTTTAATAAGAAATTCAAAAAAAGTCAAAGAGGACCAAAATATCTAATTTGCCCTTTGTGTATTTTCTTTTTCCAAAATGAGTGGCATATATTTTCAAAACTGCCATCCTGCATTAATATAAGGTACACCATGCATCAATAGGAGTAAAAATCTAGTTCTGTAAGTTCTGTACCAAAAAAGAGGTTCTGCATATAGCGCTTCCATATATATATATATATATATATATATATATATATATATATATATATATATATATATATATATATATATATATATATATATATATATATATATATATATATATATATATATATATATATATATATATATATATATATATATATATATATATATATATATATATATCTTTACATTATATATAAGAGGAGCGATATGCCACATAAGCATGTTTTTAATCCACCTCATCATTATTTTGTAAGGAAATAAATATTTTACCAAAAAAAACCCTACGTATTAACAACCCTAATATAATCCTAGACTCCATTAGACGACTTCTTTTTCTAAAAACAAAAACACGACAGAACTACTTCTCATGAACTATTGATCTTAAAATCGACTCTTTCATAATTTATTCAACTATTTTCTTTGATCAACATCTTTTTTTTTGTTAATATTAAATCACGAACATGTTTATTTTATTCTTTGAAAACCTTGATTTTCATATTATTCTTTCAAAACAGGTTGATAATTCATTAAAAGATTGATGCTGAGGAGGGTTGAAGCTAAAATCGTGTGTCTATTACTGGAGGTAAATCATGAACCCACAGCTCTGTTAAAGTAACCTCTTTTTTTCTTTTTTTAGTGCTGCACCAACCTCACTTCATCAGCCGGTGTGCATGATGTTGAGTTATACATATTGAAGGCACTTTAGGTTAATGAAGGTTCTGTTTATTGTTTAATAGGTAGCTTGAAAGAAATATATTTAGATTAAAAAGTACTTAAAGTAGTATATCTTTTAATACTCATATGTGTCTGATCTGAATTATATGTTATTTTTCCTTTTTTTCTTTTCTTGGCAGATTGACCGATCATATTCCGAAGTCCATCATACAGTCTTGAATTACTATATTAAAATGCCTTAATGGCTCTTTGTATAGGGTGTCAAGCCTCAAATACATGTAATTATTCTGATGGACGCTACACGTAAGCACATATGACACATGGTTTGTGATTTTATAGAATAATAGTTTATACATTCGTGAGGATTGTGAATAATGAACTTTATGCAGTGATAACGTTGTCTGGTTAATTAATTCAGGTAGTTATCCCATGCACATGTATGTCCAGCCAGCATAATGTATGGTTACTTTAATAGAGCTGTGAGATTCATGATTTTACCTTACACATATATGTTCTGATATTTAAATAAAAGGAATACCAAACTAGCATAATCTAATTAATTTCCTAAGGAGTTTGATTTTGAATCAGGTAGCTCGATGGATGAAGGACGAGGAAGGCTTTTATTATCCTCAATTTGATTCACTTTATATAGGATGGTTCATGCAATGGAGTCCAAGACTATGCTGCATCGGGGCGGGACACTGTAAGTTGCGTTGTGCAATTGGCATTGTGTACTTAGTTGTTTCTTCAATACTTATTAGATAGTTACCATTTTTATTAAATATTTTTTTATGTCTGGATCAGACATTGCGGATCGATAGTTAGCAGGTTCACCAAGATCCCCTACTTCCTCCTCATCATCCTCTATGTAAAGACATAGTTTGTCCGGCGCACGTATAGTCCTTTGAGACCTACGTGGAGGAATTAATTCCGGTGGAACACTCAGACTTTCTGGTTCTACAGGAATTTCATCGCTAGTATTTTCAGAAGGCAATGTATCTTCTTGAATTTCTTCAAGATCATAATTTCTCCCACTGAATTCTTGATTTACAAGATCATTTTCAAAGAAGTCTCCATACCGAGCCACAACTATTTTGTTCTCAGCCGGATAATAAAAGTAGTAACCCATAGTTTCCTTAGGGTAACCTACAAAGATACATTTTACTGAGCGTTGTTGAAGTTTATCTCCAGAGTCACGTTTCACATACGCCTCACAACCCCAGACTTTTAAATAAGACAAATATGGCTTCTTGCCATGCCATAGTTCATATGGTGTCTTATCTACCTTCTTTGTGGGAACCATATTTAGAATACGAACAGCAGATTCAAGAGCATAATCCCAAAAAGATAATGGTAAAGTTGTAAGATTAAACATAGATCGTACCATATCCAATAATGTACGATTTCTCCTTTCAGATACACCATTTTGTTGTGGAGTATACGGAGAAGTAAGTTTCTGAACAATTCTATTCTTACTCAAATAATCTTTAAACTCTTGACTTAAATATTCACCACCACGGTCAGAACGAAGAGCTTTAATCTTCTTCCCTAGTTGTAACTCTACTTCTGCCTTAAACGTCTTGAATGTTTCAAATACCTCATGTTTATGCTTAAGTAAATAAACACAACCATAACGGCTATAATCATCCGTAAACGTCAAGAAGTAGCTAGCACCTTTCCTTGACACATGTCTAAGTGGTCCACACACATCAGTATGTATCAAACCAAGTAGTTCAGTAGCCCTTTCAATATTGTTATTAAAAGGTTTCTTGGTCATCTTTCCAGAGATACAAGATTCACATTTATCAAATGATTCATCATTGATACTTTCCAAAAGCCCATCACGTTGTAGCTTTTGTATGCGAGTCCTGTTTCGCAAAAAAGAAAATAGAAGTCGCTGCAGTGAACTTAGTTGATGAGAAAAATCTTCTGATGTTTACTTAGAGTTGCAGCAAGGTATGTCGCACATAATATCATTTTCATAGTATTTATGTGATACAATTCTTATGTTCTTGAATATTTAAGCTTATGCGTTTTTTTCTATGTTCGTTTAATAGGGTTTACTATTAATAATGTAGAGGGATAGTGTAAAAGATCGAGCATATTTTCCAAACTCTTTACTCGCGAAGCTCCTGATTGGCCAAGTTTGCTTTATGCTTTTCGCATATGCCTTTCACAAAAGTTTTATAAAGATACTTCAAAGCGCGAGTTTTAATATAATCATTCTCTTTACGTGAACTGGAAACTGCTCAAACAAACAGTAATGACTCTGGACAGTGCGTCGAGGTTCGGCACATCGAATAGGATAAGTACTCACTTTTAATTAGCTTTGGTAAAACGATTTTTTAAGTGTTTGACCCGTTAAAGATTATGCATGACTTGAATCAACCCAGTATTGGCAGTTTTGACCCAATCCTGAAATGGTTCACGATTCGGTTGAAATTGGAACTTTTACTAGGCATTGATAACCAAACACTTGATGCCTACTTCAGACTATACACCTATGAAATATTGTATTTATTCTGTGACTCAACGCATTAACTTATATGATTCCTTTTCCATTTTCAGGTTACCAAATGCTTGAGACAATGAAATATATTGAATGTATGGAGTGAACTGAACGTGCATACATTTACAAATTTACACCAACAGCAAAATACTACATACCATTCCAGATTGACACCTTAGCAAAAGATAAAAAAAGAAGACGGCTGTTTAAAATATGGAGTTTATATTAGCAAGGTAAATAATGATATGTCATTTTTAGAAAATTACTTGGTTTGATTTTTTTATGCTTCTCTTTACGAATGTAACTCTACATCCATCTATATCAATGTAGATACTTTCATTGCAAGAATGCTTAAGCAAGTATGATCAATCTGGGATGGGATGACACCTCAGGTTGCAAATGCTGTTTTCAAATATGCATTTACAATATGTGATTGTGTTTATCGCTCACTGTTTATCGATCCGTATATTGGTTGTGTGTTATGTAAAATAGGACAGGAGGATTATAACAGGTTAAGAACGTTGAGTTATCATGGGGCACCATAGTCTAGATTCACGAGAGCTTGTGCCTAAGCTGAGTTTAAAGGTAACTATGTCATTGTATTATATGTCCAACCCTTAAAGGTTGTGTTCATATTCAACTCACACAAAAGATACGTTAATTAATCAGTTCCTATTTGTCCTTTTTCATAAGAGCTATATCTTTTTTCTCTATTCATACCCTGCACTTTCAGTTTCAGGCATGTTTTAATAACGTATCATGTCTTCAGGAACTAAAGATGTTGGTTTATCGTTAATTATTATATATGCTTTTATCTTAATTTTGTTTCTGAAGCATATAGATAATGGTATATAATTGGTGTCCTAATCATAGAACTGGCCATCTGATAATTTCTTGAACGCTGTAAATTCTAGACTAGCAGTCATGTGTTGCAATGTGAGTTTGCTTAATTGATTGTTGTGTGGTAGAGTCATTGGAAGTGCACCACAACTAATAACAATAGGGGCAGATAAAACTTTATCCATCTGGGATATTATGTCATTTAAGGTACACACTTTTCTTTTCATAAAGCTATTCATGCTTTCAGTAAGTCATTAATTGAGATCATGCTACTAATCAACTGATTAGTCTTGTGCAGATACCACCGAGGATGACATCAAGATTGAGGTGGTATTTCTTTTATTTTGACCCATTTAAGTTCAGATACCACTTAAATTAGTTCATTTATGTTAAGTAACTGAGCTAAGACTGCCACCCCTACTAAACTGATTAGTCTTGTCTTTGTAGGAATTACGTCGTATTAAGCCTGTCCCCAAAATGGCTTGCCACAGTGTGGCATCTTGGTGTCATCCTCGAGCACCCAACCTTCATATATTAACATTTGTGAAAGATTCACATATATGGTATGTTGTTATCTCCTTCTTTATATGATAATTGTCGGCACCTTTTTCTCTGCATCATACCTAGCTTTACATATATGCTACATGTTTAAGTAAGCATTTGTCTCTTTGTTAATTTTTGCAGGGCTATTAAGCATCCTACTTATTCTGATCTAACAAGGCCATTATGTGAACTGTCTTCTTTAGTTCCTCCACAAGTACTTGCACCTCACAAGAAGCTCAGGATATGTGACTATTAGTAATTTTGTTTGCTGAATGTTTTTTTAGGAGAAATCGTATTTGCAGTCTTTCATTTATGTTGATGTTTGTGTTGCTGATAACAAATTAGGCAACACAATTCGAACATCAATTCTTTTTCGTTACATTCATTAGAGTTCCAGTGAAAGGTTCTTATTTAGAGAAAATAGCTGATTAAATGCAGAGCATAAAATGTTGAATTACCTTAATGTTTAGAATATCCCATAAAACTACTCAAGGAAAATCAGGAATTATTAAGTGGGTTTCTTTACTTTCACGTATGATTAAGTAAATGTTTGTATATATGAATAATCATTGTTCGGTTTTAATGTTAGGTATATTCCATGGTTCCACATCCTTTACAACCACATATAGTTGCCACTGGAACAAAAATAGGTATCATACTCAGTTAGTTTGATCCTAGGTCTCTTCCTGCTTTTGCTCCCCTACCATAAATACCAGAAAGCCGTGAACATGTATGTAGTTGAACGCAAACTAAAACTGTTACAGTTTCAATTAAACAACGCTGCTAATCCTTCTCTGGAAGTAATGGATCTTTGACTGATACAGGAAGATTAAGGGGAGAGTCTTCTGAACAACTCAATGTTAAGCAGATTAACAAGCATATTAACACTCCCGTTCTACATGATTCGTATTCTGTTCTCTCTGTAAGCAGTTCCGGAAAGTAAGTTTTTCTCTCAAAGGTCTCTTCATAGTGCGGGCATTGATCAAGCTATAATATTTAATCTTGATGAATCATGAAAGGGTATAACGATTTGGTAAATTTTTGTTATAAACTGATTATTGAGTTTAATGTATATTATTTACCGATCCCTATCTTTGCAACAGTTAATCTCAAATTGCAAGTCCAAACATTTCTTAAGTCACTATTGAAAACTATAAGCCATCTTGAATTTTGTGGTATTATTAAATTGGTTTTAATTGACATAACACATTATCTTACTTAAATTATCGAACAAACGAAGAAGGATACTTGAAGCACATAGGAAGTCTTCAAAGCAATGGTGTTCCACTTTAAACAAACTTGCTGACGGTATGATCTTATTTTGTTTATTACCGTCTAAGCTACTTTCTTTTTGTTGCCACCTATTTTTCTAGCATTACCCTCACTTGATTTGACAAATGAAAAATATATAAAAAGGTCAGTTAACAAGTATAACAAGGTTTGCTAGAAGAAAGCAGGTAAAGATTGTTTAAAGTGATTTCAGTTTACGTTGTCGAGCAGCATGCGTAAGAATCTTCTATGGTAAAACCCCTTTCGAATATGTGCTTAGAAAGTGAACCACCTCACTACCAAGCAATATCGCTTGATGAATCTTTATTGGCTGTTTCTGTAATGTCAGGTATTACTACAGGTGGTTTTCGACCATGTCTACCTTGTCCACGTTTTTGAGTTGGCCTTACCAAAGCTTTAGCATTTTGGGTTTTGTCACAAAGTCAACCCACACGTCTCCTAGGCAGATTAAGGTATTCGGTCCCTATTAGTAGTATCTGTTCCTGATGCTCCAACCAGAAAAAGAGATGGTAATTTTATGTGGAGGATTTCTTCACGGTACGTCTTTTTGAGTCCTTTTTCCTACATTTCTACATGTATAATGATAAAATTAATCTGTGTTTAAAGATCTATAGTCTGCCATAAAGTCATACACCATAACTCAGCATTCCTAACATTACCAGTGAGTGGGCTGATGTGGGGTCTCCATTGGATTTTATGCTATTTTGTATAAAGGGGTAATATGATCAAAAGTGTGTCGATTCAAGATTGTATACAAAATAATTGAACGGTGTAAAAGCTTTGAAAGAGCCCACTGACTATTGCCATATACATTGTAGACAAGTTTTTATGGTCAACGTGGGAACTTAAACATGATTTTTTTTCATCAGCCTCATCTAATAGCGACAATGGTAATGTGGGTTTTGGTTATGCTGGAGTGTTTTCTCATCAGCCTATCCACCTAGCAGCAGTAACAGCTGGAATTATGGCTGGTCAAAACCCGATGTTAGTCTCTGCTTTGAATCAGAACAGTATATCATCGACACCATAGTCATTTGGGCTTGGTGCTGGTTATAGTAGGAACACATTGAGCCCAAGCATGATGGCCAACTACGGTCTCGCGGAACATCAACATCCTCAGGTGGGACGTGACTCTAAATCTTTTAGACGCTCTTTATATTATCCAAAACAACCTCAATTATTAGAGCTACAAACTTCATTTTCAAAATCTATGTGTATAAAAACAAAAATATAGGACGAGAAGTACTTACGAGCTTAGCTTTTGGGACGATAAGTGTCTAGAGGTTTTGGAGGAAGAAAATCAATTCTCCATAGGCCATGGAGGTTCACATGTCTTGACTCTGTGGTTGTGAGTTATCCAAAAAAATAATCGATATGGGATTTCGGCTTGTAATGTCACGTCGAATACCGAGGCTACAAGCCTACAAGTTATATATTTCAATTAATTTTCAAATAATGTATATTTTATCTTTTCTTTAACCATTGTTATATAATTCAAAAAAGAACCATTGGATTCTACACTTGATGCATTAGCATTATAGGGGTAAAACATTAATGCAAGATTTGGAAAACATCTGCGACCGAAAAATCAATAATCAGGTACGTGCTGGGTAAAAGGTCTTGTGCGGGAAGAAATGTTTTGAAACCCGGGTCAACGAGGCCGGGTCAACCGGTTGACCCGGTTCCAGTAAAAAAACGGATCATATTGACCTGGGTTTCATATTTTCGAAACCTGGTTCGACCCGCCGGGTTTGAGGTGACCCGGGTCAACCGGTTCTCGAGACCTGATCGGGTTTCGATTTTTTCTGAAAAAAAATATATAAATTCTACATATTTGCGATAGAATTTACTATATTAGTTGGTAAACAATTTATATCTTCAATGTACGGGAATTTTTATGATTTTTATATATAATTTTTGTTAATTATTAAAAATATAAAAAAAATAATTTTTGAAAACCGGGTTAACCCGAGTTGATCCGGACATGATGACTCAACCGGGTCAATTTGAAACCCGAGTTTCAAAACATTGTCCGAAAGGATACAAGAGATGTACAATATCCGACCTCAAACTGGGAGCGATTTCTTACTTTAGTTGTTGTTACAAAGCATACTAATAATATTCACCTATTGTTCTATACAAAAACTAAGATTATGTTCATGCAATATTTTATAATTTATCTCGATTTCATTAACATGCTTAAATGACTTTACATAAACAAGGGTATTTAGACCAATACACCAATCCTTAGCGTACAATTAAGCTAACTAAACAACTAACGCGTCCAGTAGATTTGTGTTACCACGAACCAGCAAAAATGCTATCCCCTTAGATGAATCTTCATTTCTTTTTTTTTCTTTTTTTTCACATCTAACAAACATTAATTTTTTTAACGCACTTAATAAACAATTTGGTATGTTTATAATTGATTTAACTTTACTTTTTGTCAACAATATTCACAAATTTTTTAATAATAGGGATATGTTTTCCAACTTTAAAAATACAATTTTGTCGAGTAATAATGCATTAAAAGATAAGTATACTAAAAATTAAATTTGCACAAATATTTACCAAATAAAAAAAAAGTTAAACGACAACCAGAAGTCATACGCGTCCACCGGACGGGTTTTGCCACTAGTATATATATATATATATATATATATATATATATATATATATATATATATATATATACACATATATATATATATATATATATATATATATATATATATATATATATATATATATATATACATATATATACATATATATATATATATATATATATATACATATATATATATATATATATATATATATATATATATATATATATATATATATATATATATATATATATATATATATATATATATATATATATATATATATATATATATATATATATATATATATATATATATATATATATATATATATATATATATATATATATATATATATATATATATATATATATATATATATATATATATATATATATATATATATATATATATATACTAGCCTTTAGACCCGTCAGATGGACAACCTAGCTTTAAGGATATATTTTTTAATGAAAATTGAAGTTATGTGTGTTTGTATTAGAAGTTTTGTATATGTAGTGTTAGTTATGAGATTAATATTTTAATAACGTAGCATAGAATGGACAAAAATAACGTAGTTTAAAATATGTTATTTATTTAAGAATATTATGAGTTAATAAATTGGTATACGTTAAAGTTATGAATTAGTTCGTTACATTAAAATTTTAAAGAATGTTAATAATATTATATAAATATTTTATGTATTTTTGAATTTTATGAGGTAATAAATTTTGTATATGTAAATGTTATGAATAACTTTTTATATTAATTCTTTTTTAAAATTAATATTATTGTTTAGTTTTTTAGCAAAAACATTATAGTTAAATATTTTTTAGAAATGATTTTGTTTTTTTATATTTTGTGATAAAGTGTATTCTAGCAAAAGTAAGCCCAAAAAGCTCATTCTTGGTATTATTTTTTGCCACGTGCATAATATAGCAACAGTATATAGCCCACTCCAAAACTTGACAGTCCGAATATCTAAAAAAATTTTCATTTTAGTAAGTCAAACTATTGTGAATCATTTGTAATTCCTATTTTCTTTTTGAAGCATTTTATGGAAACCTTTTAATGAATTACATGTGTCATTTTTATATAATTTTGTATTTAAGGCATCATTTGTAATTCTTATTTTCTTTTTGAAGCATTTTATGGAAACCCTTTAATGAGTTACATGTGTCTTTTTTATAGAATTTTGTATTTAAGGCATTGTTTCACCATCCTTCCTTATATATTTTATAGAGTTTTATATTTAAGGAATCATTTGTAATTCTTATTTTCTTTTTGAAGAAATTTATGGATATCCTTTAATGAATTACATGTGTCATTTTTAGAATCTTGTATTTAAGGCATCATTTGTAATTCCTATTTTCTTTTTGAAGCATTTTATGGAAACCCTTTAATGATTTAAATGTGTCATTTTTATAGAATTTTGTATTTAAGGCATTGTTTCACGATCCTTTCTTATATATTTTTATATAATTTTGTATTTAAGGCATCATTTATAATTCATATTTTCTTTTTGAATCATTTTATGGAAACCCTCTAATGAATAACATGTGTCATTTTTATAAAATTTTGTATTTAAGGCATTGTTTCACCATCTTCCTATATAATTTTTATATTTATAAAATTTTGTATTTAAGGCATCATTTTTAATTCTTATTTTCTTTTTGAAGCATTTTATAGAAACCTTTTAATAAATTACATGTGTCATTTTTATAGAATGTTGTATTTAAGGCATTGTTTCATCATCCTTCCTATATAATTTTTATAGAATTTTGTATTTAAGGCATCATTTGTAATTCCTTTTTTCTTTTTTAAGCATTTTGTGAAAACCTTTTAATGAATTACATGTGTCATTTTTAGAATTTTGTAGCATCATTTGTAGTTGCTATTTTCTATTTGAAGAATTAATGTAAACCCTTTATTTAATTATATGTGTTATTTTATAGAATTTTATATTTAAGGCATTTTTTCACCATCCTTCCTTATATATTTTTATAGAATTTTTTATTTAAAGCATCATTTGTAATTTCTATTTTTTAAAGCGTTTTATAGAAACCCTTTAATAATTTACATGTGTCATTTTTATAGAATTTTGTATTTAAGGCATTGCACGTGTCATTTTTATTAAATTTTGTATTTAAGGCATTGTTTCATCATCCTTCTTATATAATTTTTATATTTATAAAATTTTATATTTAATTTGTAATTCCTATTTTCTTTTTGAAGCATTTTATAGAATGAATTACATGTGTCATTTTTATATAATGTTGTATTTAAGGCATTGTTTCACCATCCTTCCAATATAATTTTTATAGAATTTTGTATTTAAGGCCTCATTTGTAATTCTTATTTTCTTTTTGAAGCATTTTACGGAAAGCTTTTAATGAATTACATGTGTCATTTTTAGAATGTTGTATTTAAGGCATCATTTGTAATTCCTATTTTCTTTTTTAAGTATTTTATGGAAACCCTTTATTTAATTATATGTGTCATTTTTATAGAATTTTGTATTTAAGGCATTGTTTCACCATCCTTTCTTATAGATTTTTATAATATTTTGTATTTAAAGCATTATTTGTAATTTCTATTTTCTTTTTGAAGCATTTTATGGAAATCTTTTAATGAATTACATGTGTCATTTTTATAGAATATTGTATTTAAGTCATTGTTTTACCATCCTTCCTATATAAGGGTTTTTGATTTGATTTGATTTGATTTGATTTGATTTGATATATATATATATATATATATATATATATATATATATATATTATATATAGGTATAATTATGATTTGAAACTACAGTTTTAATCCCAGTCATATCCCAGTCACATCTTTTAGCCAATAGTATTTCAGAATTTCCTAGAAAATCTCCAAATCCCACAAAATTTGGAATTAAAATCGCAGTTTTTCGAAAATCACGTTTTGGAACCGCAGTTTTGAAAACTGCAATTTGAAAATCGCGTTTTGAAGGACTGGGATGAGCCGGGTCTGGACCGGTCCGGTTTAGTAATTTGAAAATTTCGGATTTTGTTTAAAAAAATATGGCCAGGGCAAGATTTGAACTTGTGACCTTTTATTCAGAGACAAATACCTTTACCAACTACGCTAGCCAATTATTTGTGATTTACTATCAAAAACTTTAATAATAAATTCTATAAAAACACACACACAAACTATCAATCTTCTGTATTTTATATATATGTATCTCAAATCACTTTTCACCTACAATTTTGGAATTTATGAAAATCTATTACTAGAATATAGGTTTTTAAAGATACCTTTCTTTTGTTTTATCCAAACCCTAATGCTCATATGCAAAAACATACGTAACAGATAAATCACTCCTTCTTCTCAAACCCTAATAATTTATGTTCTTTTTTCTCAAAACCTTAATGATCTTATATTTGTTTATTGTATTTTCAGAAATATGGTGAGGCTTTGTGGGTGTTTTGGCTGGACCTATAGAAGAAAACCACAAGTATATCTTCTACTTTGCTTTTATGTTTTGTTGTTTAAAAACCCTAGCTTACACAAACTAAGTTTCATGAATTTTTTTGATAAGTATGATGTGTACTTCTTTTTTTTAATAAGTTATATTCTGGTAACATTGATGATAAGAGGTCCCAAAGACCATACTCGTGTGTTTCTTATCAGGTATGTCTCTATTATGTTCCATCTTCTATTAATCACGATTTTATCAAGTATGTCACCATTAGCATATGAAACACATAGATCTGATGCCCACAAATATTTGAATTGGAAGACCTTCCCAGTTGATCCCCATATAGAGGTTCAGAATGAAAGCGTAAGATAAGAGTTGGTTTCTGTATCTGCAGATTCAGAATCTAATTTAAATGTGTAGAACAACAAAATTTGTTGATGTTATTCCACCTGATGCCCATGATCAAAAGGTCACTATTTCGACTGAATCACAACTGGGTGGACCGGAATCTCCCCATTTAGCTGAGCATGTTAAGTTTTCTACTCTGGAAGAAGCTTTAAATGTAGAAGAAAAGTAATCGAGATGTGGTTTTCGAACATATTGTATTCGTCTACATATGATGAGTTAATGTATTTTGGTAATATTTTCTGACCAAATGAAACGTAATGCGTATGCAAGTTTGCTAACGAGTGCGATTCTTGTGCGGAAATCAAATACAAGTTCCTGCTGGTATGAGATTTTCAACACTCTGAATTTGATTTATCAGATTTGACTGTGCATTGTTTGTGTTGGTTGGGACCGACTCACTGTTGTATCATCAAAAGTAACAATAAACCACCCCATATTGTTTTTTTCTTATTGTAGTACACTATTCGGCTTCCTGAGGCACAATTTTTGGCAAGAAATAGGAATCATTTTTGAATGATCCATATCAGAGAATCAACTACTGGCAGCCTTCGCATCATCGGCAGCCATCAGAACAGACTGCATATCATGATGGCAGCCATCGGCACAAGTGTAAATGAGTATTAACCTCTCCCCAACCGCACTCGGCGACATTATCTCTAAATTAGCAAATAAAAAACTGTCATGGTTATTATAGGAATTCAAAACTCTCACATTTACTTCAAGACCCATTATGTAAGTAAATGACATGCTAATTATTTCTACGTATTGTTTCATCATTTGCTAATGCTGCTGTTCAAACAGCTAGACTCGTAAGTTGCAAACAAGACTCCTTCAAAGGATAAGAGGTGTTTGATCATAAACCCCAATACCATTCTCAAAACCTTGAAAAAAGTACTCCTATTCTCAAAACCATAATAACTGAAAGTTAGATTTTGCTCGCTGATCTTTTTTGTAGCAGTTGGTACGTTACTGATAGTATGATCTTCCCACCCGATGATAAAGTTTCCAGATTCATTCTCTTGATGCAACATTCCATGCCGACATTTGTTTTATCCGACACACACCAAAATCTGAATGAAAAAAGCTTTGATAATGTAAAGTATCGTCCCTAAATGTTTAGCCAAATGTCCTAAAATAGTTAGTTCATGTCTGTATACAAATGCTGCTGCGAGCTTGAGAAGGTGTGGAAGAGAGGTTGTGATTGATACACATATAAATTAACACTTTCATTAAAAGTGAATGGTTACATCAGTAGCATGCTATTTCATTCTAGGGTACCACACATATGACAGATATAAATTGACACTGTATGACTGCAAAAAAAATATGCTAGAGCAATTGTTCTGGTGTGGCCTGAACTTATGCAACCAAACCAATGAAGACTACAAGACTTTTACTCAAAAGACATACAATACATCAGCATCTTAGGAAGAATACTACACTATCGAGTATTGTGGAGGTTAGTAAGTGTGTTACTGTTTATGCTCTCCTTTTAGGTACATTATATCTCTTGGGTAACTACACGATTATGTTGCAACTTGGTGTTATTGCGATCCTGAACATCGTGGCTCCTTTTTATCGAACGTATGACTATGTCACCATGGCGTCTTTTTTTTGTAATGCATAAGAAAATATTTTTTCTTTGATGAAAATAGACGAAACAAAAGTGGAACTCCCGCGGAAGAGGAAAAAAGTTTGGCTAAGCTTTTACATGTGCAGATTGAATGGCGGGATGATCCTGAGAAACATGAGACCGATTCTACCGAAAAGACCTTTGACCATATTAAATTTTCCAACATCAGGAACTTCACTACAGATTCAGGAAGAGATAGTGGCTCTGATTTATATCTGAAGAAGAAGAATAAAAGTCGGTGAGTGGTGAAAATGATCCAAGTGATGTATATGAAGATCAAGAAAATCTTGGTATGTTTCACACGGATACTGAAATTATGAATATTGAGATACAAAATGAGGAATTGGAAACTGCTGCGTACATGCTCGAGGACTCTGGATGGTTGATAAGTGTGAAAACACTCATCAATAATGATCCAAAAACCACTCAAAACACAGTCAAATACATAATATTTAACTTTAAAATATCAGAATTACGCGTGTATTTGTGTTTTTGTGTTTTCAGGTAAGAAAGATACATTTTGAAGCAAAGACACGTTTTCAAGGACTTATTTGATCAAAAGACGAAGAAAAAGACGAAAGATGCTTTCAAGAACCTTATTTGCCAAACTTTCAAAGATCGAGGGCTTAAGTTGCAATTTCTAAAGAAACAAAGGATGAAAAAGCAATTACTTAAAAGTCTTTATAACCATTTGAAAAGAAATGAAAATGAAAGGACTAAAGGAGAAATAAATGGGAAAGTTTATCTATTTCATTAAACCTGGTCAAAGTCACGGTCAAAACACACGTCTTAACTTTCTTCTCCAACGCAAACAAGAGAGAGAGAAAGAACTCAGAAATAGCGTTCGAGTTTATTATCTTCTCAGCTTTCAAGAAGACTCATAGAGGACGATTCACAAGGTTTCAAGAAAAACTTAAAACACCAAAATTGATCACCTCTTTATCCTCTACAAGATGATACAAGTTAATTAGATCAAGACTCAAGGACGAAGAAACACCCAAATCGGATTGAAGATGAAGAATGAGCTAATCATCGTATTTTACACGTGTCCATTCCTGATTGGAAGAAACACGTCACCTCTCCTCCTTTCGGTGGCTATAAATACAAGACGAAGACTCCACTTCAAGCGGTTAGACTAGGTGTAGTTTACACATAGTTGTAGGTAGGAGTAGTAATCTTTTCAGTTAAGTCAGTTAGTTGTTACTTTCAGTTCAAAGTTAGTTGGATTCTTGTTAAACTTGTAACCACTTTTCTCCATTAATGGAATACTTCTATTTTCTTTAAAGCTTTACTGTCATAATCTTCTACTTATAATTTGCTTTACTAATAAGCTTCTTGTTCATAAGCTTTCGGATAAGTTGATGTTTGTTTCAAAATTCCATTTTGATTTCAGCAATTAAGAGCAATAAGCTTAGAAGCTCGGCATAGCTTATGAGACTTTCACACAGACTTTTCGATATGTTTCTTTTCAGATTTTAGGACTGAATATTTTGAGTTGCCGTTTGGTCATAAGCTTGTCTCACATTCGTCGAAACTGATATACGGTTTGATAAGCTCAAATGAGCTTATGAGAGGATCTTGGTTAGTCTTGCAAGATTATAGTAATCTGTTTAGAGTAAATTTTGTAGTGTTTCAATTGCAGTTATCACAGATAATTGAATATATTCAAATTCAGTTTTTAGTTCAAAAAAATATTTTTGTTATACTAATCCAGTATGCAGGTTCAAGCATTTTGGATGAAGCTGTTGATTAGTGGATGATAGCGGACAGGTTTGGATAGCAATTCGAGTTCAGCAGTAGTTTCTTCGATAAGAGTGTAGATCAGAAGCGAAGGCGTTGTTTGTTTTAAGCGAGCTCAGCGCTCCGCTTCACATCAAAGGACTAGGCCTGGATGAAAATGGTTAAGCACCATTTTTATTCTGAAAATCTTAGTGTAATATGCTAGTTGCTATTCGTAGTGTACTTGTAGTTTAACCTTGCTTGAATTACTTCTCTGAATTACTTGTTGATCTGTTTGCACCTTGAGCTTTTAGTTTTCCATTTATACTTGATTGATTTGTAGACATGAGCTAGTAGTTTTAGATCTCTTGTAGGCCTATTAGGTTTGGAGCTTATGAGCACTGACTTATAACTGGATAAAAAGCTTTGAATAAGTTGTCGATTAGGAGTAGTATTCAGGAGATTCTACATATAATCAGCAAGTGTAGTATCTGATTTTAGTCCTCAACTAGTGTTTGGCACTAGTGTTTTAATCTTGATCTTGAATTGTTAGGTTCGTGGTTAAGTCGTGTTGTTAGTTTTATTTGGTAGAAATAGAACGTGATTAATTAGCCGACTGTAAATCAGATTTGAACATTTGTATAAGTAAAAAACTATAGGGCATTCTGAGTTTTTATCATAACATGTACTAGCAAGAATGGCAGATCAAAAGCGTAGGATTTAGGGCCTTTCAATTAGCGAAGTCGTTGAAGATCTCTTTAAATGTAGCTAAGCTCAATATGTTTCGGGTTTATGATATAATATAATAAACGGTTAAGTAAAGACTAAATGGTAAATTGGTAAGGAGTAGAATGCTTCCTTATATAAGTTCTCTGTTTGTTTTTGCACTAGTTTAGTCAGAATACAAGTTAGGACCCTGAATTTGTATAGTTTCTTTTCGCCCACAGTCCTTCCTGTTAATCAATGTGTAGCTCATTAGCTTTAGATTTTGGGGAAATACGAGTTCAGTCCTTGATTCTCTATATTGTTATTACAAGTACAGTCCTTGTTAGATACCCAGATATCCTTTTTGGTTAAGATTAGTTGCAAGTTAAGTCCAATTCGTTAGTTTTAGATAAACAGTGACTCGTTAAGTTGGTTACAAAATAAGTCCCTGTTTGTTAGTTAGATTTGTTGGTAACTTTTTGTTGGGCTTTACATTGAATTTGGGCTAATTAGACTTTAGCAGTTTAATTTTCATTAGTAGAATTTAATTTGTAGTTTTATAAAATTTGTATTTTTCATTAGTAGTGTAACTTTGTATTTTTCATTTCAATATTTTTGTGCATTTAATTTTTTTTTACTTGCAATATGTTTTACGTGCAACGTGTTTTAGAGTAATACATATACGTATATAGATATTTTTACATTTTTGCTTGTTAATTATGAATTAGACATAGATTACCAAACAAGTTTTTTTTAACCAAAAACAATCAAGTCAAGCTTAAAATTGTTATATCAATTCGGATTGAATCGAGAAAAACGAACTAAAAAATGAAATATTAAATGGCGCCGCTGCCGGTTCTTTTCGTGAAGATTAACGGTTTCGAGTGAGATGATTGGATTTTGGGATCCGTTCACTTTGTGAACGTTATTTTTACGTATTATAAATCAAAAAGATAAAAAAAATCAAAAAGATAAAAATACAAAAAAAATAAAAAATCACAAAAATCACTTCTTTTCCTAAAGAATTGAACCAAAAAAATAAAAAATCCAAAAAGTAATCTTTTTCCTAAAAGATTACAACAAAAATATATATTATATCGTTTTCATGGTTTTTACGTACATATAATATTTTTCTTAAAAAACAAATAAATACAAAAATATTTTCTATATATTATTATATGTAAATACGTATACGTATAAGAACAACCAACATACATATTCTCCATAAGTATTGCCGAGGCAATACACCGTGTTGAGGGGCGTTCCGGTCCTTGAAACGCGTATCGATCAAATTCAATAAAGCAAGAATAGATAAATACTTCCAATAGGCAATAATTCGAAGAATACAAACTACAAAGTGAATAGAAAGGCGATGTGCTATAAAATGCCATCTAAGGGTCAATAGGTACTTAAGTGCTTCGCACCACCTAACCCCCCGTTCACTAGTGCGTATACTAAGAAGGAAGGCTTTATTGGGGGTCTTGCACCCAAGTAGTAATTATATATATACTTTCTTGTGGATATTTCATATCGAACCTCGAAGAGGATAATCCTTTTCTTCTTCAAAGTCGACCGAGGGCTACTCCCTCATTCCTCGTGTTTACTTACACGTGTACTCGCACACGTGTAAACATACCACCTTTGGTGTATTACTTCCTTCCCCGAGGAAGCTTTTAGACGTCATTTCACTTGTATATACATTCGACCATTTTGTAGCCATGGATCAACGTCCTATTATGGAGATTCTCCAATCGAAAGTGGAGGGAAATGCCGACGCCATCGTTATACCTGAAATAAACGCACACACTTTTGAGCTTAATACACACATGATCACTTTGGTTTCTTCCAGCCCCTTCTTAGGGAGACCCATAGATGACCCCCACGACCATATTAAGAGGTTCTTGTTACTTTGCAATACATTTAAGTATAATGGGGTCCCTCCTGATGCCATTAAGATGATCCTATTCCCATTCTCCTTAGAGGGTTTTGCTAGAAATTGGTATGATAGGCAACCATCTATGAGCATCTTCACTTGGGAGGATTTAAGGAATAAGTTTTTGAACCAGTTCTTTCCTCCATCAAGAACTACGGCCTTGAGAAAGTTAATTATTGGTTTTCAACAAAGGAATGATCAAACATTTAGTGAGGCTTGGGAAAATTTCAAGGAGTTATTGAGGAAATGTCCAAATCATGGATTCAATGAGGATCACCAAATCAACACTTTCTATAATGGATTAAGACCACACCACCAAGATTCACTCAACTCTTCCGCGGGTGGAAATATTTTCTCTAAATCCATTCATGAAGCTTGGGACATTATTGAGAACAAATCGATGGTGCAAGCTAACACACAATTTGATGAGAGAGTCCATGTGGTGCAAGAGAGTGTTACTCCTCAAATCGAAAACATGATCTCTCAAAAGCTTGATACTATGACCAACACACTCATGAAATTTTGTGAACTCTTAATGAACAAGAATTCCACCAATGATGTGAATACTATTGCTATTTCATGTGAGACTTGTGGAGGTCCCCATTCCTACCAACAATGTGATAAAGTTCAAGGCTATCAAGGGGAGTGTTATGCTTACCAAAGGAACAATTACAAAGCACCCAACACCTTTCAAGATCAAGAAAATAATTTTCATTCACCCAATCAAGGATTTCAACCACCACCTTTCCAACCCCAAGGTTTTCAAGGAAATGTTCCACAAGATTATAACATAATTGAGCTTTTTCACAAAATGAATCAAGAGAATGAAAGGAGGTTCCAACTTAATGAGAAGAGATTAAGAGAAATGAATGAAGCTCATGAGAGAAGAATGAGAGAAATACATGAAGACACAAATAAGAAGTTTATGATGCTTTATAATCAAAGACCACAAGGGGCTTTACCTTCTAACACACAAACAAATCCAAGGGCAAATGTCAATGCTATTACAACAAGAAGTGGAAAGACAACAAAGGATCCTTCACCTCCTACACCTCCTATTGTTCCACCCACTTTTGTTCCTACTTGTGACAAACCTTCTACCTCTATTTCACCACCTCAAAATGCTCCTATTCAATCAAACACACCTTCTCAACCTATTCCTACTTCTCCTCTACCTTCCACACCTCCTAATGAAGAAGCTAACAAAGACAAATCTTCCACTACAACACCTACTCCACCTACACCAAAACCAACTCTTCCATATCCTTCAAGGTTGAAAAAGGACAAGTTAAAGAACAAGGATGACATCCAAGTCTCAAATTTCTTAAGGATGTTCAAGCAACTCAACATCAACATATCCTTTGCGGAAGCTCTTGCTTATATGCCAAAGTTTGCTAAGATGTTCAAGGATTTACTCTCAAACAAGGAAAAATTGGTTGATTTGCCCAACACATCCCTTAATGAAAATTGTTCCGCCGTGCTACTTAAAACCTTACCAACAAAACTTGGAGATCCGGGGCGCTTCTTGATACCTTGTAATTTTCCTAGGGTGGAAAATTGCATGGCACTAGCGGATCTTGGGGCAAGTATCAATCTCATGCCATTATCGCTTTGGAAAAGACTTTCACTTCCCGAGCTCACACCTACTAGGATGACACTTGAGTTAGCTAACCGTACCATAGCTTATCTGGTAGGCATAGCGGAGGATGTGTTTGTAGGGGTTGATAAGTTTACCTTTCCCGCGGATTTTGTAGTGGTTGATTATGATATGGACCCGAGAGTTCCTCTTATTGTTGGTAGACCCTTTTTAAGGACGGGTCGTACTCATATTGATGTGGCGGAGGGGGAACTTATTATGAGGTTGGAAGATCAAAAGATTGTGTTTAACATGGGACAATTGTCTAAGAAATCCAATGAGCCCGAGACGGTTAAGCATGTTGATATTCTTGATAAAGAGGTGAATCACGTTGATATTCTTGATGAAGTGTGTAATGAATACTTTCATGAAGCTTGTAAGAGTGGTGAATATGATCTTCCTTATGTTGAGACCATAGCCTCCATTACTTCCTCATTGAGTATTCATGAACCCCAACAATTTCATTTTGGAGATTTGAGTCATATTTTCAACACAAATGAGGAAGCAAATGAGGATTCTAGTTATGATGAACCACCTCTTTTTGATACACCAATTTATGATGCATATAGTGATGATGAGTTCTCTATTTTTGAGCCTCTATTCTTTGATGATCACACTACCTTGAGTTTTGAGGATATACCTTTTGAAACACCAATACTTGATATGCCAATCTATGATGACTGTCATGATGAGGAGGGTCCTATCATTGATGAGAGTGATAAGGTTTTTGAGATTGAAAGATTGCTTAGTGAGGATGAATTGATTAAACAAACTGAAGATTATCTTAAGAGAGATGATATTGAGATTGATAACTCTAGTTCAAATTGGGAAGAGGATGTTCTAGAGATTGAAAGATTGCTTAGTGAGGATGAATTGATAGATAAACAAATTGAAGATTATCTTAAGAGAGATGATATTGAGATTGATAACTCTAGTTCAAATTGGGAAGAGGATGTTCTAAAGATTGAAAGAATGCTTCGTGAAGATGAGTTGATTAATGAGGAGATTGAAGCTTATCTTAAGAGGGATGATATTGTGGTTGATACATTTTCTTCTAATTGGGATGAGGATATTCGTGAAATAGAAAGATTGCTTTATGGAGATTCCATTCCCACTCAACCTTCTCAAGAACCTTCACATATTACTCCTTCTTACACACCTTGTGGAACACCTCAAAACCAAAATGCTTCACTTATTTCACCACCTTTCTTACAAACCAATTCACACAATCTCTTTGAGCTTTCACTTGATGAACCAATATTTGAGAAGTTTCGATATGATAGTGACTTGTATCATTTGGATGTTGAAATGGAGAGATTCTTTATGTCACCATATGAGGATGTTTTTGATGAGGAGTTTTCTAAGAACAAGAAAGAAATGGTGGTTTCCTCTACAAGTGTGATGACCCTTACTACTCCACACCCTTTCTCTCATGATGTGAAGTATCAAGGAGAATCTTCAAAGGCTTCCACCACCTGTTATTTTCCCATGAAGCAAAAGATTTTTGATCCTGGTATAGAGAATGTTGAGCCAACTCAGTATCCGCTTGATGCATTAAAAGGAAAACTGGTGGGAAATTTTAAAGTATCACATTATCATCTTATAGGACACTTAAGGGAAAGAATCATAAACAAAGAAACCTCACCCACCTCACCATTGATTAAGAAGTCCACTTTTGGGATGTGCTATTCTTGGGAGGGCAATTATGTATTTGATCCTGGTGGATATTTATGGGATTTTGTGTACCTGAGAACTTGTTTTACCTTACCATAGAGAGTTTTTCCTACGAGGGTAAATCTTTTACTCTCCATGATGGTTTCCCCAAGGACAACCTAATTCGGGGCCGAGTCGAGCTAGCGACTTAGGGTTAAAAAAAACTCAAGCATTGAATAACTAGGTTATAAACGTAGAGTAGATTTTCAATAGGTTAGGTTTAATTAAAAGGATGTTATAGTAGAGTTGAAGTGGAGGGGTGGCTTTTCTTCGTCTTTTGGTGTTTGTTTCAAGGGTTTCTCTCTCACATTTCATGCTTGGCGCTTATGGAGGAGGCCCGTGTATCTGGTTCACTTCGATTAGTTTTTGCTATTGTGATATTCAAAACAATTGTGCTTAAAATGAATACCCTTTAGTTGTCTCTTCCTTAACTTGAGTTAAGCAAAGTTATCAATGTCATAAGTGTAGGGGAGTTTACTCCATGCTCTTAAACATTGAGGACAATGTTTATCTTAAGTGTAGGGGAGACTTCTATCGAAGTGACCTTACCTAGACCATTGCCTTAACTTCATGATAACTTGGAAATTAATTTTTCAAACATTTTTCAAATTTTTGATCTACTTTGGCCACCAAAAATATGCATTCATATTTTTCATTAATCATTTGCATAACACATTTGCATTGTATATATTTCTTCTTTTACTTTTCATAAAAAATATATAAAAAAATAATATAATAAGGATATGGTTTAACAAGTTTAGATTTCTTTGACATATTAGGCCCGCCATGGATATTTTGACTCAACCCGAGTTTGCTTATCTTAGCATTCTCTAGCTAATATCCTTAACCATGTAGTCCTTCATTGGTCTATTAGGCTAAGCATCCACCACTCTCATTATTTGAGATTTTAAATTTGTGGAGAATGGGAAATGATAGAGTTGAAACAAGTATAAAAGGGCTAGATAAACTTCATGATAATTACGTGTGGCTAAACCCTTCTCTTCTTTATCTCTATTTTCTTCGCATGTATATATGTTAATAAATAATCAAGAACGGTTTTAATTGGTTTGTAGTCTCTTATGCATTTTTGGCTAATCATTCATGGTTGATATAAGTACGTCTTAAGATTCTAAGTTAGAACGTTTTATGTGTACTAGACTTATGTCATGCTTAATACTTAGCGGGTGTTTTTCCTTTTATTCTTTTCAAATTTCTTTGTGAGGAATAAAGAAAAATAAGAGCGGCTTACAAAAAAATGAGTGGCTAGAAAAAAGAGAAAAAGAAAAGAAAAGAAAAAAATATATACAAGACTCCCAAGAGGGGCAGTGTGGTGTTAATTATAGTGACTATTGAGTTCCAATATTACCTTGACGGGTTGCGGGGATTCAATAGATTGCTCCAATATAATATTACCTTGACGGGTTGCGGGGTTGAAGATCCAAAGTCTCAAAAAGATGGCGGATTTAAATTATTGCATGAGTTTTATTTTCTTTCCTTAGCGAGTGTGTAGCTACTTATGAAAGCATGACATGAGGATTTTACACATAAGGCGAATGGCTTATTATTCTTGAAACGGACTTATATTAATTGTGAGCGGTTTTTCAAGTAATGGATGAGAGGATTACTTAGGATTAAAACCGTGCTTCCTTATTTTTGGATTTTACATTTCTTATATTTCATGCTTGAAATAATGACAAATTTGCTCTCAAGCAATTTGCTCAAATAATAACCGGTTCCACATTTAATTGTCATGAATAAGTTGATGCACTTTTTACTTGTGAATGCAATGATCCCATTTTTAAGCTTGGTATGGGGAAAGTAAAACTTGAGGGTGATAAGTATCCATGATACCAAAGCCCTAATCAAAGTCATTGAATTCTTTATGAGTTATTTCCATCAAAACCATTTATAAATTCAAAAATATATAAATAGAATTGTTTTCTTTGCATTGCATTGTAAATATTCAAAATCATTCATCATGTAGTATAGTTTAGTTTATTAAATCATAAAATGGCCAAGGTTGGTTAATTATGAGAAAAGTGTAACTTGGTGCTTTAAAATGCTGCATTGCATGAGGTCATGGCAATGGTCAAGTGGAGGGGAGTTGATAAGTGTGAAAACACTCATCAATAATGATCCAAAAACCACTCAAAACACAGTCAAATACATAATATTTAACTTTAAAATATCAAAATTACGCGTGTATTTGTGTTTTTGTGTTTTCAGGTAAGAAAGATACATTTTGAAGCAAAGACACGTTTTCAAGGACTTATTTGATCAAAAGACGAAGAAAAAGACGAAAGATGCTTTCAAGGACCTTATTTGCCAAACTTTCAAAGATCGAGGGCTTAAGTTGCAATTTCTAAAGAAACAAAGGATGAAAAAGCAATTACTTAAAAGTCTTTATAACCATTTGAAAAGAAATGAAAATGAAAGGACTAAAGGAGAAATAAATGGGAAAGTTTATCTATTTCATTAAACCTGGTCAAAGTCACGGTCAAAACACACGTCTTAACTTTCTTCTCCAACGCAAACAAGAGAGAGAGAAAGAACTCATAAACAGCGTTCGAGTTTATTATCTTCTCAACTTTCAAGAAGACTCATAGAGGACGATTCACAAGGTTTCAAGAAAAACTTAAAACACCAAAATTGATCACCTATTTATCCTCTACAAGATGATACAAGTTAATTAGATCAAGACTCAAGGACGAAGAAACGCCCAAATCGGATTGAAGATGAAGAATGAGCTAATCATCGTATTTTACACGTGTCCATTCCTGATTGGAAGAAACACGTCACCTCTCCTCCTTTCGGTGGCTATAAATACAAGACGAAGACTCCACTTCAAGCGGTTAGACTAGGTGTAGTTTACACATAGTTGTAGGTAGGAGTAGTAATCTTTTCAGTTAAGTCAGTTAGTTGTTACTTTCAGTTCAAAGTTAGTTAGATTCTTGTTAAACTTGTAACCACTTTTCTCCATTAATGGAATACTTCTATTTTCTTTAAAGCTTTGCTGTCATAATCTTCTACTTATAATCTGCTTTACTAATAAGCTTCTTGTTCATAAGCTTTCGGATGAGTTGATGTTTGTTTCAAAATTCCATTTTGATTTCAGCAATTAAGAGCAATAAGCTTAGAAGCTCGGCATAGCTTATGAGACTTTCACACAGACTTTTCGATATGTTTCTTTTCAGATTTTAGGACTGAATATTTTGAGTTGCCGTTTGGTCATAAGCTTGTCTCACATTCGTCGAAACTGATATACGGTTTGATAAGCTCAAATGAGCTTATGAGAGGATCTTGATTAGTCTTGCAAGATTATAGTAATCTGTTTAGAGTAAATTTTGTAGTGTTTCAATTGCAGTTATCACAGATAATTGAATATATTCAAATTCAGTTTTTAGTTCAAAAAAATATTTTTGTTATACTAATCCAGTATGCAGGTTCAAGTATTTTGGATGAAGCTGTTGATTAGTGGATGATAGCGGACAGGTTTGGATAGCAATTCGAGTTCAGCAGTAGTTTCTTCAATAAGAGTGTAGATCAGAAGCGAAGGCGTTGTTTGTTTTAAGCGAGCTCAGCGCTCCGCTTCACATCAAAGGACTAGGCCTGGATGAAAATGGTTAAGCACCATTTTTATTCTGAAAATCTTAGTGTAATATGCTAGTTGCTATTCGTAGTGTACTTTTAGTTTAACCTTGCTTGAATTACTTCTCTGAATTACTTGTTGATCTGTTTGCACCTTGAGCTTTTAGTTTTCCATTTATACTTGATTGATTTGTAGACATGAGCTAGTAGTTTTAGATCTCTTGTAGGCCTATTAGGTTTGGAGCTTATGAGCATTGACTTATAACTGGATAAAAAGCTTTGAATAAGTTGTCGATTAGGAGTAGTATTCAGGAGATTCTACATATAATCAGCAAGTGTAGTATCTGATTTTAGTCCTCAACTAGTGTTTGGCACTAGTGTTTTAATCTTGATCTTGAATTGTTAGGTTCGTGGTTAAGTCGTGTTGTTAGTTTTATTTGGTAGAAATAGAACGTGATTAATTAGCCGACTGTAAATCAGATTTGAACATTTGTATAAGTAAAAAACTATAGGGCATTCGGAGTTTTTATCATAACATGTACTAGCAAGAATGGCAGATCAAAAGCGTAGGATTTAGGGCCTTTCAATTAGCGAAGTCGTTGAAGATCTCTTTAAATGTAGCTAAGCTCAATATGTTTCGGGTTTATGATATATAATAATAAACGGTTAAGTAAAGACTAAATGGTAAATTGGTAAGGAGTAGAATGCTTCCTTATATAAGTTCTCTGTTTGTTTTTGCACTAGTTTAGTCAGAATACAAGTTAGGACCCTGAATTTGTATAGTTTCTTTTCGCCCACAGTCCTTCCTGTTAATCAATGTGTAGCTCATTAGCTTTAGATTTTGGGGAACTACGAGTTCAATCCTTGATTCTCTATATTGTTATTACAAGTATAGTCCTTGTTAGATACTCATATATCCTTTTTGGTTAAGATTAGTTGCAAGTTAAGTCCAATTCGTTAGTTTTAGATAAACAGTGACTCGTTAAGTTGGTTACAAAATAAGTCCCTGTTTGTTAGTCAGATTTGTTGGTAACTTTTTGCTGGGCTTTAGATTGAATTTGGGCTAATTAGACTTTAGCAGTTTAATTTTCATTAGTAGAATTTAATTTGTAGTTTTATAAAATTTGTATTTTTCATTAGTAGTGTAACTTTGTATTTTTCATTTCAATATTTTTGTGCATTTAATTTTTTTTACTTGCAATATGTTTTACGTGCAACGTGTTTTAGAGTAATACATATACGTATATAGATATTTTTACATTTTTGCTTGTTAATTGTGAATTAGACATAGATTACCAAACAAGTTTTTTTTAACCAAAAACAATCAAGTCAAGCTTAAAATTGTTATATCAATTCGGATTGAATCGAGAAAAACGAACTAAAAAATGAAATATTAATGGTTATGTTGCTAATTGATAGGTGTGAAAACACCCATCCTTTTACCACTTATTTCTTGCTAAAACAAGACCAAAACGCGTATATAATGTCATTTGTTTGGAATTATGCGTGGTTTGTGTGTTTGTTGTGTTTTCAGAGCCAACCGGATAAATATTGAAGAAAACCTGGGATTGAACGGGTTTTATCGAAGAAAAAGACGAAAAGACGAAGTCTATAGTCCAAGAGATGTAAAAGATTTGAAGTCAATGGGCCTATTTGAAGATTTATCGAAGAAAAGGACCAAAGATGGAAGATTTATATATGTCGAAGAACTCAAGTCTATTAAACGAAGAAATTAAAGGACGAGTTGAATTTATTCATCGACAAAATCCCGAATCAGAATTGAAAATGTCAACTTTACTGAAAAGACGAAAAGAAAAAGAAAGGAAGAAAGCCCACTCACCAACCAACCACTAGGCCTATAAATAGAAGAACCCTTCACATTTTGGACTACTTTTTCATTCCCAGTTTATTTTTTTTCTTGTTTCGTAGGGTAACCAACACCATTAAGGTGTTGGTGATTTTTCATCTTTGTTTTCACAAATCTTGTAAGGTTTAATCTTTCCTTTTGATTGTTTAACATTATTCTTTCAATATAATCTTTCATTTAATCTTGTTCATCTTCCTCTTGTTGATTCACAGTTTTAAGTTTTATTTTGTTGAGTTTGATCTTCAAAAGTAAGTGGGTTTTGTGTTTTTATTGTTTTGGTTTGATGATTATGATTAGTAGATGATTAGTGGTTAAATTGGTATAAGTTTTGGTTAAAAACTTGGTTGATTTTGGTTAAATTCGTAGCTTTATTATTTCCCTGTTCTTCGTCTTTAAGTTTTTCCCAGATTCCGGATGAGCAACAGTTATTCCGGATGAAGGTGTTAGCTAATTATTCCGGATGAGTCAAAATATTCCGAACCAAAGTTTTGTCAGATTATTCCGGATGAGCATGTATTCCGAATAAAGCAATTATTCCAAATGAGCAGACATTTCCGCATGAACAAATTTATTCCGAGTAAACATTTTTTCCGAATCAGTTTTCTTTTCCGAATAAGCTGTTATTCCGAATGAAAGTATTCCGGATGAAGGTATTCCGAATGAAGGCTTTTTATTCCGAATAAAGTTATTTTCCGAATCAAGCATTTTGCTTTATTTATTCCGAATCAGTTCTATTATTCCGCATCAACAAGATATTCCGAATCAGCATTTTTGTTTAATTATTCCGGATCAAGGAACATTCCGGATGAGCAAGGTTTATTCCGAATAAAGGATATTCCGGATCAACACAATTATTCCGGATCAATGCTTTTTCACATTTATTCCGGATGAGCAAGTTTTCCACATAAACCATTTATTCCGGACGAAGCCAATTATTCTGGATCAGTTTTTCTTTTGAGTATTCCGAATCAATAGTTTTGCAAGTAAGGGTATTTTACTGTTTTATTGTTTAATTTTAATTCATGCTCTATTTTATTAACTGCTTTTATTAGTTTGTTCTTTATTACTTCACGCATTTTATCCTTTTTAATAGAATAGATAACCAACCCCTTTTTTAGTAACCAAGAACAGCTATTCCACTTTGAACCGTGATCGATTCGAGAAGATACCGAGAAACGAACTTTCAACATAGCAAAATCTCTTATATCACTAATCAAAGGTCATTTCCATTGAAATTGAGTACCCCACGCGTGTATCTGATATCTAATACCAATCGAGATCTCATTGGACATACTTCTGTTTGTGACTAGAAAACTGAAATTGGCTGGTCCGTATGCAATTCAACGGTTTGTGATTCTGGCAAACTGCTGCAAGGTACTCAAATAGTATTAGACATTTGAATGCTCGAAATTGGAACTCTTATATGTTTGTTTTTATGCTTATATCAGTACTCAAAGCTGCTATGGCACCCTCCGTGAGTTGGTGCAAGGCAACTTGAAGAAAACATTCATCTTTACAAAAATATGATCGATAGTTTCAGCAACTTAAAGTTTTCTTTGTAGGATGTGTATTGAGCAGATCCAGTTGCTTTTGGCAAATGCTCAGAAATGAATAGGGCCTCATGCTGTAGCAAGTTGTCTTGAGGCTAATGATATTGGTTCGCACTTCATCCGTTTCCTAGTATTTTATGCTACATTCATTTTCTTATACTTATTCTCTGAAGTGATGCTCACTATATTTAGTTATATTTTCACGTGTCTGCTTGTCATTTACAGTTGTGTACAACAATTAACCGAGCCAACCGTGGAAATCTGTCACCTAATGAGCTAAAAGAAAGACAAGTATGATTTCTTTTACTTTAAAATCCTCTCCCTTTCTATGGTTGTTTGGATGCATGTTTCTCAAGTGACAGTGTAATTATTAGAACACCAGTAAAGAAGTACACCTAAAAAACTACACAATTGCAACCGTGGCTTTAAGTGAGATTCATATTTGATTGTTTCACCTTCTAATTAGTATTAATTTGATCCACAAGAGTCCGTGCAATTGAATAAGCCATCACACACAACGAGTGGCGAAATTGAACAAGAGAACAGAGTTCAAAAACACCCTTAACGATGGCTATAGCCGGAGGAAATATGGGAAAAGAAATTCTTAATGCCAACTACCCAAGGTACATCCATATATTTTTCCTTACTGCTTACAGTAGAATCCTGCTAAGGAAACATCTACGAACAAATATATGAATTTGTGGGATAGGAAAGATTGTGGCTACTTTTGATTTTTATGTTTTAGGATTTATGTATTCTTATTGCAATTATACATCTTACTCAAATGATCGTCTTTTTCAGATGTCCATGTGGCGTTGTACTGATGAACTTCGTGTTCGAACAGAAGAACTTTATAGATCAGCAAGGAGTGATGTGAAGCATTATATATGTATCTAATTATTTATTACTATGTAGTACAGAAATTGCTGAATTATTGTCTTATTTTCTTCAGAGTTCTGGAAACAGGTTCCTCCAATGAGCCCTTGGCTTATTCTATCAAGATAGGCCGTCTCAGAAGAAAGTCACATCAACATCTTGTCACTGATTAGAAGAAAAAAAACAACAGCACTGTATGAACATTATAATCCTACTTTTCACTATAACAACCAGGTTACTTCGTTTCTCTTACATTGTAATAAAAAATCCAAACTGCTTTAAAGTTTAGTAGACACAGTATTGGCTCCTTGTCTGCCAATTACTCATGAAAACAAATGACCAAATTTAGTCTTGCAGGCTCAAGCGTAAATGCACATGTGCATCACAAGCGCCTTTCAATAATCAGGAAGTTGATGTACTCCAGCACTGCTACTGATATGATTCAGCCACTACTTGGCGAGGCAAAAAAATCAAGGTATATTATTCGTAATTAGGTCTAGATGTATGTATGATTATATTTTTTGAAAACCTGAAAATATAAACTTATAGTGAGTTTGTAGGACAATGAGACATCACAAGCCATATAAATTGGTTGTTACCTGAAACAAGCTACCTGGCCTTCTTGTGCAGGTAACAATTTCTACTGCTAACAATTCTATACGCACCTTTAACTTGAGTGGCCTGCTACTAACAAAGGTTATACCAACAAAAGTTAAGCTGTTCTCCTCGTCTTTGATAATCTAGGAAAACTTACACCCTCATTGTCTCGGGTTGACAACGTTATTCTAGGTTCATGGTTTATATGCGATCATTTCGGATGTGGTTGCTCGGCATGTGGATCCTTAGGACTTTTGGTCATGTGGATCTTCCGAAATTCTGATTCTTCCAAACATACACACGGACATTATCCAAAATAATTAAAAAGTTGGAAGTTTTAGCACAGTTATGTGCCTAAGGAAGCGAACTGTTTCTTGCAGTTGCGCAGGTCTCGAAACTCATCCTACCCTCACCCAAATTTAACCACGGATGATAACCCTAATAATCTTGGTTATAGCAAATGATGATTTTTTGATAATAAGAAACTCATTACGTATGTTTTCTGATGTATTTTCTTTGCTGCAGGAAAGTACTTTATATGGATTCAAGGGATTCATGATGGGTGGACCAGCTGGGATCATAAAGGGAAATTGATATGTTAATATCTTCAGGTATAGAAGAAGTTCAGCTTTTTCTTAATTAGGCATGAGTTAAGGCCCATATATTAATATATATTTTATGGCGTGCAGGAAACAACGTCGTTTCAATGGCTTTTGTGTTGTTTTACATTTTAGTGGTTGTCGTTTTACATTTTGCAAAAAAATTGATTCTTTGTCGTGATGGAGAAAACCTGACCCACCAGCCACTTCTTTTTTTAATAAACTTAACCTCTTCCGTTAACAAATAAACAAAAACAAAATCACCCGATCTCACGGGAACATTCACTCACTCCTTTCACAATTACCACTCTTAATCACTCTTCATCTCTAACAGTAACACTACCAACCCACCAATTGTACTAATAATCATTTGCCAAAGTCCTGATCTAAACAACTTACGACGTAACAACTGTAGTAAGAACAATTATGCAATTAACCTTCTCTTTTTTTGTTTACTGTGCTTCATGCTTTAGCCTAGGATCACATGGAACTATGACTTTGTTACTCATATCGTTGCTATACTATCTGCCAGTCTATACATGATTTCCTTACTTTTCTATCAGGGAGATCACTAGCTAATGTGGTGTTCAAAACCTACGGTGATAACAGCATGAGGCAAGCCAGAAACTAGAGATCGTTCTCATTTACTATCTCTACTCGCGTATACCATTGAGGTAAGGGTCCTTCTCGATCAGTTTTCCAACATAATGTTATTACTACTCATTTAATTACAGTACTTAATCTATGAAACTTGATTATATTGAGAAGGTATAATTGCAGTTCTTTCAAGCAGCCGATTACAAAACCATGATCAATAAGGTATGTCTTTTCGATTTTGATGTAACGAATCAGAGTTTTCATTTGATATATTAGCTACTATATTGTTTTATGATTGGTTGTTGCAGGTTTAGTCTTTGGCTTTTTATACTTGGCTGAGGCTAGAGTTGATAAACATCATAGGAAGATGGTCAAATGGGTTCTTGGTCAAGATCTTATGGTTTCTCTGTTTCTTGCAGCTGATATTGATAACAACGCATCTCTCAGGTAACGTTACTATAATTATGATTGTTATATTTGTTGAATTTGCGTTAGAGGGTGTTTGGATAAGCACTTTTGTAAACTCGAACCTCAACAAATTCAAGCTTATTCTGTTGAGTATGTGGTTCATCTCTTATGTATTTATCAATTCATAATGTGTAGGCATCAAGAATGCAATATCTCCCAAAGATATGTTTTAAGCCCGTTTTCATTGCATGTATTTGGGATTGATTTCTATAATAGAGCCACAGAAACACAACTGGTGTGGAATTCAAAAGCACAAGTAGTTTAGATGTTAAGCAACACGTAATTTATTATTTATTTTTCATTTACTTTACTGAATTAAGGAAGTTTGAGTAGAAGCAGATCCATCGTTACCACTGAATGGTCTAGGAGAGCTTCGATGCATTGGAGCAATCACATTAAATGAATACAAAAAATATATCGAAAAGGACCCAGATCTTGAATGTTTTTTTGCTCATCATTACAAATTTTTAATTGTGTGTATATTGTAAGAGTTTCTACGGAGGTTTATGCCAGCTAGGATGCCTATATTGGATGACCCTAATTTTGAAGCTGTTTATGATTCCTTACTGACCAGCCTTTATTTATAGTGGGTTGTTGAAGCTGTTTATGCTTCCTTACCGACCAGCCTTCATTTCAGTGGTGTACTACAGGGCTTTCATCAGAGGCAAATGAGGTATAAATTTTGGGTTTCATATCACAAGATTGATAGTATAGTTTATTAATGCTATAAGTGGGAGGGGGTGTAAGCTGTGACATTGTGGGCAAAAAAAGATGAGCGGATTTGTTATGAGTAAAAAAGATATAGAATATTATATCTCAATTTGACTTAAGATAAACCCCCGACTGTAGAATATGATGGTAGCTGAGTATAGCACTTTTGTATAAGTATCATTTATTTTATAGAAGTTTGACATGGTTTTTTCTTAAACAGTGATGTGATGTGTCAGTCAGAGAGCTGGACGTCTCTTGGTTCTGTTGGCTGATATGAAACGAAAAACGGAGCAACAACAAAACTCATTAACAAAATCCAATGAAAGTTTTAGTTTTCTCGCAATCCAAGTATTGAAATGAGTGCCAATTAAGATCATCATGCTGATGCATTCGTCCACTGGTCAACCTCAAAAGCAGAACCCAACTCAGACGCCAGTTCAGACCCAGAACCTGAACCAGACCCAAGATCAAATCGCACTCCAGAACCAGACATCAGGTAAGAATAGAAACAAGGATGCATAAATTTTTGTAAGCATATGAATCTTCCGGTGCAAGGTGCGGCGCACCCTTGCAGCATTAGAAGACACCATCTTTTCACACATTCGCTACACAGGAGAAATATGCCCATATGGATGATTCTGAGCTCCAAAAGAAGTGGACTGGTGAAGTTATGAGGTGGCAAGATTACATATCTGATATTATTCAAGAAACTATAGAGTAAGGGATTGATCTCTTGATTTTTCTGTTGCCGGAGTCAACCTTGAGAGGTTAAAAATGCTGGTGGATAACCACTCACAACCGAGCTGCTCGAATGAAAATGCTGGCCTGTCGAAATAAAGAGAGCACTCCGAAGAAAGTGCTGGTGTAGATAGAACCATATTTACAAAAGCATGGGTTGATAGCGCTGGTAGTGAAAGTCATTCCCACTTCTGGTCCACCATCTGCTCCAACTGTAGTACTAGTACACGCTGAAAAGGTTGAACCACAGGGGGAACCATTCATGGTGGCAGATGAAATTGTTGAAAAGGATGAGGCTAAGGCGTCGTCGAGTCTGTAGAAGCGGAAAAGAAGAAAAAGTAGGAAAAGGAAAAAGAAAAGAAGGCTACGTGAGCGAAGGTAACTGCAGCCCCTTAAGCGGAAGAAAAACCGGCACCGGGAAAAAGGTTCCAAAAAATGTGAGAGATGTAACAGAAACTTATCGTACGATAGAATACCTGATCCGCTATGGCATATGTGCAACCTTGGTGTCAATTACCACCGTAAATGTTCTAACTTTTTCTGTAAATTTCTATTTATATGCTACTACCTCTGAACGATATCTAAATCAATGAGACAGTGTATAGTATGGTTATAAACAAGGTTATGATCCTTATGCTTATGGAGAAATCTAAGATCAAAAAATGTATGCATATGGTGGTTACGTGCACTGTTCTCAACAGGCATGACAATATTCATACTTCATCCGCATATGCGTTTTACTTCTTTTTATGCCTCACATTCGCATTTCTAGAAAAAAAAATTAAGTGATCTATAGAAGTGTCAAACAAATAATCTTTTACCATAATTTAATTAAGTATAAATCTCCGTGATTTTTTGTAACATTTTAAATGTACCGAGATAAAGAGTTTTTTAACAACCTTTTTTCATATATTATATGATACTAGCACGGACCCGCGCAATGCGGCGGCGAGTACTTATAATCATTTTTTAGGCTAACAAATATTAATCTCTTATTCATTAAGTTTGTTTTGTTAAAATTGTAAATAATCGAAAAAAAACCTCTAAATTTAAAAAAAATTAATAGTTGATAAAAATATAACAAAATGGATTGAATTAAAGAGCATAAAATTTTAGAAAATATGGTTAAATTAAATTATAAAAATAATAAATAAATAAAAGATTTTTTTAATTTAAAAGAAAATATGTTATTTAAGTAGGTTGTTACAAAAGTTTGTTACAAAAGGTTGTTAGAAATGCTTTATATTATATAATGTTAATGAAAATATCAACAATTTGCTTTATTTAGTAGGAAAAAAGTCTAAATTTTTAGTCTTACTATTTTAAGAAAGTCCCAAGTACTTTATAAAGTAGTATAGATATCTCACAATATATTTCACAAATAGTTTCAACGAAATTGAACCCACAACTTTAGTGTAGTATATTGTGAGATAGAAAAAGAGAGGAAAAACCATGGTGTATCAATTGAAGGTATATTTTTATTTTTTTCAAGAAACAAGTCTTTAGCTATTAGCCCCACAATGTATGTATGTTCATGTCATTTGGGTTCTACTAGTGTTACATACTTTGAATACAACACATCAAAATACCCTATCTCTTACAATAATACATTTCAACTTCTTTATTTGAGCCACTATTTTGTTTGATTTCTCATATTAAGTACATTCATTCCATTAATTGAAATACAATTTAAATTTTTTAAATAGTAATAAAAGTAAAATATAAAAGAAAATTGAAACAAGTAATATTTAGAACCCAATCCAAACTCTGTATTTAGAGCCCAACCTAATTCAAGCAAGTTAAAAAAACATTTAAATCTGATCTTGAACCTCTAAAAACATACACACACACAATATCAAACACTAATCACAAAAAAATCAAACAAAAAACAAGTTATATGCATACAAATGAATACCGACCCACATTCCTTTGACTTTATCTTGCTGTTTAAACGACAAATTACTCAATGAAACACCCTCGTGGTGTGGTGGTGAAGACTCGATGAGCACCAACAAGCTGCCAACTTGGATTCGACAAAAGTATGTGCCGTGATACGTAATGCTCTATTAGACGTCCTATATGTTCTATCACTAATTTACTGATAAAATATTTTTATATCTTAGTTAGTTATTTGATTATTTTTAAAGTTCAATTTTTATTACTCTCACATAAATATCTTTTACTTGCGACGACAAAATTATTTAAGTACCAAGATTTAGTTCGATTACAACTACTATTGACTATTGCTCCTAATAGATTCAATCTACTTAAGTATTATTTCTCACTATAATTAAATTTTGTTAAGCAAGTATCATGAATGATGCATTAAGTCATAATGAAATTCATAATAGCAAACTCATAGGAGGGCCAGAAATCTGTAAGGTTAAGTTTAAAATTGTTCTTTTAAATATGTGGATACTACCCTATGATATACTATTTATTTATTACGACATTCACAACACGCGTAACATTTATATGCACTTGGTGGTGGAAAAAATGGTGTATATTCATATTCCTATGTTGAAATGCTGGATTTTGGATTCTCGGATTTGTGACCTATTAAAAGGTGTATGTTGATGGTTCAAATATTCACATTTCAGTTAATACATTTGAGTAGTGTGTGCAACTAATAACCAATTAAACAAAAGATACACATAGAACAAAACACGACCGGTGGGTGATCCAAGCCTAAAAATATCAAAGATTACTTCCCTTTTATTTTTCTTTCAACAAAAACACGTCCAACTGCAAATAGATGTAACTAACTCAAACGTACTTTTAGAAAAGATTTACAAAACTACCCCGCCCGTTGGGCGGGTTACGACACTAGTATATATATATATATATATATATATATATATATATATATATATATATATATATATATATATATATATATATATATATATATATCTATATATATATTGTAAAACCCGCCTTAAAATCTACGAACATAAATTACTCACTGTCGCAGCTTTGATTAAAACGTGTTGTCCCAAAATATTATGTTGATTAATGATAAAAAATAGATGAAAAGAGATGGATTCCTAGAGAGAGAAAGTAGTGAGAGAAAGTAGAGAGAGATGATTAACTTAGTGAATATTAGATTAGAATAATGAGAGTACTAATGATCTTCCACATTTCCTAACATGCTAGGAAGGGTCTTATATAGCCGGGCTTACATGTACCCATAATGGGCTATATTGTTTGGACCGGGCTTGTCTTTTGGGCTTTAAGTAGCTTAAATCCAAGCCCGTGAACCACGACTATTTAACTATCTATTACAACGTTCTAATAAATATTACAATAGAAACCTATGACCGAACATTCTTGTTTGACTCAATATTTTGAGGCTAACAATCTCCCCCAATGTGAGGTCATGCCTCTTCGATATTTGGATTCCAATGGAGATTTATGAATTTCGTCATAAATGAGTCTTGAACGTGTAACAGTAGTTTTGTTCCTTCATGCTGTGATCGTTGAGCCTTTGTCATTGTCTTTCGACTTGGTCTTTTATCTTGAGATCTTCAAATCATTCTTGACTTGTCTTTGCCATCTTGTGATCTTGTGTATTTATCCATATGCTCACACTATTAATTGTTGAATAAGTCTTTAGGCATGAAGATGTGGTTTTGAATCTTTGACTATGCTGAGTACGCCGTGACGCCACCTTCTCGAGACAAAACATAGAGACTGACTGAATGGCTTTGACATTCGTCCTAAATCGGTAGCATTTTACCTCCGGTCGGTGAAGACCGTTATACGATATTAAATACCGTACTTGTGATTAGGTAGATTCAATTAAGAATCTCCTTGACAGGGTTTCGCGGCTGTACTAGCCGTTCTCTTTACTCGACCGTCTCAAAGCAAGACTGCGAACATAAAGAGTGAATCAATTGGATAAATATCCGCTTGATTAAAGTCGTCAATTCAAATTCCTGGAACAAGTTTGATTCATTAAGAATCTTACCATTGTTGCTTTCCAGTTGACACAAGTTTGATTCATAAGAATCTCACAAGTCACCTACCGTAGCGTTGTTTGATGTTGACGCTAGAAGGATTTCCATTCGTCACCGTGAATATTAATGAATATCACTCTGAATGTTCTGGCAAGACCATAAAGATATTGCGTAGAAACCTGAAACGAGTTTGAATCAATTCAGAATCAAACCACTGTTGCTTTTCAGTTTTACACATGTTCAATTCATAAAGAATCTTGTATATGACCTACCGCAGTGCTGTTTGATGTTAACACTGGAAGGATTTCCACTCATCATTGTGAATACTAAGTAGTATCACTCTGAGTGTTCTAGCAATATCACAAGGATATAGCGTAGGACTCTCTTTATTTTCATCTGTGTGTCCTAACGAGATTTGATTGATCTCTTGGCTCTAGATCGATTTGTGCACTTTTAGTGGTCGGAGGCTGGAGCAGATGCCACCTATTCAATATCAACTATCTTGGAGTGAGAAAGTCAATATAAGTCGTGTTGATCTCCGTGACAATAAAACAAACTTCTTTTGAGAGAAGCCTGAGTAGCTAGAAAAGGGTTATGCATACATCACTGGCTCCATGATGAGTTGTCTTCATGATGTGTTGACCCGGTTTCTGCCTAAGTTGTATGGAGGGCTAATTTCTTTACACCCTTTATCCTTAGATTTATTTTTCATTCTTCAACCCCTTCAATGCTTACCAAGACATCATTACTAACACCTTGTTGTGATTGTTCCAGTGCTAGCATCAGTACTTAGTCGGCATTCAGCTACGTTCACATTCTACTCCATCTTTCCTAAGGACTTCTAATAATCTATTGGATTGTCCCTGGGAAGATCTCTCCGGTTCTGGTTGGATCATAGGACTTGAACCTAACCACCCTTTTGACACCAATAAAGTCGCGAATTAAAGATGTTGTGGGTATTTGATCGTCACCATAAAAACTACTTCAAATGTCTAACAAGATGTTTGAAAAACATTTAACACCTTGATAGTTTTGTCGTTTCAGAAATGCTCCCCCTTCACATGTGCATCGATAATCGAAAGTGTTTCGCACATGTAGGTAAAAGTTAAAGTGCTTGAGTCTTAAGATCACATTTTCTCCCTCTATCTATAATATATAAAATCGTTTGATATTAGAGATACCAAATTTGATTAAAATATATTTTGAAAAATAGTCTTGAAAATCTTCGGGAGAAAAATTTGTCAAACTTAGCATGATTTTGGAACGCTCCCCCTCAAAAATTGATCCAATGGAATTGTCATTACGAGGATTTGATCCACATTAAACTTTTAAGGATAGGAGTTGTTGAACACACAATTTTTGAAAGATTTTGAATATCATTGAGAAATTCTTGAAAAAAATGTGTTCAACGCTTTTTGAAAAATCAATTCTTTTTGTCGAAAAGGTTTTTCGAAAGCATAAACTTGAGTTCATAGACTTTGAATGTCTTAACGAATCCACTCAAGTGTAAGAAGTTTTAACTTCTTTTGCTAAGGGTAAGAGCACGAAATCGTACACTCCCCCGTGAATATAGTTCCGGGTTGAAATCTGAAAGTGATGACAAGCCATTGTGTTGAGCTTAAAACGTTGAATGTTTTGTGACAAGCTCAACCCAAGATAGAATGCTCTACCCGTTGTTGGAAATATTTTCCAAAAGAGACAATTTCCTTTAAAAAGATAGAAAGGACATGTTTTGAAAAATATTTACAACTTTCATTCGAGCTTTATGTACACACCCGTGTCGTTATTGAGTGACATTTCTAGGTATGTCCATATTATCGATACTGAAAGACATGTCGAGAAGAATATTTTTTGGATTATCAAAGATTTTTTAATTTTGTATTTTTCTTTTTCATTAATATTTACAGATAGATGTTTGATAGATGAATCAAGCAGGCTTCTTTGCCAGAACCTCCAGTTCTGCTGGAGTCAAACATCTCATACCAATTTGCCTAACAAGATACGCAAACCTCTCTTTCGAAAGAGCTTTTGTAAACAAGTCAGCTAATTGGTAATCAGTTCCAACAAAGTATAACTCAACAATACCCCTTTCAACTTGTTCCTTAATGAAATGATATCTGACATCAATGTGCTTCGTGCGGGAATGCTGTACCGGATTGCAGGAGATGGCTATGGTAGACTTTGAGTCACAGTACATAGGTACTTTATCAAAGTGGAAGCCATAATCCGTGAGTTGTGTTCTCATCCAAAGAACTTGAGCACAACACGCAGATAGAGACACATACTCCGCTTCGGCTGATGAAAGTGACGTGCAATCCTGCTTCTTGGAAGACCATCCCACAAGCTTATCTTGACCTAGAAATTGTGCACCACCAGAAGTACTTTTACGTGTATCAAGACACCCTGCATGATCAGAATCTGAATAGGTCGTTAGAAAGAAACCGGTTTCCCTCGGATACCAGAGTCCCATGTGAATGGTATTCTTAAGGTACCGAAAGATCCGTTTAACCTCCTTGAGGTGATTTTCAGTGGGTCGTGCTTGATATCGTGCACAATAACATGTAGCATGATGAATATCAGGTCTGCTTGTTGTCAAGTACATGAGGGACCCGATCATGGAACGATATCTCGTTTGATCTATGGGTAATCCCTCAAAGTCAGCATCTAGGGATGTGGTTGATAATGGTGTCCCAACGGGGTCACATGAGGTCATACCATGCTTTTTGATTATATCTTGACAATACTTAGCTTGGTTAATGAAGATACCACTTGGGGATTGGTGAACTTGAATTCCTAGAAAGAATTTTAGTTCGCCCATCATAGACATTTCAAATCTGCTGTGCATTACTTTTTCAAACCATTTTGAAAGTTTTGGGTTTGTAGACCCGAAAATAATGTCATCAACATAAATCTGCACAAGCAAAATGTCATCCCCATATTTTTAAGTAAAAACAGTTAGATCAATGGAACCTTTTGAGAAACCTTTGGTACCAGAAATTTCAAGAGCTCGTCGTACCACGCCCTTGGAGCTTGCTTGAGTCCATAAAGTGCTTTGTGGAGATGATACACCCTGTCAGGATAATGAGGATTGACGAATCCTTCTGGCTGTGTGACATAGACTTCTTCCTTCAAAGGACCGTTAAGAAACGCCGTCTTTACGTCCATTTGATAGACAATGAATCCCTTATGTGCAGCATAAGTAAGAAAAATCCTGACCGCTTCCATTCGAGCTACTGGTGCAAATGATTCTTCAAAATTAATACCCTCTTTCTGTCCATACCCTTTAGCCACTAGCCTAGATTTAATCTTGATGATCGTATTTTCTTCATCCATCTTGTTTTTCCAGATCCATCGAAGATTTAATGGGATTACATCGTATGGTCTTTCAACAAGTTCCCAGACTTTAAGTCTTTCAAATTGTTGAAGTTCATCCGTCATCTTCAATCCAAGAGTGATCAACCATGGCTTCTTTGATGTTTTTCTGTTCAGCTGAACTCACGGCGAGTACGAACATATAAACATCGCCATCAGTGTGAAGCTGTCGTCTTGTACGAACGGGCTGTGAAGGGTTTCCAATTACATGAGCCAAAGGATGATCTCGGGTCCAATGATGTGTTGAAGGATGTCGTTGATAGAATGTATGCATATTTGATGGATCAACATGGCGAGTTGAAGACTCTCCAGTTTCGTGTACCGGTGTACCGAATGGGTTGATAAATTCGTCTTCGTCAAATAATGCATTGTCTGCTTGATTTATGTTCTCTGGAGCAATGACAGTAGTTGTGGATGTTTTAGGATCGATTTTTGAAGTGATATTCTGAGGAAGTAACTCTGCAGCAACCCGTGTTGAAGTAGATGAAGTTGTATCCGGTTGTTGACGATGATCGGTATCATCATTCTTATCATGAGTGACAGCGGAAGACTTCGATACAACTTGTTTCTCCCCCGTGAAATATTCATCATACATTGGTCCATATAACACTTCCAACTCTTCAATTGTCGTGTCGACTGTCATATCAGCTCTAGGAACATTTTCTGGAACCAACGTTGAACTTGACGGTTCATTGCTGTGGTCTTGAGTTCTGAGTTCCGTGCGGTTGTGAACGGAAGTCGTTTGTCGTTGGGGATCGGGACTTAAATTGTTTTGTTCAAGTGCCATCTCTTGTAATTCATCAAATCGGATGTGAATGGTCTCGATAATCAATTTTGTTCTCTTGTTGTATACTCTGTATCCCTTAGACTGAGTTGCATATCCCACAAGAATACATGCATCACCTTTCTCTTTCATCTTATCCAAATTTTCACCATCTCGAATAATGTAACAAGTACATCCAAAAACATGAAGGTGTTTGATTGAAGGTTTTCGATCATGAATTATGTGATATGGTGTCTTTTCGTGTCTTGGAATAATTAAGGAGCGGTTTTGTGTGTAGCATGCGGTTAACACGGCTTTGGCCCAAAAGTATAGTGGAAGTTTTGAAGCGGATAGTAATGTTCGAGCAGCCTCAACTAAAGTACGGTTTCGTCTTTCAACAACGCCGTTTTGTTCGGGTGTTCGAGCAATAGATGTTTCATGTTCAACCCCTTTGGCTTCAAAATACTTTCTCAGATTTGAATTCAAAAATTCTGTACCTCTGTCAGTACGAACCACTTTAACTTGAGCTTGAAGACCACGTTGTATCAGTTTAAGGAAGCTGATGAGAACTTCGGATGTTTCATCCTTGGATCTCAAGAAGTGAGTCCATGTGTACCTTGAGTAATCATCGACAATTACCAGAATATATTTCTTTCCATTGATACTCTGAACACGCATGGGACCACACAGATCCATGTGAAGAAGATCTAACCGTCCTTTAGAGCTTCGTGTGGTCTTTGTTTTGAAGCTACTTCGTTTAGCTTTACAAAGTTCACAGGAAGAACAAAGATGATCTTTGATGAATTTCAAGCTTGGAAGGCCTCTCACAATATCTTTCTTGGAAAGCAAGTTGATGGTATCAAAATTAAGATGAGATAAACGTTGATGCCATAACCATGCATGAGTCGTTGAAGCTTTAGCCATGAAGCAAATTGGAGTTGATAAAGTTGTGTCTTGAAGTGAAATTGTGTAAAGATCAGTACCCCGTGTACCGGTAAGTAAGTCATTACCATCATAATCACGAACAAAACATGTCTTCTTTCTGAAAGCAACCTCCAAATCCGCATCACAGAATTGACCAACCGAGAAAAGATTGTGATTGAGCCCTTCGACGTAGTATACCCTTTTGATCGTAATATTCCCCTAAACCAAATCTCCATATCCTAGGATCGGTGCAAATTAATCATTTCCGAATCGGACCGTACCCAGGAACTTCTCCACGAAGTTAATTAGAAGCTTGAAATTCCCCGTCATGTGCTTCGTGCATCCGGAGTCCAGTATGAAGAGAATTATTTGTATCACCTACAGAAGAGTTAGAACACGATGGAGAATTTGCTAAATTAGATACCACAGTAGTTGTGATTATAGAATCATTAGTGTCCTTAGCAACATTTAAAGTCATACTAACACTCGTTGTCACACTTTATGTCATAGCTTTAGGCATCCATTTATATCATGGAGGACATTGATTAGCAAACCACCATTTCCAAGACTTGCTAGCAAACTCATATAATTCTTTAATTTTGCTTCTAGGGTTCTTAGTGGTGGAGTCTGATGCATTATTGTTGTTAGTGAGGGTAGCACCAGAATGGTTCACTTTGCGTTTGGGTTTACTAGCTCTAATAGGCATCGCAACTTGATTCTTAGTTCTAGTATCTATGCCTTTGACTTTATTCATAGCACAAATAGAATGATTAGCATTAGCACAATTTCCACATCTGACACAAACAAATTTCACATTCATAGCATTCAAATCATTCACATCATTCAAATCGTCATTACATGCGATTACAAACTTTTTATTCTTAAAAACATTCAATTCCTAGGGTGTTCTTCTACTTCCTTCATCTTCCCTTGATTCTTGTGTTTCCTGAAATTGTGTATAATGCAGTTCGTTTTTCTCAGTTCTTGCTAATTTAAAGTCCTAACAATATCGGGTTTTTAACTGTTTTTGGTTGTTAATATTTTTTTGGATATTCTATTTGCTAATTCAAACAATGACTTGCAAAACTAAAAAATATTATTCTACTTATATGTAAAACATCGTGCAAATACCAAGTTTATATTCAAGTAAAATTCAAAATGTAAATTCTACAATTAAGAGGACTGAAAATGTAAATTCTATGAAAATTAAATGCTCAAAGTGTAAATCTAACAAGTACAAGGACTGAAATGGTAAATCAGTTAACCAAAAGGATCAAAAATGTAATCTATGTAACAAACTAACCAATTTGTAACAAATTCCACAACTTGCTAACTAAATTTTAACAAATTCCAAACTTAAAGGACTTGTTTAGTGCAAACCCTAAAAATTATCAAGTTTAGCCAAAATTTAACCCAGTTTAACACAATAAGGACTAAAATGCAATTATTGAAAGTTTTTAAGCCAAAACAGGTTACACAAACAAATAAGCTCGTTTGAGCTTATTTCTCAACCAAAATCAGTAAAACCAATTGCAAAATGCTTAAAATCTCAAATAAGCTAGACCTGTAAGAGGAAATTTGCTAAAAATGACTAATAAGCTGATAAGCACTTTCAAATAAGCTCAAAATAAGCTATACAAGAATCTAGACATGCACAATTAGATTTTTGTACTGAAACTGATTAAAGAGCTCAAAACATGAACGGGAAATCAAGTCTTATCAAAAATCATCAAGAAATAAGCTTGGAAATTGAATTAAGCTGAATTTGGCTTATGTTGACCAAGCGTTGACCAAGATTTTTTTCAAAAAGCTGAAAATCTCAAAAATCAACCACCAACACCTACTAAGTGATATTGTAAAAGAAAATTGACAAGTTCGTGAAAAGAATTAAGAGATATGAAAAAGCTGTTTTCATTTACAGAAACTTCATTTTGCTTATCAGTCTAGAATTTTGCTTATTTCTTTTTGCTTACTGAAAACTGTATCAAATGCTTATGGACAGTGAAACTTCATATATTGACCTACAAATGAGAACTGGTTTGGTAAAATTTCATCAAGAATCCAACAAATGCTAAGCAATTGAAATTGACAACTTTTTATAAGCAAAACTGACTGAAATATGACCCAAACTTTTTATATGCCAATTGCCTTTTTGACCTTAGACTTGACTTGAAAATGGTTTAAAACCTTTTGTAATGACCTTGTGACTGGAATTGAACATTAAATTGCCAAAGATCAACACTTGAAAACTTTACAAGAGCTAATGCCAAACACTCATTAACTGATCTATTGAAGATTTTTATGAAGACTTTTTAAGCACAAGTTTAAGCTAGATGAAAAGCTATAGCAAACTAAAATCAGTGATCAAAATGAGATGTATTAAAGCTATAAGCAAGCAATGAAAGCAACTAGAACTCAATTAAGGAAACAAGGCTAAAAATGACTGTATTAAGCTATAAACTAGAACACATATCAAATCAATAAGCAGAAAAGCAACACTTAAGCTACAAACAAGTCTAAAATCAAACCACAACCAGGCTAACAAGTTTTATCATACATTCATCAAAGATTTAAGCTAACAATTCAGTGGAACCAAAACAAGAGGCGTTTGCACCTTGTGAAGTACCCTTTGAGCAGTAGAGGAGTGCTGAACTCTCTAGTCTAGTGCTAACCACCACCTTAGCACTAGATTCACCTATCTACAATCAACAATTCAGCTACACATCAACAAGAATCATCAAAATGGCCTGAATTCATCACAAATGCTATGACTTGAACTGAAATCAATCAAACAGCTACAATCTTCCTTCAAAGTCAGTTATGATCAAATTTGATCATAACAAACTCAGTTCAGCAACAATAGTATCAATGGAAGCAGGATATGAACAGTAAAGATGATGAGAAGAATTGGCGGGAAAAGTAGAATTTGAATTTTATTAATGGAGATTTGTTACAAAGCTGTTAAAAAGGTTACTAACTAACTAACTAACTCAAGAGTGTGTCAAACTCTTGAGTAGTTTAGCTAACAAGGAGAAATGGTGAGAGGAAAAAGTAAATGTGTGTGTTTTCACACTTACAACTACTCAACAAGAAATGAAGACTAAACAGCTATTTATAGACTTGAGAAGAAGATCAGTTGGGGTTGGTGACGTGTTGGAGCCAATCCCAGCTTTCCACGTGTCATAATTCTGCTGAATTGATTTTCAGGTTATGAACATGAATTAGGGTTTCTTTGTTGAGTTGATTTCATGTTAATTGATCATGACCAATGGATTCGTCTCTCAAAAATAAGCAGGTTTGATGTTTATAGCATTCCATGAAATCCACTCTAGCTTCAAATCGTTCCTGGAAAACTTTGATAGTTTGAAGATGACACGTGTCATAATATGACTGGCTGAAATTAGTGCACACGGATTGCACTGTTGGGATTTTGTTATTAAATGATGGCGGCTGTAGTGGGTAATTAATGCAAAGATGTGGCAATCCATGTCTTCTTTTTGCTGTCTTCTCATTGGTCCAAAACTTGTCACATGGATTCACTTGTACCAACTTTCCAAAATAGGCAGAAATAGTCCCTAAACTTTGGCAGATTGCATTTAAAGGCTAGCAGCTTCATTTCTTTGGCATTTTTAGTCCTTCAAACTTCATCCTTGAACAAAATTGGTCCTTTGACTGAGTTGACTTGAGAGTTGACCAAATTTGACTATGATCTTGACTTTTACAATATTTACACTTTGGTCCTTCATCTTTGGCAGATTGTCAAGATAGGTCCTTGTACTTCAAAGTCTTGTCACTTTTGATCATTCTTTGTCTTTTTCATCAAATTAAGCTTGATTTTCCCTTGTTTGCTTGAAAATGCATTCTTTTACCTACACAAGTGTACACAAACACAAACATACCACATAACACTGTTTTTACAAGATAAATTGGTATTTTGCTTCATGTTTTAGGCTTATTTGTTGATAAATTGATATGAGTTTTAGCTCATATCAGATCCCCTACACTTGAACATTTTCATGTCCTCATGCAATTCTATATATTTTAAAGCACAAATTTACATTCTTCTCATAATTAATCCACCTTGGCCATATGGAATGCATCTACGCTACTCTAAACTACATGATGCATGATTTTGACTTTTAACTATGCAATGAACAAAATATAATCCTATATTTTTTTTTTTGGTTTTTTTTGAAATGGTTTTGATGGAAATAACTCATAAAGAATTCAATGACTTTGATTAGGGCTTGGGTACCATGGACATTTATCACCCTCAAGTTTCACTTTCCCCATACCAAGCTTAAAAATGGGATCATTGCATTCACAAGTAAAAAGTGCATCAACTTATTCATGACAATTAAATGTGGAACCGGTTATTATTTGAGCAAATTGATTGAAGGAAAATTTGTCATTTATTCAAGTGTGAAGTATAAGAAGTGCAAAATCCAAAAATAAGGAAGCACGATTTTAATCCTAAGTAATCCTCTCATCCATTACTTGAAAAACCGCTCACAATTAATACAAGTCCGTTTCAAGAATAATAAGTCATTCGCCTTACGTGTAAAGTCCTCATGTCATGCTTTCATAAGTAGCTACACACTCGCTAAGGAAAGAAAAATAAAACTCACGCAATAATTTACATCCTCCGCCTTTTTGAGACTTTGGATCTTCCACCCCGCAACCCGTCAAGGTAATATTAGATTAGAGCAATCTATTGAATCCCCGCAACCCGTCAAGGTAATATTGGAACTCAATAGTCACTATAATTAACACCACACTGCCCCTCTTGGGAGTCTTGTATTTATTTTTTCTTTTTTTTTTCTTTTTTTTTTCTTTCTAGCCACTCATTTTTTTTGTAAGCCACTCTTATTTTTCTTTATTCCTCACAAAGAAAGTTTAAAAGAATAAAAGGAAAAACACCCGCTAAATATTGAGCATGACATAAGTCTAGTACACATAAAACGTTCTAACTTAGAATCTTAAGACGTACTTATACCAACCATGATGATTAGACAAAAATGCATAAGAGATTACAAACCAATTAAAACCGTTCTTGATTATTTATTAACAATTATATACATGCGAAGAAATTAGAGGTAAAGAAGAGAAAGGTTTAGCCACAAGTAATTATCATGAAGTTTATCTAGCCCTTTTACACTTGCTTCAACTCTATCATTTCCCATTCTCCACAAATTTAAAATCTCAAATAATGAGATTGGTGGATGCTTAGCCTAATAGACCAATGAAGGACTACATGGTTAAGGATACTAGCTAGAGAATGCTAAAATAAGCAAACTCGAGTTGAGTCAAAATATCCATGGCAGGCCTAATATGTCAAAGAAGTCTAAACTTGTTAAACCATGTTTTATTTTATTTTTTTCTTTTTATATATTTTTGATGAAAAATAAAAGAAGAAATATATACAATACAAATGTGTTATGCAAAATGATTGATGCAAAAATTATGAATGCATATTTTTGGTGGCCAAAGTAGATCAAAAATTTGAAAAATGTTAAAAAATCAATTTTCCATGTTATCATGAAAGACAATGACAAGTTCTAGGTAAAGTCACTTCGATAGAAGACCCCCTACACTTAAGCTAAACATTGTCCTCAATGTTTAAGAGCATGGAAGTATAAAAACTTCCCCTACACTTATGACAATGAATAGACTTTGCTTAACCCAAGTTAAGGAAAGGACAACTATTAGTGAAATCATGTTTAAGCACAAGGTTTCAAATGAAAAATCACTATAGTAACGAAGTGAACCGGATACAAGGGCCTCCTCCATAAGCTCCAAAGCATGAAATGAGCGAGCAACCCTACAAACAATCATGAAGACAAAAGAAGGTCTCCCCTACACTTATCTCCAAGTCTAACCCTTTATTTCTAACCTACAACACTCTAAACCTAGTTATACAATGCTTGAGTTAATGAGTCTCTAGCTCGACTCGTCCCTCAATGAATCAATTCATGGGGAAAATGGGGATCTCTTGGACCATTTCAACGGAAATGTCCTCCCCAAAGTAATGCTTAACACGGTGACCATTCACTTTAAAATTTGGACCATCGGGTTGTGACAACTCAATAGTTCCATATGGAAACACTTGAGCAATAGTGAATGGACCGGACCATCTCGACTTAAGCTTGCCCGCAAAAAGTTTCAATCTTGAGTTAAAGAGGAGAACCGGCTCTCCAACTTTGAACTCACGATTCTTGATCTTAGCATCATGCAATTTCTTAGTCTTTTCCTTGTAAAGCAAAGAATTTTCATAGGCATTGGCTCTCAATTCATCCATCTCATTGAGTTGATCTTTCCTATGGGAACCGGCTAGGTTTAAATCAAAGTTAGCCCACTTGAGAGCCCAAGATGCCTTGTGTTCTAACTCGAATGGGAGGTGGCACGCTTTTCCATAGACAAGCCTATAAGGAGTACAACCAATTGGTGTTTTAAAAGCCGTCCTAAACGCCCACAAAGCATCATCAAGCTTATCCGACCAAGAAGCTCGATGCTCTCCCACCGTTCTCTCTAAAATTCTCTTTAAACCACAATTTGTGACCTCGGTTTGACCATTTGTTTGAGGGTGATACGCGGTAGAAAGTCTATGATTAACTCCATATTTCTTCATAACTCTCGTGAATTGATCATTACAAAAGTGCGTACCACGATCACTTATGATGGCCCGAGGTACACCAAATCTAGCAAACAATTGTTTCAAAAACTTCACAACAACTCTAGCATCATTGGTAGGTAAGGCTTTAGCCTCCACCCATTTGGACACATAATCCACCGCCACAAGTATATACTTGTTTCCCTTAGAGGATGGAAAAGGTCCCATGAAATCAATGCCCCACACATTAAATATCTCACACTCTTGAATAAAATTTTGTGGCATCTCATCACGTTGCGTAATTTTTCCTTGTCTTTGACACACATCACAAAACTTCACCATTTCATGGGCATCTTTGTAAATGGAAGGCCAATAGTAACCCGAATCAAAGACTTTCTTGGCGGTATAGTTGGGCCCAAAATGTCTACCCGTAGGTCCTTTATGACACGCTTCTAAGATCTTAAATGCCTCGGGCCCATCTACACACCGTCTAATGATTTGGTCCGCACATTGCCTAAAAAGATACGGATCATCCCAAAAGTAGTACTTAACTTCCTTAAGAAACTTCTTCTTTTGTTGATAAGTAAGACCCTCAATAAGCACATTGCCCACAAGATAGTTTGCGATATCCACAAACCAAGGAGTGGCATCCTCTTGGGAAGAGATAGACATGAGCTCCTCTAATGGAAAGGATTCATTGATTTCTTGATGTGGCAAATCTCCTTGAAAAGGATGCTCAAGTCTACTCAAGTGATCCGCCGCTAAATTCTCGGCCCCTTTCTTATCACGAATTTCTATCTTAAACTCTTGAAGCAAAAAAACCCATCTCAAAAGCCTAGGCTTAGCATCTTGTTTTGTCATAAGATACTTGAGAGCGGAATGATCCGTATACACTATGGTTTTGGAGAGCACAAGGTATGGTCTAAACTTCTCAAAAGCATATACTATAGCAAGCAACTCTTTTTCCGTGGTAGTGTAATGAAGTTGTGCACCGGTCATGGTTTTACTCGCATAGTGTATAGGTTGAAAATGCTTATTAACTCTTTGTCCTAAGACGGCCCTCCACCGCATAATCACTAGCGTCACACATAAGCTCAAAAGGTAATTCCTAATTTGGAGAAACCAAAACGGGAGCCTTAGTCAATTTCTCCTTAAAAGTCTCAAAAGAGTCCAAACAATCTTGGTTAAAAATGAAAGGAGCCTCTTTCTCCAAGAGGTGAGTCATCGGTCTAGCTATCTTAGAAAAATCTTGTATAAAGCGCCTATAAAATCCCGCATGACCTAAGAAACTCCTCACACCTTTAACCGAGATGGGTGGGGGAAGCTTAGTAATCACATCAATTTTAGCTCGATCCACTTCTAATCCCTTGTTGGATATTTTGTGTCCTAAAACAATTCCCTCTTTCACCATAAAGTGACATTTCTCCCAATTAAACACTAAACGTGTTTCCTCACAACGCTTAAGCATTCTCTCAAGATTGGTGAGACATGAGGTAAATGAATTTCCAAAGACGGAAAAATCATCCATAAAAACCTCCATAGTTTGCTCTATCATGTCATGGAAAATCGCCATCATGCACCTTTGAAACGTCCCCGATGCATTACATAAGCCAAAAGGCATCCTCTTGTAAGCAAATGTACCGTAGGGACAAGTGAATGTGGTATTTTCTTGATCCTTAGGGTCAATAGGAATTTGGAAATAACCCGAAAAGCCATCAAGAAAGCAATAGTACTCATTTCCCGCTAAGCGTTCAAGCATTTGATCCATAAAAGGTAATGGGAAATGGTCTTTCCTAGTCGCCTCATTGAGTTTTATATAATCAATACAAACTCTCCAACCAGTCACAAGTCTCGTGGGAATAAGCTCATTGTTCTCATTAGGCACCACGGTGATTCCACCCTTCTTTAGAACACAATGAACTGGGCTAACCCATGGAGAGTCGGAAATGGGGTAAATCATACCCGCATCTAAGAGTTTAATCACTTCCTTCTTAATAACCTCATGGATTTTTGGGTTAACTCTCCTTTGATTTTGAATGGCGGGTTTATAGTCATCCTCCATAAGGATTTTGAGTGTACAAAAATGTGGATCAATTCCCCTTATGTCGGATATTTTCCATGCTAAGGCTTTCTTGTGTTTCTTAAGGACTTCAATAAGTTGCTCCTTCTCATCCTTTTTCAACTCTTTAGCAATGATCACAGGTAATTGGTCTTTACCCTCTAAGAAAGCATACTCTAAGTGGGATGGAAGGTCCTTAAGTTCAATAGGAGGTGGACTCTCTATGGAAGGTTTTACTATGGAAGGTTCCTCAATGGTAACTTCTTGTGGAATAGGAGAAGGAATAGGATCCTCATTGAGCAACTTTTGGATCGTAAGAATATCTTCTTCCCAATTAATGGGAGAATCTTCATCACCAAGAAAGTTTGACTCAAATTCCTCCAATAGGAAATCACTCTCTCCAAAAGGTGTTAAAGAGGGAGCAATTGAGGCCACGGTTTCAACATTGGGCATCTCATCACTAGTACTCTTACAAGCATCATGAAAGTGTTCATCACACACCTCATCTAACACATCAACAATGTTAATAGTCTCACAAGGTCTAGACTCCTTAACCTCTTTCCTATCACAAACTTTCCCTAACTTAAACACCACTCTCTCATCTTCTACTCTCATAATTAGTTCTCCTTCCGCCACATCTATCAAAGTACGACCCGTTCTCAAAAACGGTCTACCAACAATCAAAGGCACTCTAGGATCCATGTCATAATCAACCACTACAAAGTCGGCCGGAAACGTAAACTTATCCACACCTACAAACATATCCTCCGCTATACCTACGGGGTAAGCTATGGTTCGGTTGGCTAATTCAAGAGTCATCCTAGTGGGAGTGAGCTCGGGAAGAGAGAGTTTTTTCCAAACCGATAAAGGCATGAGGTTTATGCTTGCCCCTAGATCCGCCAAAGCCATGCAATTTTCAACACCGGGAAAATTACAAGGTATCAAGAAGCGCCCCAGATCTTCAAGTTTTGTTGGTAAGGTTTTAAGTAGCACGGCGGAACAATTTTCATTAAGGGATGTGTTGGGAAAATCAACCAATTTTTCTTTGTTGGAGAGTAAATCCTTGAACATCTTAGCAAACTTTGGCATATAAGCAAGAGCTTCCGCAAAGGATATATTGATGTTGAGTTGCTTGAACATCCTTAAGAAATTGGAGACTTGGATGTCATCCTTGTTCTTTAACTTGTTCTTTTTCAACCTTGAAGGATATGGAAGAGTAGGTTTTGGTGTAGGTAGAATAGGTGTTGTAGTGGAAGATTTGTCTTTGTTAGCTTCTTCATTGGGAAGTGTGGAAGGTAAAGGAGAAGTAAGAATGGGTTGAGAAAGTGTGTTTGAGTGAATGGGAGCATTTTGAGGTGGTGAAGTAGAGGTAGATGGCTTGTCACAAGTAGGAGCACAAGTGGGTTGAACAATAGTAGGTTTAGGAGGTGAAGGATCCTTTGTTGTTTTTCCACTCCTTGTTGTAATAGCATTGACATTTGCCCTTGGATTTGTTTGTGTGTTGGAAGGTAAAGCCCCTTGTGGTCTTTGATTATACATAATTTGGTTTTGAAGAAGAGCAAATTTCTTGTTATTTTCCTCTTGATTATCCTTCAATTGTTTCTCAAAAGAAGTGAACTTTTGAAGCATCAAATCTATGGTTTAGGTTGCACATTTCCTTGATAAAAACCTTGTTGTGGGAAAGATTGAGGTGGTGGATTAAACCCTTGGTTTGGTGGATAGAAGTTATTTCCTTGAGGTTGAAAATGATTGGGTGCCTTATAGTTATTTCCTTGGTAAGGTGGTCTTTGCCCTTGATTCCTTGGTAAAATTTGAGGAGGATTTTGTTGAATTTGGGTGGGTGGGTGGGGTGGGAATCCCGGTGGAGTAAGGTAGTTTTGGGACTTGTAAGAAAGGTTATTTGGATTGATATTTGGCTTGAAGTGTTCACGATGTTCTTCTTGGTAAGCATAACATTCCCCTTGATAACCATGCACCTTATCACATTGTTCATAGGAATGGGGACCTCCACAAGTTACACAAGAAAGAGTAATGGCATTCACATCATTTGAAGAATTGTTCAATGAAATGGTCTTAAGAGCTTGAAGCATTTCTTGTTGTACCTTAAAATTCCTCTCACTATCTCTATCCATCTTTTGAATGATCTCTTGTTGATACTTGAGGAATTGGTTATCACAAGGTGCTTGAGAATTATTATGGATAACATGAACCCTTTCTTCAAATTGATTGTTTGTTTGAACCATTGCTTTAGTCTCAATGATGTCCAAGGCCTCTTGCACAGATTTAAGAAGAATATTCCCTCCCGCGGAAGCATTGAGTGAATCTTGGTGGTGAGGTTTAAGGCCATCATAAAAGGTATTGATTTGGTGAACGTCATCCAATCCATGGTTAGGGCATCGCCTCAATAACTCTCTATACTCTTCCCAAGCATCACTAAAGGATTGACTAGGTTTTTGTTGAAAGCCTATAATTAAGGTCCTCAAGGCCATGGTCTTAGATGGAGGAAAGAACTTGTTCAAAAACATAGTGGTAAAACCATCCCATGTGGTGATACTATCGGGTGGTTGAGTGTCTAACCAATGCTTAGCTTGTCCCTCAAGTAAAAATGACACTAACATCAACTTAATAGCATCATGTGGAACTCCATTTTGCTTAATGGTATTGCAAAGAGAAAGGAATCTCTTAAGGTGATCATGAGGATCATCATTCTTGTTACCATAGAAAGGTGATTGTGAAACCATAGTAATCATAGACGTTTTTAGCTCAAATGTATTTGCGGGAATGTCGGGAATCCTAATAGCACTAGCATATCCATGAACATTGGTTTGCATACGTTCCATCAAAGAACGATTATCAACAGCCATGGCTTCTTGTGGTGGAGGAGTCAAAGCACGATTCTCGTGATCGGCTTGATGGACGGTGGTGGTCTTACTCTTTCTCTTTTTCTTCCTTTTCGGAGGAAGAGGTTGTACACCAATCGGTATTTGTGCACGCCCGCGTGTGAGCATGCAACTCAATACGAGGAATGAGAGATAAGCTCTCGTGTGACTTTGAAGAGAAAGGGATTATCCTCTTCGAGTTTCAATATTAAATATCCACAAGAAAATAACAATATATGTATGTACTACTTGGGTGCAAGACCCTCAATGAAGCCTTCCTTCTTGGAATACTCACAAGTGAACGGGGGGTTAGGTGGCGTAATAAGTGTGAAAACACTTATCCTTTTACCACTTATTTCCAATAAAAACAAGACCAAAACGTGTATTTTATGTCGTAAAAGTCGGAATTATGCGTGGTTTGTGTTTTTATTGTGTTTTAGGATCAAAATATGAAAAAGGAAGAAAACACGGGCTTTCACGGGCTTTTATCGAAGAAAACGGGAAAAGACGAAGTCAAAAGATCAAGAGTGCAAAAAGAACGGAAGTCCAAGGCCTATTCTAAAGATTTATCGAAGAACAAGTCTAAAGACGGAAGTTAATGAAGTCGAAGAGCTCGAGCCTAAATAAATGAAGAAATGTTAAGACGAGTTTAATTAATCCCGAGACGACATCGAGAAAGACAAAGAATTAAAGTCGAGTCGAGAAGAAAAAGAAAGAAGAAAGCACCACACATGCCTCCCACCTCCCTATAAATACCCTCCTAATCACATTAGGAGGGGAGTTAGCTAGTTTTTATTTTTAAGTTTTCTTCCTAGTTTTAGAGAGAGAAAGTTCCCAACTTTCTCTCACTAAGTTCTTCTTTGTTTTCAACTTTTAAATTTAAGCTTTCTTTAAGTCTTTGTATTTGGATTCCATTAATCAATTTCAAGTTAAGTTTTGTGTTCTTTAGTCTCATTCTACATTTCTTGGTTACTTGATCTTTGATCCGATTTACACATTTCATTCGTATGATTTGATGTTTTCGTGAGCAAAGGATTAATCTTCTTGGATTACACATAAGTTCTTACACGTTTAGGCCATAAGCTCTCTATGCTTATTGGCTTACTTCGAGTTTAGCTTATTGATTTTCGGTTTTCACCAAGGTTTTAGTTATTTTAAAAGTCATTTCATAAAGTTTGAAATCTTTTATGTTTTAGAGGTTATCAAATTTAAGCTTTTTGAATTGTTTAAGGGTCGGGTATAATAGCTTATTGCATTTGCTTATTGAGTTTTATGATCTCCTCCAATTTCGGATTAAGTTACCTTCCATCGCAATCAAGGGGTTTTGTACACATTCCGACGGGACTCGAAGTTTTGATCGCAATAACCCGTTAGGGTTTTACTTTGCGATCGGGTGGATATTTCCCCTTATTCCGATCTGGGTTGCCATCGCGCATTGCGATCGCACATTCCGACGGGACTAAGGTCTTGTTAAGACGAAGTGCTGCCCAATTTTACTTTACATCATTCCGATCTGAACCATTTTGCGATCTAAGAACATTCCGACGAGCATCATTGCGATAAGAAGTTTTCACAACATTCCGATAGTTAGTAAGATCGTACATTCCGATGGACCTTGTATTGAACATTCCGATGGCTCTTTCTAGTGATATTCCGATAGCTTTAATTTGGTGCATTCCGACGGAAATTAATTGTTATATTGCGATGAAACATGTTTTTAACTTTTAAAGCTTTTACTTAAAGTTTTTCTACATATCTTTTAGTTTAATTCTTAAACTCTTTAACTTTTCTCAACGACACTTTAATTACTTGCTATTAGTTTAAATTAGACAAACAAACCAAACCATTCTCTTGTTCACCAAAAGACGATTGAGTCACACTTAAGACCGGTTTTCAATTCGAAAATACTTGGGACAACAAGATTTTATACCTAGCCAAAAGCGAAGTATTAAATGGCGCCGCTGTCGGCTCTTTTCGTTACGATTAACGGTTTCTAGTGAGAGACGCATTGAATTTTGGGATCCGTTCTTTGAACGTTATTTTCATTGCTTTAAAAATTTTCAAAAATCCATAAAAAATATAAAACTCTTCAAAAATACAAAAAAAAAACATTAAAAAATCATTAAAAAGCAATTCTTTTCCAAAAGGTTTTGCACCAAAAAGATTATATAGATATATTCTTTGTGTATATTTTTCTTCTGCAGGTGCATGCGTACTAGATCTTCGAACTATTCTGAGCCCGAGACTCGTGAAGATTTAGATATGGCTGGTGTTAATAACAACAATAATCACCCACATCTACCCAATTTGAATAATAACAACAACAACAACAACAACAATGTCCACCTACCTGATTTACGAACGATGGAGGAATTGTGTCAACCCACCATGAACGGACGTGGAGGCCCGATTGCGCCAATGCACGTCACGGCTCAGGAGTTTTCGTTGAAACATCACATGATCCAACAAGTACAAACGAACCCATTTCGTGGAATTTCGGATGATGATGCCAACAAACACCTCGACAAATTCATTACCATGACCCAAAGCATGAAGTGCTCCGGTGTTTCTATGGATGACCTTCGCCTCCAACTTTTTCCCCACTCGCTTTCTCACCATGCCGAAAAATGGTTTGACCGTCTTCCTAAGAATTCTATTCATACGTGGAATGACATGACTCAAGGCTTTTTATCGCGCTACTTTCCCCCATCCATGGTCACTAGCCTTCGTAACCAAATCAGTGGATTCATGCAAGAGAATGATGAATCGCTCTTTGATGCTTGGGAACGATACAATGATTTGATCGACCGCTGTCCAAATCACAATATGCTCCCCGTCACTCTCATTGACACCTTCTACAATGGTCTCACTTTTCGTGATCGTGACACGATCAATGCCGCCGTCGGTGGTACTTTTATGAAAAGGAGACCGGAGGAGTGTAGAGAGTTGATTGAAAACATGACTACTCACCACAAGAATTGGGATTCATCCGCATTCTCAAGATCTAATCAGAGAGTCAATGTTTCTTCTACTACTTCCAATCCTGAGATATCCGAACTTTCCCGACAAATCGCGAATATGCACAAAGATTTCATGTCCATAGCCACAAACAACTTTCAACAAGCTAAAGCTGTTGCCATTTCTTGTGACACATGTGGTGGTCCTCATTCTTATAATGATTGTCCTTCTACCCAAGCCAATTTTTCTGAAAACGTTAACGCAGCTTACGACACTTATCCCACGGGAGGCTATCAAGCCCGCCCTCAAGGAGACCGTGGCTTGCTAAGTTATCGTTCGAATAACTATCTTGCTCCACCTGGTTTCCCTCCTGCAAACCAAAACCAACAACAAAGCTACAACTAATCCCAACCTCGTGCAAACAATCAATATCAATCCCAACGAAACCCATACCCAACTCAAGGAAATTCTCAAGCTTACCAAGCTCCACCTCTCAATCAACCGATGGCAGTGAGTCCAGATATCGAGACATTCATGAAGACGAATCGGGAGATGGTGACGAATCTTCAGAGTCAAGTCCGCAACTTGAAAGGCGAAATGGCAAAACAAGGGAACGATATTCGAGCCGAGCTAAGGAATGACATGGCAAAACACAACAATGAAATTAATGCAAACATGCAAAACTCTTTTAATAATCAAGCGGTTCACCTTCGTGATATGATTGGTTCGCTCATCCAAGGTAATCAACCCTCTTCTTCGGGTACTCTTCCGAGTAATACCGTTGCGAACCCAAGAGGGGAGATGAAAGCAATCACCACTCGTAGTGGAAAAGGTTATATGGAACCCGAGCTTCTTACACCTCCACCCGTGATTGTGAACAAGGAAAAAGAGCACCTTTCCTCACCTCCTTCACCTTCTATCCCCATTTCCCCACCACCCGTGGTTGTGAGTGATCCTACTCCCTTACAGCCTTCTTCTTCATCCAATATACCTTATCCTTCAAGGTTGAGGAAAGAGAAGCAAAAGAGCAAGGATGATATTCCGGTTTCAAACTTTCTAAAAATGTTTAAATAATTGAATTTTAACATCTCCTTTGCCGAGGCTCTCGCTCACATGCCCAAATACGCTAAGATGTTTAAAGATCTTCTAAGTGATAAGGAAAAGCTTCTTGATATCGCTCAGACCCAACTTAATGAGAACTGCTCCGCTGTGCTCTTAAGGAAATTGCCCACCAAACTTGGTGATCCGGGTCACTTCTTGATTCCTTGCAACTTCCCGGGAGTAGAGAATTGCATGGCCCTAGCCGATCTAGGTGCCAGTATAAACTTAATGCCTTTAAGTGTTTGGAAGCAATTATCTCTCCCCGAGTTAGTCCCCACCAAAATGACTTTGGAATTAGCCAACCGTACGGTTGCTTATCCAGTGGGGATAGCCGAAGATGTCTTTGTTGGCGTTGATAAATTCACCTTCCCGACGGATTTTGTCGTCGTTGACTACGAGATGGATCCTCGTGTTCCATTAATCGTTGGACGTCCATTCCTGAGGACCGGTCGCACTCTCATTGATGTAGCCGCAAGCGAAATAATCATGAGAGTTGGTGACGATAAAATTGTCTTCAACATGGGTAAGATTTCTAAGCAACCTTATTCATATGAGAGTGTTAATGCTATTGATGTTCTCGATGAGGCTTGTGAAGAACATTTTCATGATGCTTGCAAAAGTACTTTTTCTTCTCTACCCAATGTTGAGACCGTTGCCTCAATTGCTCCAGCATTGACTCCTTTTGGAGAAAGTGACTTGGATGATTTCGAAGCTAGCTTGGGTCCTCTCGATATTAAGTATGATAATTTGTCCACCAATTGGGATGAAGACATTCGTACTATTGAGAGACTTCTCAATGAGGACCCGTTCTCTCCTCCTGCTCCTAAAGAGGTGATTAATGATGATCCATCGTTAGTTTCACCATCTATTGAGGATCCTCCCACTCTCGAGCTTTAGGACCTACCTCCTCATCTTGAGTATGTTTTTCTAGAAGACAACGAGAAGTTACCGGTCATCATCGCAAAGGATCTGAAAGAAGACGAAAAAGTCCGACTTGTCGCCGTGTTGAAGAAGCATAAAAGAGCTATCGCTTGGAAAATCTCTGACATCCGTGGAATTGATCCTCACTTCTGCACACATAAAATTCTCATGGAGGACGACTTTAAGCCCACAATTCAAAGGCAACAAAGTGTGAATCCTAAAATCCATGACGTCATCAAAAAAGAGGTTATCAAACTTTTTGATGCGGGTATGATATACTCTATTTCGGATTCACCATGGGTTAGTCCAGTCCATTGTGTGCCTAAGAAAGGCGGAATTACCGTTGTGCCCAATGCAAACAACGAGTTGATTCCTACCCATCTCGTTACTGGGTGGAGAGTTTGTATAGACTACCGCAAACTCAATGATGCCACGAGAAAGGATCATTTCCCTCTACCTTTTATGTACCAAATGCTTGAACGTTTAGCGGGTAATGAATATTACTGCTTTCTTGATGGTTTCTCGGGTTATTTTCAATCGATCCCCAAGATCAAGAGAAGACAACATTCACTTGTCCCTATGGCACATTTGCTTACAAACGAATGCCTTTTGGCTTATGCAATGCCCCCGGGACTTTCCAAAGGTGCATGTTGGCTATCTTTCATGACATGGTTGAACAAACCATGGAAGTCTTCATGGATGATTTCTCGGTCTTCGGGGATTCCTTCTCTGCTTGCCTTGCCAATTTGGAACGAATGCTTAAGCGGTGCGAAGACACTCGCCTTGTTCTGAATTGGGAAAAATGCCATTTTATGGTAAAAGAAGGCATTGTGCTAGGACACAAAATCTCTAAAGCCGGTCTTGAAGTCGACCGTGCTAAAGTAGATGTCATAGCCAAATTACCTCCACCTTCAACCGTGAAGGGTGTGAGAAGTTTTCTGGGTCATGCGGGCTTCTATCGTTGATTCATTCAGGATTTCTCTAAAATCGCTCACCCGATGACCCACCTCTTGGAAAAAGATACTCCTTTTATCTTTTCTAAAGAGTGTCTCGAAGCCTTCAATCTTCTTAAGGACAAGCTAACAAAGGCACCGGTCTTGGTCACCCCTAATTGGGAGCTGCCCTTTGAATTGATGTTCGATGCTAGCGACTTCGCTATTGGTGCGGTTTTGGGCCAACGAGTGAATAAACACTTCCAACCAATCCACTATGCTAGAAAAACAATGACGGGGGCTCAATTGCATTATACGACAACCGAAAAAGAGCTTTTAGCTGTTGTCTATGCTTTTGAGAAATTTCGCCCCTATCTTGTTTTATCCCACACCATCGTATACACAGACCATTCCGCGTTGAAGTACTTGATGACAAAGCATGATGCTAAGCCAAGACTTCTTCGCTGGGTTTTACTCCTTCAAGAATTCAACATTGAAATTCGTGACAAGAAGGGAGCCGAAAACCTGGCCACGGATCATCTGAGCAGACTTGAGGATCCATATCAAGGGGATCATCCGAACAAAGAGATCAATGACTCTTTCCCCCTTGAGACCTTAATGTCTATAAATCTCAATCTTGATGGCACCCCGTGGTTTGCGGACATTGCAAACTACTTAGCGGGTGGTATTCTCATCAAAGGGTTAACATCCCAACAAAATAAGAAGTTCTTGAACGATGTTAAGACTTACTTTTGGGATGACCCTTATCTATTCAAACAATGTGCTGATCTGATCATTCGTCGTTGTGTTGACGGACCGACAGCTTTTGACATCCTCCAAGCTTGCCACAAAGGACCCACCGGTGGTCACTTTGGTCCCAACTACACCGCTAAAAAAGTGTTTGATTCTGGATTCTATTGGCCCACCATTTATCGTGACGCTCACGAAATGGTTAAGCATTGTGATGCTTGCCAACGTCAAGGCAAGATCACACGTAAGGATGAGATGCCTCAAAATTTCATACAGGAATGTGAAATCTTTGACGTATGGGGCATCGACTTTATGGGGCCATTTCCATCATCCAAAGGGAACAAGTACATCCTCGTCGCCGTCGACTACGTTTCTAAATGGGTTGAAGCTAAGGCTCTTCCTACGAATGATGCGAGGGTGGTTGTGAACTTTTTGAAGCAGCTTTTCGCTCGATTTGGCGTTCCTCGTGCTATTATCAGTGACCGCGGGACTCATTTTTGCAACGATCAATTTGCAAGAGTCGTGGCTAAGTATGGTGTCAATCATCGTCTTTCCACCGCTTATCATCCCCAAACCAATGGGCAAGCCGAGATATCCAACCGTGGATTGAAGCGAATTTTGGAGCGTACTGTGGGAGAGCATCGCGCCGCGTGGGCCGATAAGTTAAATGATGCCCTGTGGGCTTTCCGTACTGCTTACAAGACCCCGATCGGTTGTACACCTTATCGTCTTGTGTACGGGAAAGCCTGCCACCTACCCATCGAGCTGGAACATAAGGCGCACTGGGCCTTGAAGTGGGCTAACTTCGACCTCAACAAAGCCGGTGATCATCGCAAGATTCAACTCAACGAGCTAAATGAACTGAGGAATGAAGCTTATGAGAACTCGCTGATTTACAAGGAGACGACGAAGATCATTCATGACGCAAAAATCAAGAACCGAGAGTTCCACGTTGGTGATCAAGTCTTACTCTTTAACTCTCGGTTGAAGATCTTCTCTGGCAAGTTGAAGAGCCGCTGGTCTGGTCCATTCACCGTCGCCAAAGTCTTTCCTTATCGGACCATTGAGCTTTCTCAGCCAAATGGGCCCAATCTCAAGGTGAATAGCCAGCGTCTGAAGCTGTACTTTGGTGAGGACATCTCTCAAGAGATGATTCCATCCCTCACCATGTTCCCCATGAACTAAAAATTGGGTCGAGTCAGGCTCGTGACTCGGTGAACAAAAACAAGCGCTTCTCGGGAGGCAACCCGTGATCTATCCTTTACTGCTTTCATAATAAGTGTAGGGGGAGCCCCGTATATGTTTGTTGTCTTGTTTCTTGTGCTATGCAGGGATTAAAGCTTCCAAGATCCACCTTGATGACTTCTGACGAACCGTGATACCGTGTTCCCATCTTCCCGGTTCTATCCTAAACTCTTGTGATTCAATATTTCATATTTTATATATGTTCACATTGAATTCACTTTAGTTGTCCTTTCCTTAGCAAGATTTAAACAAAGTGCACAATGTAATAAGTGTAGGGGAGTTTACTCCCACATGCTTAAACATTGAGGACAATGTTTATCTCAAGTGTAGGGGGGATTTCTATCGAAGTAAGTAGTCTTTTCCATGTATTTGCCCTCATTTTAACCGGAAAACTTGATTTTTCGACATTTTTCAAAATTTTTAATCTATTTTGGCCTAGTTGTATAGATTTTTCTTAGTCGTGAACATTTTAACTCAACCCGAGTTTACTTACCTAAGTTTACTCTAGCTAGTATCCTTAACGTATTTAAGTCAAGTTTTGCTAGGCTTTTATATAGGGAGCTATAAAACGCGAAAGTCTTAACTCTCACGGGTTAAGAACAAGAACTTTTCGCAAGTTCCTATAATTGATCCTAGAGAATCGTTTATCAAGGAAACTTTAAAATGCGATTTCTAAACTTGAAAAAGTCTAAGAATTTGCAAGATCCTATAGGCGACTCGAAAACCCAAAACTTTGATTTAATAGGCTAAGCATCCACGAGTCTCATTCCTTGAGATTTTAAACCGTGGAGAACGAGAGATGATAGAGTCAATTATAAGTTCGGTATTCTTTCGTGAATTTATGTGAGTTAATTATAAGCCTATTCTCCCTCCGCTTGTTAATAAATTTATCTGCAATAAATAAGGTTGTACGATTTAAAAGGTTACTTAGCTTCTAGCCCCAGATCATTTAAAAGTTGCTCGGTACGGATTAGATTTCATAGCCAAGGCATAACTTATTGAAGCGGGATGCGAAGATTGGCGAGTCCGAAAAGGCCCTAACAAGGCATGAGGGCTACATTTTGTTGCTAAAGATCCAAAAGTGATGTGAAGAATCATTTATCGAAAATCAATATGAAGGATCGAGACACATGACGAAAAGCAAGAACTCCCCAAAAAGTCATGGAGAAGTCTATCCAAAAACACCCTAACAAGGTATGAGGATAAATAGATCCAAGTCCTAAAAGGAGGCGGATCGTTGTATATCAAAGTCCAAAATAAAGATTGGAGAAAAATGAAGAAGTCGTGGTCCAAACATGAAGAATCTCTTAAAACTTCAAGTGAAGAAATTCCTATTATGAAGAGAAGACCATTATTTCAAGAACGTCTCTCAAAGATTCGAAGTATGAAGTCGCTTCCAAATATCGGTCCAAGAAAGGTCTCAAATCGTGAAGCGAGTTATGCCAAGATATGAACTTTATGAGGTCTCGAGAAGCAGTTTTAAAAGATTTGGTCCTTTAGCTAACTATAGATTAAATCGTGCACTTTATTTTCGGCCTAAATAACTATCGAAATAAGTCAAACAATGCATCCTCGTGATCATTCAAGACAAAAATAAAATATAAGAGATACACCTAGGAATAAGGGAGTCTAAGTGAATAATTGGCCCACATGAGTTCATGATAGTTTGCTAACTTATAATAACAATGATCTTGTTTTTAAGCTTGGTATGGGGAACGTGAAACTCGAGGATGATAAACGTTCGTGGCATCCAAAACCCAATGTAAGTTTTTAATTTCTTTACCTGTTTCTATCTTTTTATGATTAGAATTTAATAAAGGCCAAGGTGGGTTATTTATGATGGAAAATGTAAACCATGCTTTAAATTAATGCATTGCATGAGGGCATTGCAATGGTCAAGTGTAGGGGATTTAATAAGTGTGAAAACACTTATCCTTTTACCACTTATTTCCAATAAAAACAAGACCAAAACGTGTATTTTATGTCGTAAAAGTCAGAATTATGCGTGGTTTGTGTTTTTATTGTGTTTTAGGATCAAAATATGAAAAAGGAAGAAAACACGGGCTTTCACGGGCTTTTATCGAAGAAAACGGGAAAAGACGAAGTCAAAAGATCAAGAGTGCAAAAAGAACGGAAGTCCAAGGTCTATTCTAAAGATTTATCGAAGAACAAGTCTAAAGACGGAAGTTAATGAAGTCGAAGAGCTCGAGCCTAAATAAATGAAGAAATGTTAAGACGATTTTAATTAATCCCGAGACGACATCGAGAAAGACAAAGAATTAAAGTCGAGTCGAGAAGAAAAAGAAAGAAGAAAGCACCACACATGCCTCCCACCTCCCTATAAATACCCTCCTAATCACATTAGGAGGGGAGTTAGCTAGTTTTTATTTTTAAGTTTTCTTCCTAGTTTTAGAGAGAGAAAGTTCCCAACTTTCTCTCACTAAGTTCTTCTTTGTTTTCAACTTTTAAATTTAAGCTTTCTTTAAGTCTTTGTATTTGGATTCCATTAATCAATTTCAAGTTAAGTTTTGTGTTCTTTAGTCTCATTCTACATTTCTTGGTTACTTTATCTTTGATCCGATTTACACATTTCATTCATATGATTTGATGTTTTCGTGAGCAAAGGATTAATCTTCTTGGATTACACATAAGTTCTTACACGTTTAGGCCATAAGCTCTCTATGCTTATTGGCTTACTTCGAGTTTAGCTTATTGATTTTCGGTTTTCACCAACGTTTTAGTTATTTTAAAAGTCATTTCATAAAGTTTGAAATCTTTTATGTTTTAGAAGTTATCAAATTTAAGCTTTTTGAATTGTTTAAGGGTCGGGTATAATAGCTTATTGCATCTGCTTATTGAGTTTTATGATCTCCTCCAATTTCGGATTAAGTTACCTTCCATCGCAATCAAGGGGTTTTGTACACATTCCGACGTGACTCGAAGTTTTGATCGCAATAACCCGTTAGGGTTTTACTTTGCGATCGGGTGGATATTTCCCCTTATTCCGATCTGGGTTGCCATCGCGCATTGCGATCGCACATTCCGACGGGACTAAGGTCTTGTTAAGACGAAGTGCTGCCCCATTTTACTTTACATCATTCCGATCTTAACCATTTTGCGATCTAAGAACATTCCGACGAGCATCATTGCGATAAGAAGTTTTCACAACATTCCGATGGTTAGTTAGATCGTACATTCCAATGGACCTTGTATTGAACATTCCGATGGCTCTTTCTAGTGATATTCCGATAGCTTTAATTTGGTGCATTCCGACGGAAATTAATTGTTATATTGCGATGAAACATGTTTTTAACTTTTAAAGCTTTTACTTAAAGTTTTTCTATATAGCTTTTAGTTTAATTCTTAAACTCTTTAAATTTTCTCAACGACACTTTAATTACTTGCTATTAGTTTAAATTAGACAAACAAACCAAACCATTCTCTTGTTCACCAAAAGACGATTGAGTCACACTTAAGACCAGTTTTCAATTCGAAAAGACTTGGGACAACAAGATTTTATACCTAGCCAAAAGCAAAGTATTATGGCGCGAAACACTTAAGTACCTATTGACCCTTAGATGGCATTTTATAGCACATCGCCTTTCTATTCACTTAAATGTTCGTATTCTTCGAATTGTTGCTTATTGAGAGTATTTATCTATTCTTGCTTTATTTTGTTTGATCGATACACGTGTCAAGGACCGGAACGCCCCTCAACACGGTGTATTGCCTTGGCAATACTTATGGAGAATATGTAGATTTGTTGTTCTTATACGTATACATATTTACTTATAATAATATATGGAAAATATTTTTGTATTTATGAGTTTTTAAGAGAAAATACTATATGTACATAAAAACCGAGAGAATCCAATAATATATATTTTTGGGTGCAATCTCTTAGGAAAAAGATTGCTTTTTGGATTTTTTAATTTGTTTGGTCAATTCTTTAGGAAAAGAATTGTTTTGTTAATTTTTTAGTTTTTATATATTTTTATATTTTTGATTTTTTATTTGTTTTTTATTTATGATACGTAAAAATAACGTTCACAAGGTGAACGGATCCCAAAAGCCAATGAAAACCGTCAATCGATAGTCTCTCGTAAAGTCAAAGAACCGACAGCGGCGTCATTTGAAATTGCGTATAATGCAGTTCGTTTTTCTCAGTTCTTGCTAATTGAAAGTCCTAACAATATCGGGTTTTTAACTGTTTTTGGTTGTTAATATTTTTTGGATATTCTATTTGCTAATTCAAACAATGACTTGCAAAACTGAAAAATATTATTCTACTTATATGTAAAACATCGTGCAAATACCAAGTTTTTATTCAAGTAAAATTCAAAATGTAAATTCTACAACTAAGAGGACTGAAAATGTAAATTATATGAAAATTAAATGCTCAAAGTGTAAATCTAACAAGTACAAGGACTGAAATGGTAAATCAGTTAACCAAAAGGATCAAAAATGTAATCTATATAACAAACTAACCAATTTGTAACAAATTCCACAACTTGCTAACTGAATTTTAACAAATTCCAAACTTAAAGGACTTGTTTAGTGAAAACCCTAAAAATTATCAAGTTTAGCCAAAATTTAACCCAGTTTAATAAAAGAAGGACTAAAATGCAAATATTGAAAGTTTTTAAGCCAAAACGGGTTACACAAACAAATAAGCTCGTTTGAGCTTATTTCTCAACCAAAATCAGTAAAACCAAATGCAAAATGCTTAAAATCTCAAATAAGCTAGACCTGTAAGAGGAAATTTGCTAAAAATGACTAATAAGCTGATAAGCACTTTCAAATAAGCTCAAAATAAGCTATACAAGAATCTAGACATGCACAATTAGATTTTTGTACTGAAACTGATTAAAGAGCTCAAAACATGAACGGGAAATCAAGTCTTATCAAAAATCATCAAGAAATAAGCTTGGAAATTGAATTAAGCTGAATTTGGCTTATGTTGACCAAGCGTTGACCAAGATTTTTTTCAAAAAGCTGAAAATCTCAAAAATCAACCACCAACACCTACTAAGTGATATTGTAAAAGAAAATTGACAAGTTTGTGAAAAGAATTAAGAGATATGAAAAAGCTGTTTTCATTTACAGAAACTTCATTTTGCTTATCAGTCTAGAATTTTGCTTATTTCTTTTTGCTTACTGAAAACTGTATCAAATGCTTATAGACAATGAAACTTCATATATTGACCTACAAATGAGAACTGGTTTGGTAAAATTTCATCAAGAATCCAACAAATGCCAAGCAATTGAAATTGACAACTTTTTATAAGCAAAACTGACTGAAATATGACCCAAACTTTTTATATGCCAATTGCCTTTTTGACCTTAGACTTGACTTGAAAATGGTTTAAAACCTTTTGTAATGACCTTGTGACTGGAATTGAACATTAAATTGCCAAAGATCAACACTTGAAAACTTTACAAGAGCTAATGCCAAACACTCATTAACTGATCTATTGAAGATTTTTATGATGACTTTTCAAGCACAAGTTTAAGCTAGATAAAAAGCTATAGCAAACTAAAATCAGTGATCAAAATGAGATGTATTAAAGCTATAAGCAAGCAATGAAAGCAACTAGAACTCACTTAAGGAAACAAGGCTAAAAATGACTGTATTAAGCTATAAACTAGAACACATATCAAATCAATAAGCAGAAAAGCAACACTTAAGCTACAAACAAGTCTAAAATCAAACCACAACCATGCTAACAAGTTTTATCATACATTAATCAAAGATTTAAGCTAGGAATGAATCATGCATTTAACAATTCAGTGGAACCAAAACAAGAGGCGTTTGCACCTTGTGAAGTACCCTTTGAGCAGTAGAGGAGTGCTGAACTCTCTAGTCTAGTGCTAACCACCACCTTAGCACTAGATTCACCTATCTACAATCAACAATTCAGCTACACATCAACAAGAATCATCAAAATGGCCTGAATTCATCACAAATGCTATGACTTGAACTGAAATCAATCAAACAGTCTTCCTTCAAAGTCAGTTATGATCAAGATTTGATCATAACAAACTCAGTTCAGCAACAATAGTATCAATGGAAGCAGGATATGAACAGTAAAGATGATGAGAAGAATTGGCGGGAAAAGTAGAATTTGAATTTTATTAATGGAGATTTGTTACAAAGCTGTTAAAAAGGTTACTAACTAACTAACTAACTCAAGAGTGTGTCAAACTCTTGAGTAGTTTAGCTAACAAGGAGAAATGGTGAGAGGAAAAAGTAAATGTGTGTGTTTTCACACTTACAACTACTCAACAAGAAATGAAGACTAAACAACTATTTATAGACTTGAGAAGAAGATCAGTTGGGGTTGGTGACGTGTTGGAGCCAATCCCAGCTTTCCACGTGTCATAATTCTGCTGAATTGATTTTCAGGTTATGAACATGAATTAGGGTTTCTTTGTTGAGTTGATTTCATGTTAATTGATCATGACCAATGGATTCGTCTCTAAAAAATAAGCAGGTTTGATGTTTATAGCATTCCATGAAATCCACTCTAGCTTCAAATCGTTCCTGGAAAACTTTGATAGTTTGAAGATGACACGTGTCATAATATGACTGGCTGAAATTAGTGCACACGGATTGCACTGTTGGGATTTTGTTATTAAATGATGGCGGCTGTAGTGGGTAATTAATGCAAAGATGTGGCAATCCATGTCTTCTTTTTGCTGTCTTCTCATTGGTCCAAAACTTGTCACATGGATTCACTTGTACCAACTTTCCAAAATAGGCAGAAATAGTCCTAAACTTTGGCAGATTGCATTTAAAGGCTAGCAACTTCATTTCTTTGGCATTTTTAGTCCTTCAAACTTCATCCTTGAACAAAATTGGTCCTTTGACTGAGTTGACTTGGGAGTTGACCAAATTTGACTATGATCTTGACTTTTACAATATTTACACTTTGGTCCTTCATCTTTGGCAGATTGTCAAGATAGGTCCTTGTACTTCAAAGTCTTGTCACTTTTGATCCTTCTTTGTCTTTTTCATCAAATTAAGCTTGATTTTCCCTTGTTTGCTTGAAAATGCATCCTTTTACCTACACAAGTGTACACAAACACAAACATACCACATAACACTGTTTTTATAAGATAAATTGGTATTTTGCTTCATGTTTTAGGGTTATTTGTTGATAAATTGATATGAGTTTTAGCTCATATCATTTCCAGACCTTATCATTCACTTGAGTGCTCTTAAGCTGAGGCCGACTAACACTAGTAGTGGAGACTATTCCTGTAGTAGAAGACACACGAATATTAGTGTTTCTAGAAGTCTGAGGAGATTGAGTAACTTTGTTTGTGGGCAAAGCTGGTAGTCTTTCTACGGAACGCTCCTAGTGGTCATTCTATACATCCATGGTTTAATCACATTATTTTGCTTAACGCTTGGTGCTATAGTATTCCTTATGGGTTGATCTTGTGGTAATCTTTCCTTTCCATCCATCTTGGGGGCAAACACAGGTTTTGCAAACGAGGAATTTGATAAAGCAGATAGTTTTCCCAAGATAGAGGATCTATTTACTTTAGAGGCATTGGGTTGTTTAACAACATGTTTCTTAATGCTAGGTTCCACAACTTTCCCACCCATTTTAGCAACGAGTTTCTGCAACTCTGCTATCGCTCTGTCCCTGTCTTGTAACTGAGCTTTCAACCCTTTAATTTCCAAATTTTGTTCATTCATTTCTCGAAACATTTTGGAAAGTTTTTCTTGCAAGTTATTATCATGTGGAAAACTACCAACGTCTTTTTGCAAAGCAAGTTCAAGAGAATGACAATGTTTTTGAAGGAAATTAGTTTTGTGTTGAAGTAACTCAAAATCCTTTTTATCAACATTTTCTTTACGTTTCGAAAGCTTAATTTCAAGACGCTCACATTCTTTGATCTTATCAAGATATTTGCATGCAACATCAGAATATTCATCAATATCATCACAAGATGTAAAATAAGCACACATAACATCTTTAGAAACGCATTCTTGCAAGAGTAGATCATATTCATCTGAAAAATCAGACTTCTCCATTTGAAGATCATCAATGTGTTTCTCAAGAGATTCAACATATTTTAAATCATCATAAATTTCAGTCCAAATGAACTCCTCAAGTTTCAACAGTTTCTTTAATCAACGCCGTGTTTGGAATTAAGAGTTCTTTCACAAGCAAGGTAATATCTTGAGGAATCGGGCGTGTCCACTCAACATTTTCACGTTTTGCCTAATCTCTTTAAACAATAGATTTAACATTATCTATGTGGTGTTTAAGAATACCTAATGTTTTCCTAATCTTGCTTTTAGATTCATCTAGAGGGAGGTAGTTTATGTATTTGTAAACATTAGATTTCTTTGGGGCAAATGCTTTCTTCCATTGCATTCTCTTTTGTTTGCATTCTCAAAACACTTCCTCACGAGATTTCTGTGTTTGTTTGTTGAAAAGGCCATAAAGACTATTCTCATAAGCATAATTATATGTTTTCACAAACTCCTTATTGACAAGTGGGCGACTATCATCATCCCAAAGGGCAGTCTCTTCACTATCGGCACTAATAGGCATGCAATCAAGATCGGTCCTTTCAGTCTCATCAAGATAAAGACACGGGTTCGCAGCTTGAGCTTTCGCAAGGTACTCAGGACTTGCAAAGCTAGCTTGACCCTTAAACATAGACGGAGGTGCTAGCATTCTTACGGATTGAATAGAATCATGCGTCTTATAAACAGCTTTCTTCAAAAATTCGACTTGTTCTTCTAGTTTCGTAACTTTTTTGGTTTCTTTATCATATCTACTTTTGAAGTCTTGTTTTAACGCATCTACCTCTTGTTTCTTAAACTCAAGAATTTTAGCAGAATCGGTAGTGGTCATAGAGAGCTTTTGTTCAAGTTCATTAACTTTGGTATTGGCAAGGTACGTTTTTTACGTTCATCCATTAAGAAAACATTATATTGACGCTTCTCTTTGGCTAATAACTCAAGAGTTGTATTATATTTGTTTTCAAAATCGTCCTTTTGAATTTTTAACGCACTTCCCTTGTACCCCTCAAGCTCTTTGGCTTTCTGAAGGAGCTCATCTCTATAGCTTTCAGTCATCTCACTCGATTTGATAAGAGCAGTTTTGCATTCTTCAAAATTTTGAGTGAGCGTAGCGTTTGCCTACTTTAATTGCTTTTGACTCTTTTTATTTTCAGTGACATCTTTTTGTAAAGTAGCAATAAAATTAGCAAGCGCAATACGTTCCTCTTCATCATACTCATTTGCATGTTGATCATCCTCAGACTCATTATTGCACATGTCTGATGAATCGGGTGTGGTATTGCTATCAACCGTTTCCATCATACACGTGTCATTAATGGCATTGGGTAGATCACTATGCTCATGAACATCACCAAACACATTATTGTTGAATCCCAGATCTTGAGGCTCAAACAGTAAAAACCATTTTATCTAGGTTGATCATCATTCATATGATAACATAGCGGAATAAGAACAATGATCATGAATAAGATGTTTAACAAGATGAAAGATTCCCAAAGGGTTTGTATTATTGATGATTAACACAAATCACTCTAGGTGTGTATACATTGAATCCCACACCTAGAGATCATAATAGCAGTAGGTTACATTTTGTGTGTTCGAACTGATGAATAAAACCTACGACTGGTGGTTCCTTTTATAGATTAAGGAAACCAGGAATACATGGAAACTAAATAAGATAATAATGACTAAATCAAAACAGAAATATTCATTCTTATCACTACTTTGACCAAATATCCATCTTTTATTATATATGGCAGGGGAACTCCAGCAGTGGGAACTCCAGCAGGGGAATCTTCAAGCAGTGGGATCTTGTACTAGCAGGGGTAACTCTCTTGTATTTCCTCCACCAGCTTGAACTCTTTCCTAATGCCATATTTGGTCCTTCTAGTTTCCATGGTGATTTGACTCATCAACTTTTGACCCAACAATCTTCCCCTAGTTGATGATGTCAAAACACTTCCCCTTAAGCATACAACATCAAGGATCAACAGGCTGAACATTCTTTGTAGAAAACTTCCCCTTTTTGACATGATCAAATAGGGGTCTTCTATGTGAACAACCTTGATTTTCAACTACTACTAACCAATATCATACATCAAACCTAAGTATTCTACCTTTTAAAATACCATCCATGAAGCACATAGGCATGGGGTCCTAATAAAAAATGATTTTAAGCAGTAGATACTTACATTAGTTGTCGTAATACCAATAAGTAGTAGCAAAAATCTTCACCTTGATGTCATATGTGAATGACTAACACTTTATCAAATGAGCTTCCCCTTAAAGTGTGCTAGTCATTTATGAATCTTCTAATTCAGTAGGCTATGTATAATGATCATGAAGTAAAATAATTATAAAAATCTTGATGCTGAAGTAGAATAACCCAACCTTGTGTTCCATGTCTTGTACTAACCATGTGACTCCGAAACTCACGGCTATAATGAGTAGGCTCCAAAACTCACGGCTATAATGAGTAGAAACCTCGTGATAAAAAGAATCCTCACCCCTATAAATGAGACACATATAATAGCGAATACGAGCATAGAGCGTCTTAAGAATGATCTCGTACCCAACTACCTTTTATCAAGTCTTTATCACAACTTAAAAACACCTACAAGTTATCTTCAAACCCTGCTAATTTGAAGATATAATAGAACACCAATCCGCGAAAATCTACTTCAAACGTCAATATTATCACAAAAATTTTTCTTCATAATCATAAGAATAAATCAAGCCTTTATATCTTTAAACCAGTTGCTGTGAATAACCAAACTTCAAAACACTACTGTCCCCAAAACCAAATCTGACAGCAGGGGGAACTTTTAAAACAGCGGGAATCAATTAATGAAAGCAGTGGGATCTATTGAAGGCAGGAGGATCGTAGCAGGGGAACTTTTAATCCCACTGTTTTGTTACTGAACTGTGACAGACCCAAACACTAGGAATGAGTTTGAAACAGGGGGAATAATAACAAAAACAAAGGAACTAAAAATATACCCTACTGTTATACTCTTAGATCAACACTAGTCTTTGGTCAAAACCGCAAACACCAAACACATGTGTCTCGCCTATCCATGTCTGCCATGTCAAAATACCAACTATTGCTTTGCCTTCTACCTAGGACCACAATAATATGAACAATATATAATATAAGACCAAACTCAGACGAGAATAGTACTCTGCAATTGCTTCATTCATATTATATTAATTGTGACCCAATACTGATCCAAGAAATCTCAAAAGAATATTGCAAAATAAGTCACATGATATGCCCTTTCTTTTGCACCCAAAGTTCCACGTGAAGACAATTACACTTCCAAGAGAAAATGCATTTTTGCTTTCTTAGTAACCAATCATATCAAAAGACCCACGTGATTGAAATATTGTAGCAACAATTAAACCAATACCTGCCTCCTTAGTCAACCATTACGTGAACACAAAGCAAACTTTTGTTTCTTTCTGTTCTGACCAATATTATACTCGTATAATCCCTCATGTCAACATTAAAACATCAATTTGCTTTATTGGTGTGAACACAAATTGCTTTATTCGTGTGAACATGTTCTCTGTTTGGGCCCACGAGTGGTATGACTTTTGTCTAATACATCTTTTCTGCTTTATTCAACGAAAAAATAATAATAACAATCTTGAGACAATGAAACGAACTGTTACCTGCGCATCTGAGTCAATCAAAACTATTATTCATTGTTTTTGAATTGGTCGTCAAATGAACAGCTTTATTAATTTTACCAATAATTTTAGGGCTTGAGGAATTAGCCTCTCAATAAACCCTAAAACATCTTCACAGCAATAAGAACACGAAAAACATCTTGATTCCCCTAGATATCGAGCCACCTGCTCTGATACCACTTGTTGATCCTAAATCTTGAGGCTCAAACAGTAAAAACCATTTTATCTAGGTTGATCATCATTCACATGATAACATAGCGGAATAAGAACAATGATCATGAATAAGATGTTTAACAAGATGAAAGATTCCCAAAGGGTTTGTATTATTGATGATTAACACAAATCACTCTAGGTGTGTATACATTGAATCCCACACCTAGAGATCATAATAGTAGTAGGTTATATTTTGTGTGTTGGAACTGATGAATAAAACCTACGACTGGTGGTTCCTTTTATAGATTAAGGAAACCAGGAATACATGGAAACTAAATAAGATAATAATGACTAAATCAAAACAGAAATATTCATTCTTATCACTACTTTGACCAAATCTCCATCTTTTATTATATATGGCAGGGGGAACTCCAGCAGTGGGAACTCCAGCAGGGGAATCTTCAAGCAGTGGGATCTTGTACTAGCAGGGGTAACTCTCTTGTATTTCCTCCACCAGCTTGAACTCTTTCCTAATGCCATATTTGGTCCTTCTAGTTTCCATGGTGATTTGACTCATCAACTTTTGACCCAACAATTATATTCATCAGTATTGTGTACCTTATCTATTGGCTCAGTGTCAAAGATAGGGCCATTGTCATCTTCAGTGACTTTGAGAACTTCTTCAATCTTTGCCATGTACGAGTAATGTGCATCGAGTTCTTGATCAGAATCTTCATCATCAGTGTCATCAAGCATTGCTCCTTCATCAGCTGACAATTTAACCCCTGCTTCCATATTTTTGCATAGCAGCATCTTTTCCTTATGATAACCAGAGTCTCTAACCCTTTTCGACTTCCTGCATTCCTTTGCCATATGCCCATAACCTTGGCAATTAAAACATTGAATCCCATTCTACTAAACCACTTGACTTGCAACAGTTTCCCTATTCCCAGTAGCAGCAGCAATCCTCTGAGTATCATACTTGGCAGTTTGTCGATCATACCTTGCAGAACCCTCAACATGTGTTAGATTATGTCGATCATTCCTAGAAGGACTTTCACCACGTTGACGTGTGTCATACCTTGGAGGAATCTCAACATATCAGTTCTATGTGTTAGATGATGTGCGAAGATTGTTGTTGGTGGGTTTGTAGATTTTCTTGTAAGTCTTCATTATGAAAGGAATTTGTTGTTTCATCTCTTGATTCTTTTGAGCTTGGTCTTCATCACTATCTTCTTCAGATGATGATTCAGATGGTGGTGATGGTGCTCTTGGCACTTTACCTCAAGATCTTGTGGATGATGAAGACTTAGATGATGTGGAAGATCGTGGTGAAGATGATGTAGTGGAATATGACTTAAGAGTGCGATGACCTTGAACATGTTGAGTTGTAGTCACTAAAGCAAGTGGATTAGCCGTCTTGGCAACACGTTCAGCTCGAATCTCATTTGCTTCATTCTAAAATTGCTTCAAGATGTCAAAGAGTCGATGATATGAGACCTCGTCTAACTTTTCTTGTTGTTTCACCAAAGTGACGAACCGTGTCCACTCGGGTTGAAGTTGTTGAAGAAATTGAACATTAACTTGTATGGTGGAGACTTGCAGATTATTTTTTGTCATGTCATTCATCATTTTATAAAACCTGGAGTAGTAAGAGTCAATTGATTCTCCATCCCTTGAAGTAAACTTGCCAAAATTCCAAAACAAGTTTGTTTTGACATCTTGTTTGTTGAGTGATTCTCCTTGTTGCAATCGTTCAATAGAAGTCCACATTTCATGTGCTGTAGGACATGCATCAACCGTGGAGTAAATATCATCTCCAATCCCACTTAGAACCATATAGATGGCTTCCTTCTCCGCATCATGCCAAGCACAAAAACCAAACGAAATCCCTACCAAATCGATATAAATGATTTATATCAATATTTATAGCCCGAAATACTAAAAAAATTTAATTCGGGATGATTTATATGGAAAAATCAACCGAATCAAACTAAAACCAAACAACCAAACACAATCTACCCCGTGACGATTGATACCAAATGTTGTCCCATAATATTATGATGATTAATGATAGAAAATAGATGAAAAGAGATGGATTCCTAGAGAGAAAGTAGTGAGAGAAAGTAGAGAGAGAGATGATTAACTTAGTGAATATTAGATTAGAATAATGAGAGTACTAATGATCATCCACCTTTCCTAACATGCTAGGAAGGGCCTTATATAGCCGGGCTTACATGTAACCATAATGGGCTATATTGTTTGGACCAGGCTTGTCTTTTGGGCTTTAAGTAGCTTAAATCCAAGCCCGTGAACCACGACTATTTAACTATCTATTACAACGTTCTAATAAATATTACAATAGAAACCTATGACCGAACATTCTTGTTTGACTCAATATTTTGAGGCTAACACCAGACTTTGCACGTCTGACCATTGGATGAACATTATCGACAGGATCAACTGATGGTTGGGCTGAAGAATGGACAACGAATGGGTTATAGGTGGAGGTATTTTGTTGTTGGGCCATGGGTGAAACATGTGGTGGTAGGGTAGAATCGACGTGGTTGGTCGAGGTTGTTGAGGTATTTTGTTCTTGGGCCATGGGTGAAACAGTAGGTGGTGAACTATCGTTGGTTTGGTGTGCTGGTGGTGTAGGAGGCGGTGATAGGGTTGGATTAGTTTGTTGGTTCGGTTGGGTAGCAGTTGTGTGATTAGGACTGATATGATAGGGTGGAGGTAATGGCGGAAGTATAAAGTCATATAAAGGTTTAATAGAAGACGTGAGAGTCCCAAATGGGAAGACGTATTCATTAAACCGTACATGTCTTGAGATAATTATCTTATTAGAGGACAAGTCGAGACATCGATAACCACGGTGATTGGCGGGGTAACCTAGAAAGATGCATGGTGTAGAACGGGGTTCGAGTTTGTGTGCAACATCAACGTGAGGATAGCAAAGGCATCCAAAAACACGCAAATGTTCATATGTGTGTGTTTGGTTGTAGAGTTTGGTGAATGGTATTTAATTGTTGATGGCGGTAGAAGGTAATATATTTAAAAGGTGCGCGGCCATATTAAGAGCTTCCACCCAATAAGATGGAGATATGTGAGCATGAAAAAGTAATGTGCGGATAAGGTTATTAATGGTGTGAAGCATACGTTCAGATTTACCATTCTGTTGTGAGGTACGAGGGCAAGAAAATCGAAATTCTATACCATTTTGGCGAAAAAGGTTATGGAAACGGGTGTTGTTGTATTCACCCCCATGGTCACACTACAAAGCCTTTATGTCGACATAAAATTGTTTGTTGACATAAGCACGAAAAGCAACAAAATTATCATACAAGTCTGACTTTTTATGCAAAGGGTAAACCCAAAAAAAGTGCGAAAAATGATCTAAGAATATAGCATAATATTTAAATCCACTTTCACTTGGAATCGGTGATGTCCATATATCAGAGTGGATTATTTCAAAAACAGACTTAACATGTTTACCTAATTTACACGCGTGACACAAAGTGGAAAGCTTTGATTTATTACATGAAATTATTTTACTTGACTCTAAACGACGAAGCACATCGTCCCCGGGATGAGCGAGGCGTCTGTACCAAGTAGTGGAACTAAAGAAAAGCAAAACAACAGGAGTTGCTAATGGAGGTTGCTGAGTGACCGGGTAAAGGTCGCCCGTACTATCACATCGGAGAAGGATCTTTTTGGTATGATAATCTTTTATAGAAAAACCATAAGCATCAAATTCTATAGAAACATCGTTTTCACGGGTAAATTTACGAACAAAAATTAAATTTTTAATTATGTGCGGTGTGACAAGAATTTGATTCAGATGAATAGGCTTTTGAGATGTATGCAAGAAGCTATGTCCGGTATGAGTGACAGGAATAGAGCTACCATTGCCAAAAAATACAGATGGATAAATGCTCGAATTACTAAAAGAAGTGAGTATACCTGTATTGTCCGCCACGTGAGAGAATGCTCTGGTGTCCATATTCCAAGAAGAATCTTGAGGAGTCATAGTCTGAAATGCTTGCGGAAACATAGCAGTTTGAGAAGCTAGAGGCAGGATCATACTTGGTATACTGTAAAAAAATCTCCTGGTGGTCCGACTATTTGATAATTAGGTTGTTGGGCCGGTAACTGGGCTGACTGAAGTGATACATGTTGGACCGCTGGCTGCATAGTTGGGGCCATCTTCAAATCAGAATAATCCATGTGAGGTCGTTGACTTTGATTAGATAGTGGACAAAAATTATACAAGTTGTATAAGGGTAACATACTTTTCAACTAGTATTCTCAATTCTTAGAAAAGAATTGATGATGGTGGAACAGTGAGTAGCAAAGTGATGCGGCAAATAACAAAAGATTTGGTATGCGATGGAAGAAAATGCAGTAATGATTAAAATAAAGGGCAACAATACTCAATGATATATAAGCAGCAGTTTGAGAGAAAAAAACAAGCATGAAGATATAGACGAACTTTTTTTTAATCCACGAAGGGTTTATAATATTTGGTGGTGGTGATGGTGGTTTAAGGCTCTGATTACCATATTAGATTTGGTAAAACTCCATAAGATGATTTGTATTATTAATCCCAATATATAGATATTACAAGGGATAAACCCTAGCGGACCATAAACCCACAAACCGGGCTCGGGACTTATTTATCCACTAATAGATATAAGGTCATGGATAACATTGGCTAAACATGTCATCTTATTAATGCATATAAATAATTCAAATGCAACTGCATTATTAGCAACGAAGGTTCAACCCCCTGAAGCATTACCGCCTGAACCATATTCCATGAATAATAACCCTTAATTTCATGCGATCTAGATCTTTGGTGTTATATTTTGATTCTCTCGTCAAATTTGCGATAGATTCTTTAAAAAATAAAACCTACTATAGTAAATCTTTATGAAAAGTTCCATGATGCGATACAAAATCATAACCTGAACACTTTAAATGCATCAATCCCATCTAGATCCAATCATGAAAATAGGGACTTTAGGATCAACAGGAAGTCTGGAGTTTGATTTTCGATCAAAAATTGGTGCCTACGTGTATTCTCTCGGCAGCCTCCACAACTTCAAGTTGGTTTCACATAAACAACAGGCTATGTATGATGCAGCAACCATAGCCTCAACAGGTTCTACACTTCCACATACTAAGCTACCATCAGGGTAGTTGTAGATGCAACCGACGTGTCAATTTTCATCATCTCCTCGTTCATACGCACATAATACCCACTTCAAAATTCAGCCTGTGCCACTTCTTCACCTACGCCACTTTAACCCATGAGTGCACTTTAGATATGCAGGAAGCGTCTACAACACTACAGCGTCTGAATCAATTTAGGCCTACAACCCCTGCACCATAATACCGCCTAAGAAAAAAGGACGTATAGTTTCTTTACATCACGTCAGCCGATCAAACTCAACATTTCACCCACCTTATTATAGTGTCAAGTTTTTTGTGGATTTTGATTTGTACAACCTCTTACAAGGATTACACACACGTTATTATACATTTCACAACCTCTTAAAAAGATCACAAAACACGTCTAATTATTATTTGTATACAATTCATGTATTTTTCTAATGAGCTTTGATGTGACTGGATCAACAATATATAACAAATTGTGCCTGCTCCCTCAAAGTTGTTTTTTATGAAGTAATCAATCAGAGCATTACATCAGAAATGGCTTAACGCCTACTAGTGTAATCGTTTCTCTAGAAATTAAACTAGGAAACAACAGTTTGAAAAGGTACTTCTTTCTAATGATGACTTCAAGCTCATCTTTTGGATAGTAAGCATTAAGAAGCTCATATTTTGGATAGTAAGCATTAAGTTGCTGATGTTGGTGTCAAACACCATCAAAGGAGCGGAACCTGATTCAAATAAAAAAAATCTATCGAAATAAAAAAGTTTAGCTGAAATAAATGAGCCTATGATGGGAATTTTGAAAAACTCATGGTGTAATCATGAGTGCTGAATAGGTGTTAAGGAACCTCGAATCTAGTTCTCTTGTTCAAGTTTTTCAAATGGAAAATGCTTGCCGAGGAACACACCTTAGCCTGCATAACGAAAGGAAAAATTAGGCGACTTAAACAAAAAGTATAACCTTGCCTAAGATCTTGTAATCACAAAATGAAGACATCAAATGATGCTCACCTCATTGGATTTTTCTGATTAATCAAGAATATAGGCAAAAGCTCCTAAAGGAAAATAAAGCACTAGAAGAGCCCCTAAAGGAAAAGAAATCAGTAGAAGAGCCCCCAAAAAAGAAAACCATGTGATGTGATGGGGGGGGGGGGGTATTAAATTGGAAAGAAGAAAAGGTTTGAGTTTCAGACCATTGTCATATCAGAAGCTTTAGTAAAGCTTCTGAATTCTGATTTTGGTATAAAGATGAATATCTTGATGAGACTTCATGTCAAGTAAGTTATATGTACTTTAGTAATGCAGAAGACAAACACACATTTGTTGAGTTGGAGTATTGAAGATCTTACAAAGTCATGTACAACAATTCTTCACATAGTTTTAGACATAACTTTATTCATAATTTATCTAACAGTAATCATCAGTGTAAGAACCTCAGAACAAAGTGCTTATTAAAGGATCGTAATACATTAAAAAATAAATCAAAAATTATTGCATTAAGGGATATTATGGATATTAGTGTTTAAAGACAAAAAAAATTAAACCCAAAAGTGATATACCGATATTTGATGCATTAGTTTTGATCATGGATGTTTTTTTTAATATTCACTTCTTTCCTTTATCCTATATCTAGCAGTAGTAACACACTCCCATTGTTGGTTGGTATCTTTAGGAAACGTCTCTAAGGCCTGAACCAACTTGTTTGTTGAACAACATATCATGTGTCCTGGTCTGAACTTGACGTAGTCGCCTCAGCTTTTTTTGCACTTTCATTACATTTAGGTGGAACCGCAGTTGCGTAGAGGTCGCAGTAGGTTTGGATGTCGACTAATCCCTCATCGGTACCCCCACAACCTTTTCCCTGGTTGTTGTTGGAACTCATACTGGTGAATGGGTAAGGAGGTACGAAGTGTACACCCATAAGTCCCTGAACACCCTGACTCATATTGTGGTTAAAGTTGTTCAGCATTGCTGATGATCTTCAGTGAGTTGAACTCTGGACTGAAGGTATTCATCAAGGAGTATTTCACTGAAGACTAGTCTTCAATGTTTACTCATCAGCATGTCCTTTCAGTACTGAAGGCTTTAGCGGTAACACCCTTCAGTGTTTGCTGATGCTTCAGTGGGACTGAAGAATAGACAAATGCTGGAGCTGAATGTAAAACCCAAAATTTTTGATTTATAATTTATTGATCATTTTAGGTATAATTATTAAAGTTTAAATAATAAGTATTTAATATTAGAACCTTACGTTATAATCCAAAACTAATGAGATAGTATTAGTATTTATTTAACTATTGAGTCATTGATATGAATGTGAAGTTTTACATTTTTAGAAGTTGGCAGCTGAAGGAAAATCAAACTTGCCGTAGTCAAATATTGATAAGAAGTAATATGATGGGCCTAGTCAATGATTCATCACAAAATCTCGGTGTTTTTGGAATACACTATTAAGTTGATTGAGTACAAAATAAAACATTAACTAGAAATTTATTTTACTATAAATAATGAGCAAATCAATTTGAAAGAGTCAAATACATATTTATGTCCTCCGAAATATCAGCTCATTCATTATACAGTATATCTTTTCCTTGTAAAAAAAAAACATAAAGAAACAGTAAATATAACTTTTGCTACACATTTGCATTTCCTCTATTTCCTTTTTCTGTCGTTGTGCCAGAAATCCAGTCCTTTACTCCATTCAAGTTAGGGCGAGGCTCACAAGGTTAAGTTTCGGTCTGTGCATAGTCTAAGGTTGTGATTCGTGTTTTCGATACGGTTTTTGTTCATGCGTTGGTGTGTTTTGGTTTCATACGTTAGAGGCTTACTGCGATCGGGTAGTGTTTTGAAGTCGCGTTGGTGATCGGTTCCAAGCATATCTTCGTGTAAAATAGTGGTCGTGTTCTTGGTTCGGTTTTGATCTATCATTTGTTGGAGGTACATCTTAAATGTTTCACGTATGCTTTACATAAGGAAAATATTGTTGTATTAGAACTAGTATGATATACTTACAGTTAAATACATGTAAATATCTATATGAATTCAATGACATAAACAGTTATATAAATATGGAGCAAAATGTCGCAAAGTGAACTTCTTGATACAAAAAAAAAATAATAACTAGCTAGTGGATATATGGTCATTCGAAGAAAAAGAAACCGGAATGTAAGATGTCGAAGTCGGGTTTCGGATCCTCAATATGTTCATTTGACAATAATAACTATGATACAAAAATAATAAAATAAAAATGATGAATGTTGTTTTGACGTAAAAATGACTTGCAGATTTGTTGCTAAATCAAATAGAGATAATTTTATAGAAACTAACTCTCATATTTATTAACCTTGTTATATAATTAGCTAGATTCAAATAGTGGGAAAAAGGATCAAGAAAAGTAACTCAAGTCATGAACAAGTAACTCAAAACTAAGAACAAGTAACTCATACACTTCCTTTATTCATGTAGCTTTTGTAAGTCAGAATAGGAGTTTCATCCGTTTTCTTTTCAATCAGAGTGGACACGAGGTACGGATTTTCCGTCCTTCAGTAAGAGTGAACGGTGTGGTGGCGAGGGTGCCTCGCAGTGCCTAGGTGGCACGCTCGCCGGCCCTCGCCGTTACACCCAACCCCCCCCCCCCCCTCGCCGGTTGTCAAATGTCACAAAGTGACATTGCTCGTTGGATGCTCGGTGGGGCCCACAATATTTTCTAACCGTTATACAAACGGCTAGAAACGGCTATATTTTTTAAAAAAAAAAAAAAAAAAATTTTTTTTAATTATTTTTAAACCCTATATAAACTCATTACCTTATACATTTTTAAACACACAAAATACATTCTACAATAAAAAAAACACTCCAAAAATCACAAAAAAAATGTCAAACCTCCCAAACGATTACCTCAACTACGCTAACATCCTCAACCACGGCACGGATCCGAATCAATCGTCGTCTTCTTCTCCCGTGACACAAACCGGCCAAGGATCCGGCCAAGGATCCGGCCAAGGCTATTCGCAACAATACTTTCCACCATTAACACCCCACCAAATTTTATCAACAACAACTAGCGTTTCACCAAAATCAATATTCACCACCTCAATATCCATATCCACCATCTCAATATCCATATCCACCATCTCAATATCCACCATCTCAAAATGTCCCCGAAACTCAATTCAAAGTACCACAATCTCAACCGCCACAACGAAAGCCAAAAAATACCGGTCGTGGCAGAGGGAAACGGCCGGCAAAAAAAAATTTTGCGGTTGATTTGTCCGCAGACGAGGACGACATCGATGATGTAGATGAAGTTGAATTTTCGGCACCCCTACGGTGGTCACCTGATGAGGAAAAAATACTGGCCGAGGTTTGGGTCGCCGCTTCCGAAGACAAAGAACGCGGGAATGATCAAACTGAAGAGTTTTTTTGGAACACGATTTTGGAAGATTTCAACCGGCGTAACTCAATCAAGCGTACGAAGAATATGCTGACCGGGAAATGGAGTCGTTCGCACCCCGATGTTCAGAAGTTTCACGCTCTCTTCAAAAGCCTTAAAAAGGCTAGCGGTGAAAACGACGACGACGTGCTTGAAGCTGCACGACGTGAATTCGCGGCTTGTAACGAACGCCGAAAATTTACGCTTGAACATATGTGGAGGGTGCTTAGAAACTACTCAAAATGGAACGCACCCGAGGGTCTTGACCAAATTGATCATAGCAACGTATTTGCTCCAGATGCTAAGCGTCGACCACCCGGCAAACAGAGACCCGCCAAGAAGACACGATCAGAAACAACTGAGAGCAGCACGGGTAGTGGATCGACCACTTCGAAGGAAGACATCAACGATGCTTTACTCCGCAAATTAAACGCGGGTAAAGAGCTGTACGATTCGAGGAAAGCTAAAGCCGATGCCGAGAAGGCTAAAGTGGATGCCGATATGGAGTTTAAAGAGCTGGAGTTTCTCTCCATTCGGACCGACGATTTGCCAGAACCTCAAAAGTCGGTTATCATGAGGAAACAACTACAAATCGCGGCAAAATATCAAATCTAGGATGTTTTTTTTTGTATTGTTTTTTTTTTTCGTATTGTCTTTTTTTTCCGTATTTTTATATTGTTTTTTTTTTGTATTGTTTTTTTTTTTCCGTGTTTTTTTTTTCGTATTGTAATTTTTAATTTTATGAAATGAATTTTTATTTTGTGTGAAAATTGAAAAATTAAATAAAATGGTGAGTGGTGGGACCCAAGTGAAGAGGAGAGAGACTAGTTGTGATAAAGGGGGTGTTTTTGGAGAAGAGGAGAGAGATTAGTTGGTATGACGTGGCGCTGATGTGGCGCAGTGAAGAGGGTTTACCTTAGCCATGATACCTTTCCCTCTAAGGACTTCTTTTCTATGCATGATTAGGATTCCCCGTCTGCAGCCAAATGTTTTCCCCAGTATATGTTTTAAGCTTATCAGTAATCATGTTAATAACTAAATAAATTGCCTGAGCATTATATACAAGCATGACCAGTTTATGTACTAGTTACGGAGGTACCGTAACCATGGCACTAGAGGCACCGGTGTCGTGACTCACATGCAGGAGAGTGATATCCTGCATCGTCCCACTCACCTCAGTTTGGCCATTTTGTCTGTATTTTTAGTGGGGCGTATGGATGCATCCTAGGCTTATCAGTTTACAAGTTATCAGGGTGAATGTGGTGTGTGCTCTACATCCTTCACATTGGAGCTGATCCCTCCACCCAGCACAGTATTTAGAGGTCACCCCTCTACAGTTATTTAGAGGTCACCCCTCTACAGCATGACGAGGCCACCCCTCCAGTTATTCATGCATGATTGTTACAGTACGTGACCTATATAAGCTCTGGCAATTAAAATACAGTAAATACATGTTACTCAGATTTAACAGATAACAGTTCAGTTTCATTATTGATAATTAGACTTTACAGATTATATACAGATTTCCGCTGCAACTTTACTTATCAGTCTTACAGCTTCAGTATTTTATCATCTGTTTCATTCCAGTATATTCTTATCATGCATTATATCCGTTCACTGAGCGTTATGCTCAGCCGTAGTTCTTTCATGTTCTAACGGCAGGTACCCGAGGACACTCTTAAGATTCTGAGAGCATGTGCATTGGATGGAAGCCGTTTAGACTTCTTTACTTTATGCACTTCATTTTTAATTTGCCGGTGGACATTGTTCAGTCCTTTCTTTCAGTATTTTACTTTTCATGTTTTGAGCTTAGGTTGGATTACCGATGTTTGATTCCGGTATTTCCGTTATGGTCATTTAATGTTTTAGGACATTTACCTTATGCTTTGATGACACGCCATAAATACACGTAACGGTCCACTTATCCAAGTGGGGTGTTACACTGAACTTGTACACTTGTAACGATTAATACTTGACTTTGCAACCAAATATAAAATATAGTTGTCCCAAGCCTTTTCGAATTGAAAACCGGTCTAAAGTGCGACTCAATCGTCTTTTGGTGAATCAAGAGAATGGTTTGGTTTGTTTGTCTAATTTAAACTATTAGCAAGTAATTAAAGTGTCGTTGAGTAAATTTGAAACTTGGACAAAATTTAAGTTAAAGTTAAATAAGAAAGTACTTGAAACTTAAAGTTTTTAAAAACTTAAAAACTTAAAAACTTAAAAACTTAATCAATCGGAATAAAACAATTCATGTCCATCGGAATCACCAAAATAGCATCTATCGGAATAATTATCAAAATCCCTATCGGAATAATTAAGATCAATACCCATCGGAATACAACTATGCAAGGTCGCAATGAGTATCTATCGCAATAACTCTATCGAAAATTGGGCAGCACTTCGTCTTAACCAAAACCTTGATCCCGTCGGAATATGCGATCGCAATAAGCGATCGCAACCCAGATCGGAATAAGGGGTAATAACCAATCGATCGCAAAGTAAAACCCTATTGGGTTATTGCGATCAAATTCCAAAACCTATCGGAATGAGTATGACGATATCGGAATGTGTAGTAAACCGTCGGAATATGTATACAAACCCTAAGATTGCGATGGATGGTAACAGTTCCGAAATTGGTGGAAATCTAAGAAAAATGCAATAAGCACAATTAATAAGCTATTCGACTCAAACCTTAAACAACTTATTAAGCTAAAATTCGACAACTTTTCAAGATATGAAATCAAAAACTTTATGAAAGAGGCTTTTAAAATAACTAAAAACTTTGATGAAATCCGAAAATCAATAAGCTATGACTCGAAATAAGCCAATAAGCATTACGAGCTTATGGCTTAGACGAAGTAGCTTGTGTGTAAACCAAAAAGAACAATCCTTTACTCACGAAAACATCATATCATACGCATGAAGTATGCAATTCGGATCAAGGGTAGGATAAATCAAGAAGTGTAGAATGAGAATAAGGATTTAAAAGCTTAAAAACGGAACTTGATTAATAAAAATAAGCAATACAAAGTGTTTAATCTTTGAAAGATTAAGAAAAAGATGCAATTTAGTGAGAGAAAGTTTAAGACTTTCTCTCTCTAAAACTAGAGAAAACTAAAAAAATGAAAATTAACTAAAAACTCTAACTACCCTCCTAATGACTATTAGGAGGGTATTTATAGGGAAGGTGGAAGGAGTGCATGTGTTGCATCTTCTTTCTTGCTTTCTTCACGTTTTCTCGACTCGACTTTAATTCTTCGTCTTTGTCGTCTCGGGATTTGAACTTGTCTTTTAATTTTCTTCTTCTATTAGACTTAAGTTCTTCGACTTCGTTAAACTTCCGTCTTTTGACTTTTTCTTCGATAAATCATCAGAATAGGCCTTGGACTTCCGTTCTTTTTGCACTCTTGATCTTTTGACTTCGTCTTTTCCCGTTTTCTTCGATAAAAGCCCGTGAAAGCCCGTGTTTTCTTCCTTTTTAATATTTTGGTCCTAAAACACAATAAAAACACAAACCACGCATAATTCCGACTTTTACAACATAAATCACACGTTTTGGTCTTGTTATTATTGGAAATAAGTGGTAAAAGGATATGTGTTTTCACACTTATTAAATCCCCTACACTTGACCATTGCAATGCCCTCATGCAATGCATTAATTTTAAAGCACGGTTTACATTTTCCATCATAAATAACCCACCTTGGCCTTTATTAAATACTAAACATAAAAGATAGAAATAAGTAAAGAAATTAAAAACTTACATTGGGTTTTGGCGGCCATGAACGTTTATCATCCTCAAGTTTCACGTTCCCCATACCAAGCTTAAAAACGAGATCATTGTTATTATAAGTTAGCAAACTATCACGAACTCATGTGGGCCAATTATTCACTTAGACTCCCTTATTCCTAGGTGTATCTCTTATATTTTATCTTTGTCTTGAATGATCATGAGGATGCATTGTTTGACTTATTTCGATAGGTATTTAGTCTAAAAATAAAGTGCACGATTTAATCAATAGTTAGCTAAAGGACCAAATCTTTTAAAACTGCTTCTCGGGACCTCATAAAGTTCATATCTTGGCATAACTCGCTTCACGATTTGAGACCTTTCTCGGACCGATATTTGGCAGCGACTTCATACTTCGAATCTTCGAGAGACGTTCTTGAAATTATGGTCTTCTCTTCATAATAGGAATTTCTTCACTTGAAGTTTTTGAGAGATTCTTCATCTTTGGACCACGACTTCTTCATTTTTCTCCAATCTTTATTTTGGACTTTGATATACAACGATCCGCCTCCTTTTAGGACTTGGATCTATTTATCCTCATACCTTGTTAGGGTCTTTTCGGATAGACTTCTCCATGACTTTTTGGGGAGTTTTTGCTTTTCGTCGTGTGTCTCGATCCTTCATATTGATTTTCGATAAATGATTCTTCACATCACTTTTGGATCTTTAGCAACAAAATGTAGCCCTCATGCCTTGTTAGGGCCTTTTCGGACTCGCCAATCTTCGCATCCCGCTTCAATAAGTTATGCCTTGGCTATGAACTCTAATCCGTACCGAGCAACTTTTAAACGATTTGGGGCTAGAAGCTAAGTAACCTTTCAAATCGTACAACCTTACTTATTAGCAGATAAATTATTTAGCAAGCGGAGGGAGAATAGTCTCATAATTAACTCACATAAATTCACGAAAGAATACCGAACTTATAATTGACTCTATCATCTCTCGTTCTCCACAGTTTAAAATCTCAAGGAATGAGACTCGTGGATGCTTAGCCTATTAAATCAAAGTTTTGGGTTTTCGAGTCATCTATAGGATCTTGCAAATTCTTGGACTTTTTCAAGTTTAGAAATCGCATTTTAAAGTTCCCTTGATAAACGACTCTCTAGGATCAATTATAGGAACTTGCGAAAAGTTCTTGTTCTTAACCCGTGAGAGTTAAGACTTTCGCGTTTTATAGCTCCCTATATAAAAGCCTAGCAAAACTTGACTTAAACACGTTAAGGATACTAGCTAGAGTAAACTCGGGTTGAGTCAAAATGTTCACGACTAAGAAAAATCTAAAACCACTTTATTGAAAATTTATTCTAGCAATGGGAAGAAAATAAACATATCAACGGAAAATACAACTATACAATAGGCCAAAATAGATTAAAAATTTTGAAAAATGTCGAAAAATCAAATTTTCCGGTTAAAATGAGGGCAAATTCATGGAAAAGACCACTTACTTCGATAGAAGTCCCCCCTACACTTGAGATAAACATTGTCCTCAATGTTTAAGCATGTGGGAGTAAACTCCCCTACACTTAGGACATTGTGCACTTTGTTTAAATCTTGCTAAGGAAAGGACAACTAAAGTGAATTCAATGTGAACATATAAAATATGAAGTATTGAATCACAAGAGTTTAGGATAGAACCGGGAAGATGGGAAACACGGTATCACGGTTCGTCAAAAGTCATCAAGATGCTCTCTGAAGCTTTAATCCCTTCACAGCACAAGAAACAAGACAACCATATGCGGGGGTCCCCCTACACTTATTATGAAAGCAGTAAAGGATAGAACACGGGTTGCCTCCCGAGAAGCGCTTGTTTTTGTTCACCGAGTCACGAGCCTGACTCGACCCAAATTTTAGTTCATGGGGAACGTGGTGAGGGATGGAATCATCTCTTGGGAGATGTCCTCACCAAAGTACAGCTTCAGACGCTGGCCATTCACCTTGAAATTGGACCCATTTGGCGGAGAAAGCTCAATGGTCCCATATGGAAAGACTTTGGCGATGGTGAATGGACCAGACCAGCGGCTCTTCAACTTGCCAGAGAAGATCTTCAACCGAGAGTTAAAGAGTAAGACTTGATCACCAACGTGGAACTCTTGGTTCTTGATTTTTGCGTCATGAATGATCTTCGTCTTCTCCTTGTAGATCAGCGAGTTCTCATAAGCTTCATTCCTCAGTTCATTTAGCTTGTTGAGTTGAATCTTGCGATGATTACCGGCTTTGTTGATGTCGAAGTTAGCCCACTTCAAGGCCCAGTGCGCCTTATGTTCCAGCTCGATGGGTAGGTAGCAGGCTTTCCCGTACACAAGACGATAAGGTGTGCAACCGATCGGGGTCTTGTAAGCAGTACGGAAAGCCCACAGAGCATCATCTAACTTATCGGCCCACGCGGCGCGATGCTCTCCCACAGTACGCTCCAAAATTCTCTTCAAGCCACGATTGGAAATCTCGGCTTGCCCATTGGTTTGGGGATGATAGGCGGTGGAAAGACGGTGATTAACACCATACTTAGCCATGACTCTTGCAAATTGATCGTTGCAAAAATGAGTCCCGCGGTCACTGATAATAGCACGAGGAACGCCAAATCGAGCGAAAAGCTGCTTCAAAAAGTTCACAACCACCCTCGCATCATTCATAGGAAGAGCCTTAGCTTCAACCCATTTAGAAACGTAGTCGACGGCGACGAGGATGTACTTGTTCCCTTTGGATGATGGAAATGGCCCCATAAAGTCGATGCCCCATACATCAAAGATTTCACATTCTTGTATGAAATTTTGAGGCATCTCATCCTTATGTGTGATTTTGCCTTGACGTTGGCAATCATCACAATGCTTAACCATTTCGTGAGTGTCACGATAAATGGTGGGCCAGTAGAATCCAGAATCAAACACTTTCTTAGCGGTGTAGTTGGGACCAAAGTGACCACCGGTGGGCCTTTGTGGCAAGCTTGGAGAATGTCAAAAGCTGCCGGTCCGTCAACACATCGACGAATAATCAGACCAGCACACTGTTTGAATAGATAAGGGTCATCCCAAAAGTAAGTCTTAACATCGTTCAAGAACTTCTTCTTTTGTTGGGATGTTAACCCTTTGATGAGAATACCACCCGCTAAGTAGTTTGCAATGTCCGCAAACCACGGGGTGCCATCAAGATTGAGATTTATAGACATTAAGGTCTCAAGGGGGAAAGAGTCATTGATCTCTTTCTTCGGATGATCCCCTTGATATGGATCCTCAAGTCTGCTCAGATGATCCGTGGCCAGGTTTTCGGCTCCCTTCTTGTCACGAATTTCAATGTTGAATTCTTGAAGGAGTAAAACCCAGCGAAGAAGTCTTGGCTTAGCATCATGCTTTGTCATCAAGTACTTCAACGCGGAATGGTCCGTGTATACGATGGTGGGGGATAAAACAAGATAGGGGCAAAATTTCTCAAAAGCATAGACAACAGCTAAAAGCTCTTTTTCGGTAGTCGTATAATGCAATTGAGCCCCCGTCATTGTTTTGCTAGCGTAGTGGATTGGTTGGAAGTGTTTATTCACACGTTGGCCCAAAACCGCACCAATAGCAAAGTCGCTAGCATCACACATCAATTCAAAAGGCAGCTCCCAATTAGGGGTAACCAAGACCGGTGCCTTAGTTAGCTTATCCTTGAGAAGATTGAAGGCTTCGAGACACTCGTTAGAAAAGATAAAAGGAGTATCCTTTTCCAAGAGGTGGGTCATCGGGCGAGCGATTTTAGAGAAATCCTGAATGAATCGACGATAGAAGCCCGCATGACCCAGAAAACTTCTCACACCCTTCACGGTTGAAGGTGGAGGTAATTTGGCTATGACATCTACTTTAGCACGGTCGACTTCAAGACCGGCGTTAGAGATTTTATGTCCTAGCACAATGCCTTCTTTTACCATAAAATGGCATTTTTCCCAATTTAGAACAAGGCGAGTGTCTTCGCACCGTTTAAGCATACGTTCCAAATTGGCAAGGCAAGAAGAGAAGGAATCCCCGAAGACCGAGAAATCATCCATGAAGACTTCCATGGTTTGCTCAACCATGTCATGGAAGATAGCCAACATGCACCTTTGGAATGTCCCGGGGGCATTGCATAAGCCATAAGGCATTCTTTTATAAGCAAATGTGCCATAGGGACAAGTGAATGTTGTCTTCTCTTGATCGTGGGGATCGATGGGTATTTGGAAATAACTCGAGAAACCATCAAGAAAGCAGTAATATTCATTACCCGCTAAACGTTCAAGCATTTGGTCCATAAAAGGTAGAGGGAAATGATCCTTTCTCGTGGCATCATTGAGTTTGCGGTAGTCTATACAAACTCTCCACCCAGTAACGAGACGGGTAGGAATTAACTCGTTGTTTGCATTGGGCACAACGGTGATTCCGCCTTTCTTAGGCACACAATGGACTGGACTAACCCATGGTGAATCCGAAATAGGGTAAATCATACCCGCATCAAGAAGTTTGATAACCTCTTTTTTGATGACTTCATGTATTTTAGGATTCACCCTTCGTTGACTTTGAATTGTGGGCTTAAAGTCGTCCTCCATGAGAATTTTATGTGTGCAGAAATGAGGATCAATTCCACGGATGTCGGAGATTTTCCAAGCGATAGCTCGTTTATGCTTCTTCAACACGGCGACAAGTCGGGCTTTTTCGTCTTCTTTCAGATCCTTTGCGATGATGACCGGTAGCTTCTCGTCGTCTTCCAGGAAAACGTACTCAAGATGGGGAGGTAGGTCCTTAAGCTCAAGAGTAGGAGGATCCTCAATAGATGGTGAAACTAACGATGGATCATCATTAGGCACCTCTTTAGGAGCAGGAAGAGAGAACGGGTCCTCATTGCGAAGTCTCTCAATAGTACTAATGTCTTCATCCCAATTTGTGGACAAATTATCATACTTAATATCGAGAGGACCCAAGCTAGCTTCGAAATCATCCAAGTCACTTTCTTCGAAAGGAGTCAATGCTGGAGCAATTGAGGCAACGGTCTGAACATTGGGTAGAGAAGAGAGAGTACTTTTGCAAGCATCATGAAAATGTTCTTCACAAGCCTCACCGAGAACATCAATAGCATTAACACTCTCATATGAATAAGGTTGCTTAGAAATCTTATCCATGTTGAAGACAATTTTATCGTCACCAACTCTCATGATTATTTCGCCCGCGGCTACATCAATGAGAGTGCGACCGGTCCTCAGAAATGGACGTCCTACGATTAATGGAACACGAGGATCCATCTCGTAGTCAACGACGACAAAATCCGCCGGGAAGGTGAATTTATCAACGCCAACAAAGACATCTTCGGCTATCCCCACTGGATAAGCAACCGTACGGTTGGCTAATTCCAAAGTCATTTTGGTGGGGACTAGCTCGGGGAGAGATAATTGCTTCCAAACACTTAAAGGCATTAAGTTTATACTGGCACCTAGATCGGCTAGGGCCATGCAATTCTCTACTTTCGGGAAGTTGCAAGGAATCAAGAAGCGACCCGCATCACCAAGTTTGGTGGGCAATTTCCTTAAGAGCACTGCGGAGCAATTCTCATTAAGGTGGGTCTGAGCAATGTCAAGAAGCTTTTCCTTATCACTTAAAAGATCTTTAAACATCTTAGCGTATTTGGGCATGTGAGCGAGAGCCTCGGCAAAGGAGATGTTAAAATTCAATTGTTTAAACATTTTTAGAAAGTTTGAAACCTGAATATCATCCTTGCTCTTTTGCTTCTCTTTCCTCAACCTTGAAGGATAAGGTATATTGGATGAAGAAGAAGGCTTTTAGGGAATAGGCTCACTCACAACCACGGGTGGTGGGGAAATGGGGATAGAAGGTGAAGGAGGTGGGGAAAGTTGCTCTTTTTCCTTGGTCACAATCACGGGTGGAGGTGTAGGAAGCTCGGGTTCCAGATAACCTTTTCCACTACGAGTGGTGATTGCTTTCATCTCCCCCCTTGGATTCGCAACGGTATTACTCGGAAGAGTACCCGAAGAAGAGGGTTGATTACTTTGGATGAGCGAACCAATCATATCACGAAGGTGAAGAGCTTGATTGTTAAAAGAGTTTTGCATGTTTGCATTAATTGCATCACTGTGTTTGGCCATATCATTCCTTAACTCTGCTCGAATATCGTTCCCTTGTTTTGCCATTTCTCCCTTCAAGTTGCGGACTTGACTCTGAAGATTCGTCACCAATTCTCTATTAGTCCTCATGAATGTCTCGACTTCTGGATTTACTGCTATTGGTGGATTGAGAGGTGGAGCTTGGTAAGCTTGAGAATTTCCTTGAGGTGGGTATGGGTTTCGTTGGGATTGATATTGATTGTTTGCACGAGGTTAGGATTGGTTTGCAGGAGGGAAACCGGGAGGAGCAAGATAATTGTTGGAGCGATAACTTAGCAAGTTACGGTCTCCTTGAGGGCAAGCTGGATAGCCTCCCGTGGGATAAGTACCATATGCTGCGTTAATGTCTTCAGAATAATTGCCGTGAGTAGAAGGACACTCATTGTAGGAATGAGGACCACCACATGTGTCACAAGAAATAGCAACGGCTTTAGCTTGTTGAGTCTGGTTAGAAGTCAAAATTTGGAGACTTTTGTTAATATCAAGAATAGCACGTTCCAAAACAGACGAGTTAGTGGTGGAAGAAGTAGATGAAACATTGACTCTCTGATTAGATCTTGAGGATGCGGAAGAATCCCAATTCTTGTGGTGAGTAGTCATGTTTTCAATCAACTCTCGACACTCTTCCGGTCTCCTTTTCATAAAAGTACCACCGGCGGCGGCATTGATCGTGTCACGATCACGAAAAGTGAGACCATTGTAAAAGGTGTCAATGAGAGTGACGGGGAGCATATTGTGATTAGGACAACGGTCGATCAAATCATTGTATCGTTCCCAAGCATCGAAAAGTGGTTCATCATTTCTTGCATGAATCCACTAATTTGGTTACGAAGGCTAGTGACCATGGATGGGGGAAAGTAGCGCGATAAAAAGCGTTGAGTCATGTCATTCCACGTATGAATAAAATTCTTAGGAAGACGGTCAAACCATTTTTCGGCATGGTGAGAAAGCGAGTGTGGAAAAAGTTGAAGGCGAAGGTCATCCATAGAAACACCGGAGCACTTCATGCTTTGGGTCATGGTAATGAATTTGTCGAGGTGTTTGTTGGCATCATCATCCGGAATTCCACGAAATGGGTTCGTTTGCACTTGCTGGATCATGTGATGCTTCAACGAAAACTCCTGAGCCGTGACGTGCATTGGCGCAATCGGGCCTCCGCGTCCGTTCATGGTGGGTTGACACAATTCCTCCATGGTTCGTAAATTAGGTAGAAGGACATTGTTGTTGTTGTTGTTATTCAAATTGTGTTGAGGTGGGTGATTATTGTTGTTATTAACACCAGCCATATCTAAATCTTCACGAGTCTCGGGCTCAGAATAGTTCGAAGATCTAGTACGCATACACCTGCAGAAGAAAAATATACACAAAGAATATCTATATAATCTTTTTGGTGCAAAACCTTTGGAAAAGAATTGCTTTTAATGATTTTTCAATGTTTTTGTATTTTTGAAGAGTTTTATATTTTTTTATGGATTTTTGGAAATTTTTATAGCAATGAAAATAACGTTCAAAGAACGGATCCCAAAATTCAATGCGTCTCTCACTAGAAACCGTTTATCTTAACGAAAAGAGCCGGCAGCGGCGCCATTTAATACTTGGCTTTTGGCTAGGTATATAAAATCTTATCGTCCGAATCTTTTCGAATTAAAAACCGGTCTAAAGTGTGACTCAATCGTATTTTGGTGAATCAAGAGAATGGTTTGGTTTGTTTGTCTAATTTAAACTATTAGCAAGTAATTAAAGTGTCGTTGAGTAAATTTGAAACTTGGACAAAATTTAAGTTAAAGTTAAATAAGAAAGTACTTGAAACTTAAAGTTTTGAAAAACTTAAAAACTTAAAAACTTAATCAATCGGAATAAAACAATTCATGTCCATCGGAATCACCAAAATAGCATTTATCAGAATAATTATCAAAATCCCTATCGGAATAATTAAGATCAATACCCATCGGAATACAACTATGCAAGGTCTATCGCGATGAGTATCTATCGCAATAACTCTATCGAAAATTGGGCAGCACTTCGTCTTAACCAAAACCTTGATCCCGTCGGAATATGCGATCGCAATAAGCGATCGCAACCCAAATCGGAATAAGGGGTAATAACCAATCGATCACAAAGTAAAACCCTATTGGGTTATTGCGATCAAATTACAAAACCTATCGGAATGAGTATGACGATATCGGAATGTGTAGTAAACCGTCAGAATATGTATACAAACCCTAAGATTGCGATGGATGGTAACAGTTCCGAAATTGGTGGAAATCTAAGAAAAATGCAATAAGCACAATTAATAAGCTATTCGACTCAAACCTTAAACAACTTATTAAGCTAAAATTCGACAACTTTTCAAGATATGAAATCAAAAGCTTTATGAAAGAGGCTTTTAAAATAACTAAAAACTTTGATGAAATCCGAAAATCAATAAGCTATGACTCGAAATAAGCCAATAAGCATTACGAGCTTATGGCTTAGACGAAGTAGCTTGTGTGTAAACCAAAAATAACAATCCTTTACTCACGAAAACATCAAATCATACGCATGAAGTATGCAATTCGGATCAAGGGTAGGATAAATCAAGAAGTGTAGAATGAGAATAAGGATTTAAAAGCTTAAAAATGGAACTTGATTAATAAAAATAAGCAATACAAAGTGTTTAATCTTTGAAAGATTAAGAAAAAGATGAAATTTAGTGAGAGAAAGTTTAAGACTTTCTCTCTCTAAAACTAGAGAAGACTAAAAAAATGAAAATTAACTAAAAACTCTAACTACCCTCCTAATGACTATTAGGAGGGTATTTATAGGGAAGGTGGAAGGAGTGCATGTGGTGCATCTTCTTTCTTGCTTTCTTCACGTTTTCTCGACTCGACTTCTATTCTTCGTCTTTGTCGTCTCGGGATTTGAACTTGTCTTTTAATTTTCTTCTTCTATTAGACTTAAGTTCTTCGACTTCGTTAAACTTCCGTCTTTTGACTTTTTCTTCGATAAATCTTCAGAATAGGCCTTGGACTTCCGTTCTTTTTGCACTCTTGATCTTTTGACTTCGTCTTTTCCCGTTTTCTTCGATAAAAGCCCGTGAAAGCCCGTGTTTTCTTCCTTTTTAATATTTTGGTCCTAAAACACAATAAAAACACAAACCACGCATAATTCCGACTTTTACGACATAAATCACACGTTTTGGTCTTGTTATTATTGGAAATAAGTGGTAAAAGGATAAGTGTTTTCACACTTATTAACGATCTTTTGACCAAATCAAGTTGAGTTAATGACCACGTTTAATAGGTCTTGTAACCACTTTCCTGGTATTATGGAGCACATTAAGAGGAACTTAATTGGCCGTTAATTCCTCTTAATTCCATTGACTAGGGTTTGAGTGCTCCACCTATAAATAGGTGATCATAACTTGCATGAAACACACAAAAAACAAGAAACACATAGCAACGAAAGGGTTAAAGATTTGTGCCTAAATCTCTAACTGCATTTGGTCTTATCCCAATTAGGTATTCGTGATACCCAGGCATTAGGGTCGAATAATTTACTTTGGAAAGTGATTACACGATTCCAAGTGATATCCGGTAACCATTGCTTTGGTACGTAGCTAGGATTGATTATCTATACCCTGGTTGGGACGAAGTAAACACCAACAATAAAAGTAAATTATTTTGTGATAATCAATGGCGGATGCTATGAAACATTGGTGGCTAACTTCTCCAAGCTGGACAAGTTTAAAGGGGTGGATTTCAGAAGATGGCAAAAGAAGATGCACTTTATTCTTTCTACCATGAGCGTGGTGTATGTGCTGACTACTCCCATTCCTGATGGTGGTGATGATGCTACTTTGGAGGAACTGAGGAAAAGGAGCAAATGGGAGAATGACGACTATGTGTGTCGTGGTATTATTCTCAATGGTATGTCTGATTCCTTATTTGATATTTACCAAAATTCTGAATCTGGTAAAGAACTATGGGATTCATGGGAAGCCAAATATATGGATGAGGATGCATCAAGTAAGAAGTTCCTTGTGAGTGATTTCACAAATTACAAAAGGATTGATTCAAGACCAGTCATGGAACAATACAATGAACTTCTTGGAATACTTGGTAGATTTACACAACATAAAATGAACATGGATGAGACCATTCAGGTCTCTTGTGTCATTGACAAGTTACCTCCTTCTTGGAAAGATTTCAAGCATACCTTGAAACATAAGAAGGAGGAATTAACTCTTGTTGAGTTGGGCAGTCATTTGCGCATTGAGGAATCCCTCAGGGTGCATGAAAGTGACAAGCCAAAGAGCAACAATGTTGTTGGTTCATTAGTTGTCAATATGGTGGAGCATAACAACTCCATCAGGTACAATGATAACAAGGGCAAACATAAGCATCATGATAACACCAAAGAAAATCCTAACAAGAAGTCATTAGTGGCTTGTTAGAAGTGTGGGAAACCTGGACACTTCAAAAGGGATTGAAAAGGTGTTGGTACTGGCAGCAAAGCTAGTGGATCAGGCACAAATGGTTCAGTGATTGGTTCTAACAACACAACACTTAAAGGTCATAATATGTTTAATGAATCTCTCCAGATTTATTATGTTACATATGTATCTGAAGCTTATTTTGTGTACGATGATGATGTTGTGTGGTGGGTTGATTCTGGAGCAACTGTTCATGTGTGTAAAGATAGATGCTGGTTCAAGACTTATGAGTCACTGAATGATGGATCTATTCTTCACATGGGAAATGAGTCAACAGCCCTAGTGCATGGACGTGTTTGTGTAGATCTTAAGTTTAGTTCTGGAAGGATTGTTAGCTTGTTTAATGTTTTGCATGTTCCTAATATTAGGAAGAACTTGGTTTCTAGTAGTGTTTTGAATAATTGTGGTTATAAACAAGTGATTGAATCTAATAAATTTGTTTTATCCAAACATGGTGTGTTTCTTGGTTTTGGTTATTTGAGCAATCAAATGTTCAAGCTTAATATTGAAACAACCACCAGCATTAACTCAGTGAGTGCTGATAGTGCAAATATTTGTTCAGCCTTAGTACCCTCCAGTAAACTGAAGGATTCTTCACTATGGCATGTCATACGTTGCTTTTACCTAGTAAGAAAATTAAAGTTCTTTGTCGTGGTCTAATCGAATTGATTACTGGTTCAAAGTGCGACTCGGCTGTCTTTTGGTGAGAAAATAAAAGGTTTGTCGTTGTAGTAAGAATAAAGTGCAAAACTTTAAAGTAAAGGTAAAGTAAATATAGTTGGAAATGATTAAAAATAAATGACGAGAGATTTTAGCGAGACGAAAAGTAAATAACGTAAACTTGAAACGCAACTAAAGGCAAACTTAAACTAAATCTAAAGGCAAGCTTAAAATAAACTAATGGCGAGTACAAGGCGGGAAAAGTAAAATGCTTAAAATTAACTAGAAAAACTTAAGTGCGAAAACTATCCAAAAACTAAGTCTTTATCCTGAATCCCAAATATGTCACTTATCCGGAATCCAAAATTTAGTCTTATTCGGAAAAACACCTAAAAACAATCTAATCCGGAAAAACAATTCCAAAGTCTTATATGGTATACGTCTCCTAGTTCCTTATCCGGAAACCTTGCCTAAATGCTTATCCGGAATACTGTCACCTTTATCCGCAAAGCGCACGTATTCCTTATCCGGAAAAAGAAACGATAAACCTTATCTGGAATCCGTGTTTGATGTCTTATCCGGAAAACACCTACTACCTCTTATCCGGAATACCTTAAATCTCTTATCCGGAATCTAGCTGTAAAGCCTTATCCGCAATACGGATTTCGTGGCTCTTATCCGGAATAAGAGTTCCTACTCTTATCCGGAAAACGATTTCCCAAGCTTATCCGGAATAATCTTTTTCAAGCCTTATCCGGAAAAAGTCGTTTGTAGTCTTATCCGCAAAAGTGGAGGTTTAGTTGGCTTATCCGGAAAGAGGGTACAAAACCCTTATCCGGAATAAGAGGGTTTGAAGGCCGGATCAAAAATAAGCTACGAAAATGGAAATAAGACAAAAACAATTAAGCACTAATCCAAAAACTTAACCAAAACAAATTTAAGAAAAACCTAATCAACCAAAATTTAAAAACTTTTAAAAACACTAAACAATAAAAATATTAAAAATCAACTTTTAATAAAAATCACAAATAAGCTAAAGATTCAATAAGGTAAATCAACCAAAAGCATAAAAACATGAACATAAATCAAATAAGCAACACAATAAGCACATAAACAATAAGATTAAATCAATAAAAAGAAAGGTAGATGAGAGAATAACAATAAAAGTAAAGATTCAATAACATAAAAAGTAAACTTACTTGAAATTAAAGGTGCAAGACAAGGTAATTAAAGTGTAATAAGGTAAATGTGCAAGTAATTAAAATGGAAGAACTAATGTGTCAAATTAGCCAACAAAAACAAATGAAATGAAATGGATGTTATTTATAGGAGATTAGGGAGGTGATTAATGGAAGCTTCCTCCTCTCTTTCTTCTTTCTTTAATTATCATTTAGTCCTCGTCTTCTTAATTCTTCGACTTTTGTCTTGGGATTAATAAACTCGTCTTGTAATTTCTTCATTAATTTAGACTTGAGTTCTTCGGCTTTTATTAAACTTCCGTCTTTGGACTTTTTCTTCGATAAATCTTTAGAATAGGCCTTGGACTTCCGTTCTTGTAGCACTCTTGATCTTTCGACTTCGTCTTTTGTCTTTTTCTTCGATAAAATCCCGTGAAAGCCGTGTTTTCTTCCCTTTTAACATTTTGATCCTAAAATCACAACAAAAACACAAACCACGCATAATTCCGACATTTACGACATAAAATACACGTTTTGGCCTGGTTATTATTGTAATTAAGTGGTAAAAGGATGGGTGTTTACACACCTATCAAATCCCCTATACTTGACCATTGCAATGTCCTCATGCAATGCATTAGTTACAAAGCACGTTTTACATTTTCCATCATAGTCAATCCATATTGGCCTTTATTAAAGAGATAGAAAATTATAAATATTCAAAGGAAGAAAGTAAGTAAAGAAATCAAAGACATACCTTAGGGTTTTGGAAATGTCATGAATGATCATCATCCTCAAGTTTTCACATTCTCCAAACCAAGCTTAAAAACGAGATCATTGTTATTATAAGTTAGCAAACTAACACGAACTCATGTGGGCCAATTATTTACATAGACTCCCTTATTCCTAGGTGTATCTCTTATATTTTATTGCTGTCTTGAATGATCACGAGGATGCATTGTTAACTTATTTCGATAGTTATTTAGGCTGAAAATAAAGTGGGACGATTTAATCAATAGTTAGCTAAAGGACAAAATCTTTTAAAACTGCTTCTCGGGACCTCATAAAGTTCATATCTTGGCATAACTCGCTTCGCGATTGGATACCTTTCTCGGACCGATATTTGGCAGCGACTTCATACTTCAAATCTTGAGAGACGTTCATGAAATAATGGTCTTCTCTTCATAATAGGAATTTCTTCACTTGAACTTTTTGAGAGATTCTTCATATTTGGACCACGACTTCTTCATTTTTCTCCAATCTTTATTTGGGACTTTGATATACAACGATCCGCCTCTTTTTAGGACTTGGATCTATATATCCTCATACCTAGCTAGGGTCTTTTCGGATAGACTTCTCCATGATCTTTAGGGGAGTTTTTTCTTTTCGTCGTGTGTCTCGATCCTTCATATTGATTTTTGATAAATGATTCTTCACATCACTTTTGGATCTTTAGCAACAAAATGTAGCCCTCATGCCTTGTTAGGACCTTTTTGGACTCGCCAATCTTCGCATCCCGCTTCAATAAGTTATGCCTTGGCTATGAACTCTAATCCATACCGAGCAACTTTTAAACGATCTTGGGCTAGAAGCTAAGTAACTTTTCAAATCGTACAACCTTATTTATTGCAGATAAATTTATTAACAAGCGATGGGAGAATAGGCTTATAATTAACTCACATAAATTCACGAAAGATTACCAAACTTATATTTGACTCTATCATCTCTCGTTCTCCATAATTTAAAATCTCAAGGAATGAGACTCGTGGATGCTTAGCCTATTAAATCAAAGTTTTGGTTTTTCGAGTCGTCTATAGGATCTTGCAAATTATTAGAATTTTTCAAGTTTAGAAATCGCATTTTAAAGTTCCCTTGATAAACGACTCTCTAGGATCAGTTATAGGAACTTGCGAAAAGTTCTTGTTCTTAACCCGTGAGAGCTAAGACTTTCGCGTTTTAAAGCTCCCTAAATAAAAGCCTAGCAAAACTTGACTTAAACACGTTAAGGATACTAGCTAGAGTAAACTTAGATAAGTAAACTCGGGTTGAGTCAAAAGATTCACAACGTTTAAAAATTAAAACCACTTTATTAAAAATTTTATTCTAGCAACGAAATAAAATAACTAAAATAAAGGAAAAACTAATAGGCCAAAATAGATCAAAAAATTTGAAAAATGTCGAAAAATTGATTTTCCGGTTAAAATGAGGACAAATACAAGGAAAAGACCACTTAACTTCGATAGAAGTCCCCCCTACACTTGATATAAACATTGTACTCAATGTTTAAGCATGTGGGAGTAAACTCCCCTACACTTAGGACATTGTGCACGTTGTTTAAATCTTGCTAAGAAAGAGACAACTAAAGAGATTCCTATTTTAATATTGAGAAATATAAAATAGTGAATCGAAAAGAGTTTAGGATAGAACCGGGAAGACGGAAACACGGAATCACGGGTCGTCAAAAATCATCAAGAGTGGATCTTTGAAAGCTTGAATCCCTGAATATGAGAAGAGAGGAAATAGCAAACACCAACGGGTCTCCCCTACACTTAGGATAAAAATAGCCAAAAGATAGATACTTGGGTTGCCTCCCAAGAAGCGCTTGATTTTTGTTCACCGAGTCGTGAGCCTGACTCGACCTTGATTAGCATAGGAAGAAGCATGAAACACATCCACCGGGATCAAATACATAGTTTTCGTCCATCAAATAACACAAGCCTAAGACGAAAAAGGCAAGCCAAAGAAGAGTAGGCAAGGTTCCCTTAAGCAAAGATGGAGCACGGTGGTAGCAAGAGTGAAGAGGTGCAAGCATATCTCCAGTAGTTCCAAAAATCTTTCCTTTTATTTCATTAGATGGATACTGAGATGGCTGAAGAATATCGATACCGGGGTCGAACACCTTTTCCTTTAGGGGAAAATAGCACTCAGGCTCAGCAGAATTTGAAGATGATCATAAGCATCATAGATCGGTGGAGAATCATATATGGGTGAAGATTCCAAATTGGAGAGAGAATCATCCACATCATCTTGAAACAGTGGATTATTGATAGTTGTGTAAACACCCATCCTTTTTACCACTTAACTACAATAATAACCAAGCCAAAACGTGTATTTTATGTCTTAAATGTCGGAATTATGCGTGGTTTGTGTTTTTGTTGTGATTTAGGACGAAAATGTGAAAAGGGGAGAAAACACGGGCATTCACGGGCTTTTATCGAAGAAAAAGACAAAAGACGAAGTCAAGAAATCAAGAGTGCAAAAAGAATGGAAGTCCAAGACCAATTCTGAAGATTTATCGAAGAAAAAGTCAAAAGACGGAAGTTTACTAAAAAGCCGAAGAACTCAAGTCTAATTTATTGAAGAAATTACAAGACGAGTTTATTAATCCCGAGACAAAGTCAAAATTCGAAGAATTAAGAAGACGAGGACTAAAGGATAATTAAAGAAAGAAGAAAGAGGGGAGGAAGCTTCCACTAAGCACCTCCCTAATCCACTATAAATAGGATCCTTAGGCTTTCATTTTTTCTTGTTGGCTAAGTGTGACAATTAGCTCTTCCATTTTAATTACTTGCACATTTAAATACATGTCATTTATTTAATTGTCTTGCACCTTAAATTCATTTAATTTCAAGTAAGTTTCCTTTTAATTGTTGTTAATCTATACTTTTATTGTTCATCTCCTATCTACTTTTCTTGGTTAATCTTTAATCTATATGCTTTATTGTTCATGTTCATGTTATTGAGTTTTTATTAAATTGATTAAGTGGGTTTTGATTATTTTGATTATTATTGTTAGTGATTTTGATTTGGTTTGATAGATTATCATTAGTTGATCATTTGTGGTTAGTTGTGTTTAATCTTTTGGTTTGATTTGATTAGTTTGGATTAGATTAGTGTTATTTTTTGTTCCCCGTGTTCTTCGTTATTTCTGTTTCCCAGGTTATTCCGAACCAAGTGGACATTCCGAACCAAGAAATCATTCCACATCAGTCACTTTATTCCGAATAAAGGATCTCAGGAGTTTTATTTCGGATAAACATAGTTATTCCGGATAAGTGACATATTCCGAATCAACATTGTTATTCCGGATGAACAGATATTCTAAATGAAGGGAATATTCCGAATGAACTGATTTTTATTCCAAGAGAAGAATTTATTCCGGATCAAGGTATTATTCGGGATGAAGGTTTAGTCTAGAATATTCCGAACCAAGCAGATATTCCGGATTAGTGTGATATTCCGAATCAGTAGTTATTCCGGATAAAGGAGTTGTTGTCAATATTCCGAATAAAAGGTAATATTCCGGATCAGTGATTATTCCGAGTGAAGCAAACATTCCGGATAAAGCTATTATTCCGAGTGAAGGCTTTTATTCCGGATGAACGCATTATTCCGGATGAACCAAAACTATTCCGAACCAAGGTCCTTTTCCGAATGAAGCTATTATTTCGGGTGAAGCAATTTTCCGAATGAAGGTTTTGGTTTAGTTATTCCGAATGAACTAGTTATTCCGAATAAGTGATTTGTCTTGATTATTCCGAACGAAGAAGAATTATTCCGGGTGAAGGTGACAATCCGAACGAGTAATTATTCCGAGTGAGGTATTTTTAGTTTAATTTAAGTTTATGTTTTTAAATTTTTAAGCTTTATTTTTCCTGCCTTTTTACTTAGTCGCACTTTAAGTTTACTTGCCTTAGATTTATTTTAAGCCTTGCCTTATTTTAAGTTTTAGTTGCGTTTTAAGTTTGCCTTTAGGATAGTTTTAAGTTTGCGTTATTTACTTTAAGTGCCTTTTAATTTCTCGTCACGCTTTTAATTTCCCGTCATTTATTTAAATTAGATTTAGCTTTAAATTACATCCTTTTACTTTTAAAGTTCTGCACTTTTCCTTTTACTACAACGACACAACTATTGTTTCCACCAAAGACAGCCGAGTCACATAGTTAACCAGAGATCAATTCGATTAGACATACGACAAAGAACTTTTTAATTGAGTAAAAACTAGTTATCAAATGGCGCCGCTGCCGACTCTTTTCGTAAAGATTAACGGTTTTCTGTGAGAGACGCGTTGCTTTTTGGGATCCGTTCATTCGTGTGCGTTATTTTCTTGCTTAAAAATCTTCAAAAATCCATAAAAATAAAAAATTGTTAAAAAATCCAAAAAAATAAAAATAAAATTAAAAATTTTCAAAAATCCAAAAAGATTTTATTTTCTTTATAGTGTATATATATTCTCTTTGTGTTTGGTATCTTTACTTTTGCCTTTGCAGGTGTATGCGTACTAGATCTTCTACTTATCCAGAGCCCGAGACTCGAGAAGATTTAGCTATGGCAGGTGTGAACAACAACAATAATCCACCGCACCTCAATAATAACAACAACAATGTTCTTCCACAGCCCGATATTCGGATAATGGAGGAGCTTTGTCAACCCACAATGTTTGGACAAGGAGGACCGATTGCGCCGATGCAAATCACGGCTCCGGAGTTTTTGTTGAAGCATCACATGATCCAGCAGGTGCAAACTAATCCATTCCGTGGAATGCATGATGATGATGCCAACAAGCATCTCGACAAATTCATTACTATTACCCAAAGCATGAAGTTGCCCGGTGCCACAATGGATGTTCTTCGCCTTCAACTCTTCCCACATACTTTATCACACCACGCCGAGAAATGGTTTGATCGTCTCCCAAAGAATTCCATTCATACTTGGGATGACATGACTCAACGCTTTTTGTCGCGCTACTTTCCACCATCCATGGTCACGAGCATTCGCAATCAAATCAGCGGTTTTATGCAAGAACTCGATGAATCTCTCTTTGATGCTTGGGAAAGATATAATGTTTTGATCGATCGATGTCCAAACCACAACATGCTCCCTGTGACCTTAATTGATACTTTCTACAACGGTTTGACTTTTCGTGATCGTGATACGATTAATGCAGCCGCCGGTGGCACATTTATGAAATGAAGACCCGAGGAGTGTAGAGAGCTTATTGAGAACATGACTACTCATCACAAAAATTAGGATTCCTCCGCTTCTTCAAGGAACAACCCGAGAGTCAATGTTTCTTCTACTTCAGCAAACCCCGATATGACCGAATTCACCCGCATGAAGGCCGAAATGAACAAAAATATCTTGCTCATCGCTTCAAACCAACAACAACAAGTTAAAGCTGTAGCCAATCCTTGTGAGACATGCGGCGGTCCTCACTCATACACTGATTGTCCTTCTACTCAAGGAAATTCGGAAAACGTGTATGCAGCTTATGGTAATTATTCACCGGAAAATTACCAAGCCCGACCTCAAGGGGATCGAAATTTGCTAAGTTACCGGTCAAACAACTACCTTTCACCCGGTTTTTCTCCTCAAAACCACAATCCCAACAACAATTACACTAGAAGCAACCAAATCCCACCTAGAGCTTCTAATCCTTATCAACCACCCGCTCAACAAGCCCCACCCATTAATCAAGATGTTGAAGCTTTAATGAGAACCCAAGGAGAGCAAATTAAGAATCTGCAGAGCCAAATTATCAATTTGAAAGGGGATATCACTAAGCAATGGAATGACATTAGATCCGAGCTTCGAAATGATATACAATCCTCCTTCAGCAATCAAACGAATGATTTGAAGAATATGCTGGCTAGTTTCTTACCCACCACTCAACCCTCTATTTCGAGTTCTCTACCTTCAAACACCGTCACCAATCCGAGAGCGAATGTGAGTGCTATTACTACTCGTAGTGGAGTTACTTTAGTAGGACCATCTATCCCACCCCCAGTTACACCATCTACACCTCCTCCACCACCATTTATCCCTACTACTCCCACACCTAGTATTAGTACACCATTACCGTCTCCGCCTCGTCGTGAAGAAGTACCCAAGACGAATCCTCCACCAACCCCACCTTCTACCTTTAACCCTTCAACTTCTCAACCTTCACCTTCTACACCTCCACCACCCAACCCTAGCATTCCTTACCCTTCTCGACTCAACAAGGCTAGAATTTTGACGAAGAATGACATTCACGTCTCCAACTTTTTGAAGACGCTTTCGGGAATGAAAGTCACCTTTACCCTTGTTGAAGCTCTTGCCCAAATGCCACAATTTGTCAAGATGTTTAAGGAATTGCTTAGTAAGAAGGAGAAGATGGTCGAGTTTGTTAATACTCGCTTGAATGAAAATTTCTCTGCAATCCTTCTTAAAGAACTTCCGGAAAAACATGGAGATCCCGGTCGTTTTGTGCTACCTTGTACTTTTAACCAAACCGACAAATTTACTTCCTTAGCCAATCTCGGGGCAAGTATAAATTTGATGCCTTTAAGTGTTTGGAAAAAGTTATCATTGCCCGACCTTACACCAACGAGAATGACTCTTGAGCTTGCAAATCGCACTCTCGCTTACCCCGTTGGTATTGCCGAATATGTGTTCATTAAAGTTGGCACATTCACTTTTCCGGTCGACTTCGTCGTTGTTGATTATGAAATGGACCCTCGTATTCCGTTAATACTTGGACGCCCATTTTTGAGAACCGGTAGAGCTTTAATAGATGTGGATAAGTGTGAACTTATCTTAAGAGTCGGGGATGATGCACAAGTTTTTGAAATGGGGAAGCTTACAAGCAAATCCTATGGAAGAGAATCAACGAATATGATTAATGTGCTTGATGATTTTGTCGTCTACAACAATCCTCTATTCGATTCTTGCATTGATAATCCACTATTTCAAGATGATGTGGATGATTCTCTCTCCAGTTTGGAGCCTTCACCCATATATGATTCTCCACCAATCTATGATGCTTATGATGATGATTCTAGCTCCGATGGAGATGATTATGATGATTTTACTTCCGAGTATCCCGACATGCCCACTTATGATGATTTTGATGCAGCTGATACTCTTTCGAGTGATTCTTCACATGATGAAGATCCTCCGCCATCCATGCTTAATCCTACTTTGGATGACTACTCATTTGAGGAAGACTTTTCTACTTTTCTTAACACATACTTCCCTCATGAGAGTGATGCTCCTCCTTTAGACTTTGATGATTATGGTGTTGATCCTACTTCGGATTTGAAGAAAATTCTTTCAAAGGAGAAGAAACCGGACGACACCAACATCCGCAGCACGTATGTTTTGACACCTCTTTGTCCACCCTCTGAGGATGAGGTTGTGCATTTTCTTAGCGGATCATCTTTAAATTCTGTTGAGCCCGAGTGCTATTTTCCCCTAAAGGAAAAGGTGTTCGACCCCGGTATTGAAATTTTTAAGCCATCTCAGTATCCATCTGATTAAATAAAAGGAAAGATTTTTGGAACTATTGAAGATATGTTTGCACCTTGATGTAGTGTTTATCGTACACGTTTTAGGAAAAACGCGTATGAGTGGCAAGTATTAAGTTATACGCTTTAGGAAAAACGTAAAACCGAATAAATGCGGGTTCGTTCTCGAAGGAGGTGTATGGATTAATGTGCCAATATGTAAAATCAAGTTTGGATTAGTGACATTTTTGGTTTAGAAGAGAAAAATTTAAGACGAGCTACGATTACGATTAAACTACGACGTTGACGTAAAACGATGACTTAATTACATAAAACGCGACAAAATAAAAAATTAAACCTAAAAATTAGTTAAAAGATTAACTAAGTCTAAAATAATATAAATAAGAATAAAAATCGAATAAATATATTTTAAAACCTTTTATTAATTAAATATTCAATTTTAAATGCTTATTAAAGCCCCAAAGCTAAATATAATTAAGAAAAAGCCCAAAATATTATTTTATTGAACAAATAACTCACTTATAATATTTAAAGACTAAAAAGTATTTTTCCTAAATTTTTAAAACTATTTTTCTAATTTTAAAAGGCTAAAAACACTTTTTAAACTAAAATAATCATAAAAAATAATAAAATAATGCCAAAAATAATTTGACAATTTTAAAAATCCTAAATTATACTAATGAACAGTAAAACATTGAAAGAGTTTGAAAAATATAAAATTTTTCACTAAAAGACAAAACTGATTTAAATAATACCTAAATAAAACTAAATTAAATTCTAAAAATTAATTAAAACAGTGAACAGTAAAAACTTTTTAAACTAAAAATCTTAAGTTATTTTTCTAAATCTAAGAAAAATTTTAAAACTGAAAAATATAAACTTTTACCACTAAAAGACAAAAAACAGAAATTAAAAATAGCTATTTAATCTAAAAAATATTAAATGAACAGTAACTTAAAAATAAAATAAACTGAAAAATCAAGAATAAAATAAGAAAAATACTGAAACTAATTTCAAAGTCTAACTCCTATTTTCAGTCACTAAAGACAAAAATGTAAAAGCTGATAGTGACATATGGAGAACTTTTGTTTTCTAGCTAAGCAGTGGGAACTAAAGTGCTACCAGTGGGAACTTGGTTCCCACTGCTAGTTATAAAAAATTGACAGAATATGAATAAGCTTAGGAAAGCTTTTTTTGATGGCTTATTTCTGGACAATAAGGCACCCCTACACTCAGTTGAGTGTAGGGAGTCAATAAGAACAATAAAACCAACAAGTACAAGCCAAAAATAACACACAAAATCACATATTCAGTCACTATTGTGTCTAAGTGCAGGGCTGTGAACAGTGACTGGTGCAAAAGGCACAAATACGAATTTCAAACCACCCTAGATCTCACAAATCCTTATCACAACACAACTAAACAGAAATAGATCCTAGATAACACCTATCCCTGACAGCTGTAAAGATTTGGTGGTCAAATACTACTAAAACCAACTGATTGCTATTACCCATTTTACCCAAACTTGAGCATACCAAATTGTTTTAATACCCTATCAATACTGAAACTAGGTATCAGTAACACCTAAACTACCCTACTAAAGTTTGTTTAGACTGAACTTGAACTAATTAGTGTCACCTAAACCAGTTTAAGTCACAAACCCAAACACCCTCTTAATAATCAGTTAACAAGTTTACACAAAGAAATTTTACTTAAACCCTATCAAATCAACTTAGAACTAATGTCTACTTACTCTAACATGCATCACTACATAAACACACAAATCAATCACTGAAATGGCTCAATCCAACAGATTTACACAAGACTCAATAACATCAAATTTTAGCATGTAGGAGGGTTCAAGCCCAGGATTTACCTTGTGGGGCCTACAATCCAGGCCCCACTATGGATGATAAGCCATCTCCATACAAGCTCGGGCTTGTGCTGAGCTTGTTTAATGTAAAGAATAGGACCCAATGTCTTCTTTATCAGGATGCAAAATGGAGGGAACAAACAAGCACTTTGTTGATGCCTGCACACTAAACAAACATAAGGGTGCCCAAGATTCAAAGAAGCAAGCCCATAAGCTGATGTCAAGTAGCTTATGGGTGAGCTTAATGAACAGTAAATTATGAACTGAAAATGAAATCTTTAGTTACCAAATCTGAAACTTCAACTTGAAACACTAGAATTTTGACCAAAAAACTTAACAAGAGGGAAAACCATATCAAAAATCCACTATCACTTCATTTTGATATGGGATTCAAATAGTTGAAAAGCTTCCTTTTAAGAACTCTAAAAAAAATAATTTTCTGAAAACTGGTAACCAAAAACTTGGAGACTTTTTAAACTAACTTGCAATTAAACTAGAAAACAGATAAACTCATTACACTAAAAATGGAACTCAGATTCTTGCAAATGATTTAAAATACTCTAAATATTCATTTATAAAAAATATTATAAGAAACTGGAACAAGTGATAATGAGACACATACGTCTCATTATATAATCCTACTGAGAACTATCTAGAAAGTTGAATAAAATATTACAAGGAAAATCAAACCCTAAACCCTAAATACAAACTTTCCGGTCATGCCCTTGAGTTTGACTGATTTTTTGATCTTGGTCAAAGAATCTTGTGACTTTGGCAGGAAAACATGTGATGCCAGCTTGATTTCTTGATCTTGGCCGTTGGTAGAACATTGGGGACCAAGGAGTTGCTAGGAGACGTTAATCTGGTCGGGTTTTGGGTTTTGAGGGGAAAGTGACGTGCAGGGGAGGCCCCCACACTCACATGGGTGTTTTGTGAAAGGAATATGTGGGTTGGGTTTGGTTTAGTTTCATGTGAATTAGAGATCTGGATGAGTATTAAGAAAACCCCTTTGATTTTGACAAGATTGGAACTGGGGAGAATTAGGGTCTATGGAGTGATAAACTTGGCTTATTAATCCAGATTAGGGAAAAAACTATATTTCCCTCCCATTTAAACCGTTTAAATCAAGTATTTAATAAAAAGGTAAGTGGAAGTTTGACGTGAAGGGGGTGTTTGAGGTGGAGAAATTTGATTGGCTGGTGGATGACATGGCAGTGGGTGATTGGTGGTACAAGTTTTGTTGTCTGGGCAGAAAAGGCTCCCCATGATTCTTTCTTTGTTCGTTTTGTATTTAAACAGCCAAACACTTCAACCCTTTTGTTATAACTTTTGCTATGTTGTCATTTATGGCACAAGTAACTTTGCAATCTTATTCCAAGGACCATAAATGTCATTTTGACCATTCTTGAAGGGCTTATAATGTATACTCTTGAAATATTAGGGACCCATATGTAATATGTGAGATTAAAAGGGTTTAATATGACAAGTCTTCAATAGTTGAGGGGCCATTCTTAACAAATCTTCAAACTTCAAGTACAATTTTAGATATTCCATTCTCGGGTCCGGTTCATTGTGCGGCTTCGTTTCCCGTGTTCGTTTTTGCTCTATTCTTGTAATCTTTTGGTGAATTCACGATATCCGTACCTGAAAAACACAATGAACAAACACAAGCATATTTTTGGGTATTTTGATGATATTTTAAGCGTTTTAAGCCCGATTTGGACGATGAGACTATGTATAATTACAGTCTCATCACTCCCCCATACTAAAACATTGCCGTGTCCCCACGCAATGCTAGAATTAAGTATCATAGCACTTCCAAAATTCATTTTATGATGACATTTATTGAAGACGTAAACTTAAATAAACTACTACACGTGCTTTAGACATCATGTATTGTTTTCATCACGATAAAGTGACTTTTGGGATCATAGAACAAGAACACGTGAATGCTTCGTTAGAAATAATTTCGTCGTCCTCGATTTTCACCCAATTCCATGCTAAGCGTGTAACGAGATCATTGTTATTATAAGTTAGCAACACGATCATATCTCATGAGTGTTAATTACACACCTAAACTCCCTTATTCCTACTTGGTATCTCTTATATTTTATTTTGTCTTAATGATCACGAGGATACATCATTGACTTATGCGTGAATAGAGATTAAGTCTAAAAATAGAGTTTTAACGGTGTAACCATAATCATTAAATTAATAATTCACCCTAATAGACAACGATGTCAAAAAATTAAGTCAACAAGAAGGATCGATAAACACGGTTTTATAACGGTTTTGAACATGAGACTTATTACCAAGACTTTTATACGCCCCTAACGGAAGGGCCTTATTATCATTGGTTTACCTCCATCTTTTATTCAACTCCGCCATGGAGCTTTTATTATGACTTCGGTCTTGCCTTGCCTTTTATTATCCGTCTCATCGGTGGTTTTATTAGCCAAAGACGTATATCCTCACGCTAAAGCGAATTTTGGATCTTTAAAGCTTCAAAGATTAAGGCTTGATTCACTTTCAATTTGGGCATAGATTTTTCGGCCTTGTGAGATTTAAATTTTTGCTTAATTTAGGTGAGCACTTGAAATCTTATTATTGGGTGAAGCTTTCGATTATTCGGGTGCCAATACTTCAAAACCGTGACGCTGGCGATACCTTAATGTTTTCCCAATTTAATTACATGGAAGCTACCAAAACAAATTAGAAACCAACAATAGTGACTAGACGGCCAAATCAATATTTATTAACAGTTTATTATGCAAAAGCGTGGGGAGAATAAGCTAATAATTACTACACATGAGATCGTGACGATTACGAGACTTATAAATAACTCTATCATTTCTCGTCCTCATTTAAGAGACCTAGCCTAAAAAGTTAAGGAATCGAAGCTAAGTGCTCAACACGCACGGTCGAGTCAAAAATTACTCTTATTCTCACCATCGGAAAACCTACATTCGTGTCTTAAACACTTATGAAAAACAAGAAAAATTTTAAAATTTGGCCATTTTTAGCCTTATTTGCAACAAAACGATAACAAAAAGATGAATATTGGATTGCGTGTTGACGTAAGCAAGGTGAAGTATCTACTCATCCCCCCATACTAAAACTAAATATTGTCCTCAATGTTTCGAGTCTAGGGGTGAAAACACCCCCATACTAGAGACGAAGTCGAATGCTTAATCTCGAGCATGGAAAGGGTAAAACGAATAACCTAAAAGCCGTTTATGAATTATGCTAATAAGATAAACGTTAGAACATTAAAGGATATCATCGGATATCGTAATCTCCAAAGGCAACGATCGAAGCTCGAGTGATCTATAAAACGAACACGAGAGGCTTCAATGATGACGATGAACCTAATTAATCACAATCACAAACAACCACGAAACAAAGGTTGGAAGAGCACAAGTCCCCTCGTTACGTTAAACTAAGAAAGCGATAATATTTATAAGGATAAGCATGAGAATCCCCCACGAGGCACCTTGTTTTTTATAACCGAGTCAAAAGCTCGACTCGAATCCCCATAAATGTGATCATTTAGGGATAATCATGGTTTGGTCATTTTTGGTGGGGCTTACATGATGAACAAGGCCCAAAGGTACATGGAGTACTTTAAAAACCCGATACACGAATACCGGGGTCAAAGATAGCGTCCTCGTTTTCGGATGAAAGACGAAACAACGCTACTTCAACACATGCTAGAACCCCAAAGGGGTAGAAGAAAAGAGATAAGAAGTAGAAAGGTGGGGCAATGGGTAAGTCACTAAAATGAGCTACTCGAGGTAGACTCGCACCAAGCAAACGAAAAGATTTTCCATTTATTGCATCGGTGGAAGACCGAGATTTCCCTTTACAAGCAATTCTGGGATCGTAAATCTCGTCCTCGGTGGAGAAATGTGAGGGAACATTTGGGGCTTCCCCCACACTAAATCCACACCAACCATCGTCAAAAGAAGTAGACGAGGTGGTAGCACTCATAAAACGATGTGATGACGAAGTTAAACATGTAGAAAAATCTTTTAAAACATTTTTAAAATCTTTTCCTTTTTCATCGTTCAAAAACTCTTTATGAAAACCCGATTTGATAATGTCGAAAATATTTGGCGTGTCAAATTCAAAATTAGTCGCGCTAAAAATCCTCACATTTAAGTCTTTGGTGGGAGGGGGTGGCGGATTATATAAGTTCCCAAAACGTTTGTCAATAAAGAACACCGCCACCTCGGGGTCAAGATACTCGTCATCCTCATGAACGTCGATCTCATCAATTTCTTCATCAAAGATAGGCTTCTCAAACCAAGGTTTGTCATTCCCCTCCTTGAGTATCTTAGAAACTCTCTCGAAGAGATCACGATCAAGCACGAAACCATCATTCTTTTGTGGGGATTGTTGATAAGTTAAATCCTCACGAATGTGGTAAACGTAAATCTCATTTGAGGAGTGTTGATTAGGTAACTCCTCGAGAATTGGATTTTGGGTGGTCACATGAGTTGGTTCGTCATCGAAAATAAGACGTTCCAACTCATTAAGTTCATCCTCGATTTTGGAAAGATCGACCTCACTCGTAGGTGGAAGTGAAGGCATAAGAGCTAGCTCTCGTTCAATGATTTCCTCAATCTCGGGATCAAACTCGTAATCATCGTACTTCACATGTTTCTTTTTAGGAGAATCAAAAATAGCATGTGGATTTTGAAGTACGTGATCAATCTCGGCAAAATCGCCATCGTCATCGTCAAAGAAAGAGTCGATGTGAGCACTCACAACCATGGTCTTACAAGTCGAAGGACTATGCTTAGGTGACTTTTCTAAGACGAGAGGATCGATGTCGATAAACCCTTTAGCCTCAACGGGTGTTGGGCTAGGCAAAGGAGGCACTTTGATGGAGTTAGAAGTTGAAGCCTCAAAGACGTGGTCCTTCGAAGGTGGTGAAGACGAGCCCATTTTGGTCATTGTCGTGATGGCACTAACGTCGCCCTTCGGAATTGGTGTTTCACTTGTTTCGCTAAAAACATCCCAAAGTGAGTTTTCATCCATAAATTTACACATACCCTTTTGAATTAGGTACACGTACTCTTTATCATTAAAATCGTCATCTTTAAAACCGTTTTTCTTAACTCTTTCAAAACATGCATTAAGCCTCATTCTTTCCGGTAAAGTGAACATTTTGAAATCATTAGGATTTGAATCATTGGGTTTTGAAACCTCGGTTTTTTCATGATCATTAAAAACTTAGGATTTTCTAGCGAAAAAGTCCATTTTGTCATCCCCATATCTCATAGTAAGTCTCCCCTCGTGAACGTCGATTACGGTTCGAGCCGTCGATAAGAATGGTCGGCCTAAAATAATGGGACATTTAGGGTCACACTCGTAATCGGATATAACGAAATCCGCGGGAAAAAAAAACTTTCCAATCCTAACATAGACATCCTCGGCTATTCCAATTGGTATTAAAGGCGTACAATTTGCAAGCTCGATTGTCATGTTCGTGGGGGTAAGAGAAGGCAATCTCATCAATTTCCAAAGAGAATGAGGCATGAGACTGATGCTAGCACCTAAATCGGCAAGGGCTAAACATCCCTCAATCTCGGAAAAATCACAAGGTAGTAGAAATTGGCCCAGATCCTCTTCCTTTCTCGGCATACGCCTTTTGGGTTTTTTAAGAAGGATCGATGCACAAGTTTCTTCAAGGGTTACTTTGGTAAGGTCGATAAAACTCTCTTTTTGAACCGTGGATGGAATTTGAGGTACACGAGGGTGTGCACTCTTTTCCTTGGTCACCACGTTCACCCCATCGACTTTAGAACAATAAGACGTCTTAGAAGTCGAGGGTTGAGAAGAAGGAACAACTCGAAATCCTTCAAGGTTAGGGGTAATTACACGACCTTTCTCACGAGACGAGGCGGCTTTACATTGTTCCTTCGGATTTGCAACGGTGTCACTAGGTAACGAACTCGATGAAGCACCCGAGGCTTTGTTCATAATAGCCGAAAACATCTTTTTAATGTCAATTTGTCATTGCTCAATCTTCGTGTTTTGCAATTTCAGTGTATTAGAAAAGTCGTTTTTCAAAGTACCAATTTCTCCCTCTAATCGTCTCATATTAGCCTCATTCATTTTCATGTAATTTTGAAAATCGTTTGACGAACTATTTTGATTAGAATTAAAGTTCCTTTGGTTTTGATCTTCTTTGAAATTTCCTTGATTACCACTTGAAAAATTGTTTCCTTGATTGTTGTTGTTTGAAAAATTCGAGTTTTGATTATTGTCTCGATTTTGCCAATTCAAATTACGACCTTGATTATAACCTCCTTGATTCGAAAAATTTCCTTGTTGATTATTTCCTTGAAAATTGTTTCGGTTTTGAAAATTGTTGCCTTGGTTATAATTGCCTTGTTGTGATGGACCCGCGTTATTTTGATTTTAAAAATTGTTGTTTCCATTTAACGCACTCACATTCGACGTTTGGCCATCCGTAGCTGCACACTCGTAATAATTATGAGGTCCACCACAAAACGTACACGAAACCTCAACCGCTTTCACCGTAGCGGGAGCGTCTTTCTTTTGCATCTCAACGAGAAAAGACGTAAACACATTCGTCAACTTATCGACTTTCGCATCAACTCTCTCAATGTCGCGATTAGAACTACTAACATTGGCGACATTGGCAACACTCGGTGCGTTGCGGAGTTGGTAAACCTTGGATCGATTCTCGATAATCATTAAAGTGTCTTTCGGAGTTTTGCACAAAAAATTGCCACCGGCGGCGAATTCAACGAATCTTGTTCTTGAAAATTAAGACCGTTGTAAAACGTATCGATTTGGTGCAACTCGGAAAAACCATGGTGAGGACATTGCCTAAGCAATTCCTTAAAACGATCCCACGCGTCTCTAAAAGATTCATTCGGTTTTTGCTCAAATTTCGTAATTTCATTTTTGAAAAACGTCGTCTTAGACGGTGGGAAAAAATAATTAACGAACTTGGAGACGAGATCCTTCCACGTAGTTATCGAATTAGGTGGCTCTTTCTCGTACCAATCCTTGGCGGCACCATCGAGCGAGTACGGAAAAAGCATAAGCTTGACGACATCGGTGTCGACATTCTTAAACTTGCTCGTGGCTAAAAGACGATCAAAATTTCGAATATGGTCGTGAGGATTATCGGCTTCACGACCTCGAAACTTCGTAGCTTGGATTAACGAAAGCATTCCGCTCTTAATCTCAAAATTCTCCGCTTCGATAGCGGGAATTACGATCGCGTCTCCATAACCCTCGGTGGGCGCTTGGAGCAATTCCATCATCGAACGATTGTCGGCCATCTCGTCTAAGGTTTCTTCAACAACGATATTAGGAACGTCGGTCTCTAAATCTCGTCTATGTCGTCGATTCCTTCGATTACGATTGCGTCGATTCGAAGCGTCGCTAGAATTAGATAATCCTTCGATCGAGTGCGCATGCACTAAGCGTAGAATGGGTGGTAGCAAAGAAGATTCTTTTTACAGTTTTTCGATTTTTCAATTTTTTTTGTTTTTGATTGTTTTTAATTTTTTTTTGGATTTTTTGAATGTATTACGTAGACACAAATCTACAAATCTCTCCTCGAATCGATCTTCTCGATTAAAGGAGCCTCAAGGAATGAAAACAATCACGTGGAGTGAACGCCTTCGATGACTTTAGAACGTTGGTGGAACACCAAAACGTTCAAGAGGGTTTAATCTTGAATACAAGCAAATATAATATACGTAGATAATACTTGGGCGGCAAACCCTCGATTAGCCTTCTTTCTCAAAACACGCACAAGCAAGCGGGGGAAACGAGGCGGCGCTAAGCACTTAAGAGCCTTTTTCCCTTAGGTCGTGAAATACAACCGCCTTATACCCACCTTATAGTTTGTGTTAATTGAAATTAAGCCTCACGAAAGTATTTATCTATTTTGCCTTTAAACTTTTGCTTTGGATTCGAATACAATGATCGAGTAATGAAATCCCGAATCAAGGTTGCGTTTTCACGCTTTTGGAGTACTTGTATATTTATTGTTCTACGTAGTACAATATAGTAATATATTCACAAGAAAAACGAAAACGATAATGAGATATCTACAATATAGTAAAATATTGTTTTGTGTTTAATTTAGGAAAATTAAACACGTTTTATTTGGATACTATAATATAATAAGGAAAAATAACAAAAATGAGTATGTACGATATTCACGCTTTCCAAAAAAAATGAAAAGCTAAAACGCACTACTCACACAAACACGATACTAATAATGGCAACACTAAACACCTCCCCGGCAGCGGCGCCAAAAATTGATGTAGTGTTTATCGTACATGTTTTAGGAAAAACGCGTATGAGTGGCAAGTATTAAGTTATACGCTTTAGGAAAAATGTAAAACCGAATAAATGCGGGTTCGTTCTCGAAGGAGGTATGTGGATTAATGTGCCAATATGTAAAATCAAGTTTGGATTAGTGACGTTTTTGGTTTAGAAGAGAAAAATTAAAGACGAGCTACGATTACGATTAAACTACGACGTTGACGTAAAACGATGACGTAATTACGTAAAACGTGACAAAATAAAAAATTAAACCTAAAAATTAGTTAAAAGATTAAACTAAGTCTAAAATGATATAAATAAGAATAAAAATCCAATAAATATATTTTAAAACCTTTTATTAATTAAATATTCAATTTTAAATGCTAATTAAAGCCCTAAAGTTTAATATAATTAAGAAAAAGCCCAAAATATTATTAAATTCTAAAAAATGAAAAGCTAAAATGCACTACTCACACAAACACGATACTGATTTAAATAAAACCTAAATTAAACTAAATTAAATTCTAAAAATTAATTAAAACAGTGAACAGTGAAAACTTTTTAAACTAAAAATCTTAAATTATTTTTCTAAATCTAAGAAAAATTTTAAAACTGAAAAATTTAAACTTTTACCACTAAAAGACAAAAAACAGAAATTAAAAAGTAATTAAAAATAGCTATTTAATCTAAAAAATATTAAATGAACAGTAACTTAAAAATAAAATAAACTGAAAAATCAAGAATAAAATAAGAAAAATACTGAAACTAATTTCAAAGTCTTAATCCTATTTAAAACCGTTTTTCTTAATTCTTTCAAAACATGCATTAAGCCTCATTCTTTCCGCTAAAGTGAACATTTTGAAATCATTAGGATTTGAATCATTGGGTTTTGAAACCTCGGTTTTTCCATGATCATTAAAAACTTGGGATTTTCTAGCGAAAAAGTCCATTTTGTCATCCCCATATCTCATAGTAAGTCTCCCCTCGTGAACGTCGATTACGGTTCGAGTCGTCGATAAGAATGGTCGGCCTAAAATAATGAGACATTTAGGGTCACACTCGTAATCGGATATAACGAAATCCGCGGGAAAAACAAACTTTCCAATCCTAACATAGACATCCTCGGCTATTCCAATTGGTATTAAAGGCGTACAATTTGCAAGCTCGATTGTCATGTTCGTGGGGGTAAGAGAAGGCAATCTCATCAATTTCCAAAGAGAATGAGGCATGAGATTGATGCTAGCACCTAAATCGACAAGGGCTAAACATCCCTCAATCTCGGAAAAATCACAAGGTAGTAGAAATTGGCCCGGATCCTCTTCCTTTCTCGGCATACGCCTTTTGGGTTTTTAAGAAGGATCGATGCACAAGTTTCTTCAAGGGTTACTTTGGTAAGGTCGATAAAACTCTCTTTTTGAACCGTGGATGGAATTTGAGATACACGAGGGTGTGCACTCTTTTCCTTGGTCACCACGTTCACCCCATCGACTTTAGAACAATAAGACGTCTTAGAAGTCGAGGGTTGAGAAGAAGGAACAACTCGAAATCCTTCAAGGTTAGGGGTAATCACACGACCTTTCTCATGAGACGAGGCGGCTTTACATTGTTCCTTCGGATTTGCAACGGTGTCACTAGGTAACGAACTCGATGAAGCACCCGAGGCTTTGTTCATAATAGCCGAAAACATCTTTTTAATGTCAATTTGTCATTGCTCAATCTTCGTGTTTTGCAATTTCAATGTATTAGAAAATTCGTTTTTCAAAGTACCAATTTCTCCCTCTAATCGTCTCATATTAGCCTCATTCGTTTTCATGTAATTTTGAAAATCGTTTGACGAACTATTTTGATTAGAATTAAAGTTCCCTTGGTTTTGATTACTTATTTGAAATTTCCTTGATTACCACTTGAAAAATTGTTTCCTTGATTGTTGTTGTTTGAAAAATTCGAGTTTTGATTATTATCTCGATTTTGCCAATTCAAATTACGACCTTGATTATAACCTCCTTGATTCGAAAAATTTCCTTGTTGATTATTTCCTTGAAAATTGTTTCAGTTTTGAAAATTGTTGCCTTGGTTATAATTGCCTTGTTGTGATGGACCCGCGTTATTTTGATTTTGAAAATTGTTGTTTCCATTTAACGCACTCACATTCGACGTTTGGCCATCCGTAGCCGCACACTCGTAATAATTATGAGGTCCACCACAAAACGTACACGAAACCTCAACCGCTTTCACCATAGCGGGAGCGTCTTTCTTTTGCATCTCAACGAGAAAAGACGTAAACACATTCGTCAACTTATCGACTTTCGCATCAACTCTCTCAATGTCGCGATTAGAACTACTAACATTGGCGACATTGGCAACACTCGGTGCGTTGCGGAGTTGGTAAACCTTGGATCGATTCTCGATAATCATTAAAGCGTCTTTCGGAGTTTTGCACAAAAAATTGCCACCGGCGGCGGAATTCAACGAATCTTGTTCTTGAAAATTAAGACCGTTGTAAAACGTATCGATTTGGTGCAACTCGGAAAAACCATGGTGAGGACATTGCCTAAGCAATTCCTTAAAACGATCCCACGCGTCTCTAAAAGATTCATTCGGTTTTTTCTCAAATTTCGTAATTTCATTTTTGAAAAACGTCGTCTTAGACGGTGGGAAAAAATAATTAACGAACTTGAAGACGAGATCCTTCCACGTAGTTATCGAATTAGGTGGCTCTTTCTCGTACCAATCCTTGGCGGCACCATCGAGCGAGTACGGAAAAAGCATAAGCTTGACGACATCGGTGTCGACATTCTTAAATTTGCTCGTGGCTAAAAGACGATCAAAATTTCGAATATGGTCGTGAGGATTATCGGCTTCACGACCTCGAAACTTCGTAGCTTGGATTAACGAAAGCATTCCGCTCTTAATCTCAAAATTCTCCGCTTCGATAGCGGGAATTACGATCGCGTCTCCATAACCCTCGGTGGGCGCTTGGAGCAATTCCATCATCGAACGATTGTCGGCCATCTCGTCTAAGGTTTCTTCAACAACGATATTAGGAACGTCGGTCTCTAAATCTCGTCTACGTCGTCGATTCCTTCGATTACGATTGCGTCGATTCGAAGCGTCGCTAGAATTAGAATAATCCTTCGACCGAGTGCGCATGCACTAAGCGTAGAATGGGTGGTAGCAAAGAAGATTCTTTTTACAGTTTTTCGATTTTTCAATTTTTTTGGTTTTTGATTGTTTTTTAATTATTATTTTTTTGGATTTTTTGAATGTATCACGTAGACACAATTTTACAAATCTCTCCTCGAATCGATCTTCTCGATTAAAGGAGCCTCAAGGAATGAAAACGATCACGTGGAGTGAACACCTTCGATGACTTTAGAACGTTGGTGGAACACCAAAACATTCAAGAGGTTTAATCTTGAATACAAGAAAATATAATATACATAGATAATACTTGGGCGGCAAACCCTCGATTAGCCTTCTTTCTCAAAACACGCACAAGCAAGCGGGGGAAACGAAGCGGCGCTAAGCACTTAAGAGCCTTTTTCCCTTAGGTCGTGAAATACAAACGCCTTATACCCACCTCATAGTTTGTGTTAATTGAAATTAAGCCTCACGAAATTATTTATCTATTTTGCCTTTAAACTTTTGCTTTGGATTCGAATACAATGATCGAGTGATGAAATCCCGAATCAAGGTTGCGTTTTCACGCTTTTGGAGTACTTGTATATTTATTGTTCTACGTAGTACAATATAGTAATATATTCACAAGAAAAACGAAAACGATAATGGGATATCTACAATATAGTAAAAGATTGTTTTGTGTTTAATTTTAGGAATATTAAACACGTTTTATTTGGATACTATAATATAATAAGGAAAAATAACAAAAATGAGTATGTACGATATTCACGCTTTCCAAAAAAAATGAAAAGCTAAAACGCACTACTCACACAAACACGATACTAATAATGGCAACTAAACACCTCCCCGGCAGCGGCGCCAAAAATTGATGTAGTGTTTATCGTACACGTTTTAGGAAAAACGCGTATGAGTGGCAAGTATTAAGTTATACGCTTTAGGAAAAACGTAAAACCGAATAAATGCGGGTTCGTTCTCGAAGGAGGTATGTGGATTAATGTGCCAATATGTAAAATCAAGTTTGGATTAGTGACATTTTTGGTTTAGAAGAGAAAAATTAAAGACGAGCTACGATTACGATTAAACTACGACGTTGACGTAAAACGATGACGTAATTATGTAAAACGCGACAAAATAAAAAATTAAACCTAAAAATTAGTTAAAAGATAAAACTAAGTCTAAAATAATATAAATAAGAATAAAAATCTAATAAATATATTTTAAAACCTTTTATTAGTTAAATATTCAATTTTAAATGCTAATTAAAGCCCTAAAGTTAAATATATTAAGAAAAAGCCCAAAATATTATTTTATTGGACAAATAACTCACTTATATTATTTAAAGACTAAAAAGTATTTTTCCTAAATTTTTAAAACTATTTTTCTAATTTTAAAAGGCTAAAAACACTTTTTAAACTAAAATAATCATAAAAAATAATAAAATAATGCCAAAAATAATTTGACAATTTTAAAAATCCTAAATTATACTAATGAATAGTAGAAAATTGAAAAAGTTTGAAAAATATAAAAATTTTCACTAAAAGACAAAACTGATTTAAATAAAACCTAAATTAAATTCTAAAAATTAATTAAAACAGTGAACAGTAAAAACTTTTTAAACTAAAAATCTTAAATTATTTTTCTAAATCTAAGAAAAATTTTAAAACTGAAAAATTTAAACTTTTACCACTAAAAGACAAAAAACAGAAATTAAAAAGTAATTAAAAATAGCTATTTAATCTAAAAAATATTAAATGAACAGTAACTTAAAAATAAAACAAACTGAAAAATCAAGAATAAAATAAGAAAAATACTGAAACTAATTTCAAAGTCTAACTCCTATTTTCAGTCACTAAAGACAAAAATGTAAAAGCTGATAGTGACATATGGAGAACTTTTGTTTTCTAGCTAAGCAGTGGGAACTAAAGTGCTACCAGTGGGAACTTGGTTCCCACTGCTAGTTATAAAAAATTGACAGAATATGAATAAGCTTAGGAAAGCTTTTTTTGATGGCTTATTTCTGGACAATAAGGCACCCCTACACTCAGTTGAGTGTAGGGAGTCAATAAGAACAATAAAACCAACAAGTACAAGCCAAAAATAACACACAAAATCACATATTCAGTCACTATTGTGCCTAAGTGCAGGGCTGTGAACAGTGACTGGTGCAAAAGGCACAAATACGAATTTCAAACCACCCTAGATCTCACAAATCCTTATCACAACACAACTAAACAGAAATAGATCCTAGATAACACCTATCCCTGACAGCTGTAAAGATTTGGTGGTCAAATACTACTAAAACCAACTGAATTTGGCCTACTGATTGCTATTACCCATTTTACCCAAACTTGAGCATACCAAATTGTTTTTATACCCTATCAATACTAAAACTAGGTATCAGTAACACCTAAACTACCCTACTAAAGTTTGTTTAGACTGAACTTGAACTAATTAGTGTCACCTAAACCAGTTTAAGTCACAAACCCAAACACCCTCTTAATAATCAGTTAACAAGTTTACACAAAGAAATTTTACTTAAACCCTATCAAATCAACTTAGAACTTATGTCTACTTACTCTAACATGCATCACTACATAAACACACAAATCAATCACTGAAATGGCTCAATCCAACAGATTTACACAAGACTCAATAACATCAAATTTCAGCATGTAGGAGAGTTCAGATCTCTTTACTTGTATGACTTAGATGTCTCGTATTTCTCGAAAAAGTGATTCGATTGATGGGATTTGGTATGCCCAGGATTTACCTTGTGGGGCCTACAATCCAGGCCCCACTATGGCTGATAAGCCATCTCCATACAAGCTCGGGCTTGTGCTGAGCTTGTTTGATGTAAAGAATAGGACCCAATGTCTTCTTTATCAAGATGCAAAATGGAAGGAACAAACAAGCACTTTGTTGATGCCTGCACACTAAACAAACATAAGGGTGCCCAAGATTCAAAGAAGCAAGCCCATAAGCTGATGTCAAGTAGCTTATGGGTGAGCTTAATGAACAGTAAATTATGAACTGAAAATGAAATCTTTAGTTACCAAATCTGAAACTTCAACTTGAAACACTAGAATTTTGACCAAAAAACTTAACAAGAGGGAAAACCATATCAAAAATCCACTATCACTTCATTTTGATATGGGATTCAAATAGTTGAAAAGCTTCCTTTTAAGAACTCTAAAAAAAATAATTTTCTGAAAACTGGTAACCAAAAACTTGGAGACTTTTTAAACTAACTTGCAATTAAACTAGAAAACAGATAAACTCATTACACTAAAAATGGAACTCAGATTCTTGCAAATGATTTAAAATACTCTAAATATTCATTTATAAAAAATATTACAAGAAACTGGAACAAGTGATAATGAGACACATACGTCTCATTATATAATCCTACTGAGAACTATCTAGAAAGTTGAATAAAATATTACAAGGAAAATCAAACCCTAAACCCTAAATACAAACTTTCCACTCATGCCCTTGAGTTTGACTAATTTTTTGATCTTGGTCAAAGAATCTTGTGACTTTGGCAGGAAAACATGTGATGCCAGCTTGATTTCTTGATCTTGGCCGTTGGTAGAACATTGGGGACCAAGGAGTTGCTAGGAGACGTTAATCTGGTCGGGTTTTGGGTTTTGAGGGGAAAGTGACGTGCAGGGGAGGCCCCCACACTCACATGGGTGTGTTGTGAAAGGAATATGTGGGTTGGGTTTGGTTTAGTTTCATGTGAATTAGAGATCTGGATGAGTATTAAGAAAACCCCTTTGATTTTGACAAGATTGGAACTGGGGAGAATTAGGGTTTATGGGGTGATAAACTTGGCTTATTAATCCAGATTAGGGAAAAAACTATGTTTCCCTCTCATTTAAACCGTTTAAACCAAGTATTTAATAAAAAGGTAAGTGGAAGTTTGACGTGGAGGGGGTGTTTGAGGTGGAGAAATTTGATTGGCTGGTGGATGACATGGCAGTGGGTGATTGGTGGTACAAGTTTTGTTGTCTGGGCAGAAAAGGCCCCTCATGATTCTTTCTTTGTTCGTTTTGTATTTAAACAGCCAAACACTTCAACCCTTTTGTTATAACTTTTGCTATGTTGTCATTTATGGCACAAGTAACTTTGCAATCTTATTCCAAGGACCATAAATGTCATTTTGACCATTCTTGAAGGGCTTATAATGTATACTCTTGAAATATTAGGGACCCATATGTAATATGTGAGATTTACAAGGGTTTAATATGACAAGTCTTCAATAGTTGAGGGGCCATTCTTGACAACTCTTCAAACTTCAAGGACAATTTTGGAAATTCCATTCTCGGGTCCGGTTCATTGTGCGGCTTCGTTTCCCGTGTTCGTTTTTGCTCTATTCTTTTAATCTTTTGGTGAATTCACGATATCCATAACTGAAATACACAATGAACAAACACAAGCATATTTTTGGGTATTTTGATGATATTTTAAGCGTTTTAAGCCCGATTTGGACGATGAGACTATGTATAATTACAGTCTCATCACACCTCTTCACCCTTGCTTCCACCGTGCTCCATCTTTGCTTAAGGGAACCTTGCCTATTCTTATTTGGCTTGCCTTGTTCGCCTTAAGCTTGTGCTATTTGATGGGCGAAAACTATGTCTTTGATCCCGGTGGATGTGTTTCAAGCTTCTTCCTATGCTAATCAAGGTCGAGTCAGGCTCACGACTCGGTGAACAAAAATCAAGCGCTTCTTGGGAGGCAACCCAAGTATCTATTTAGCTATCTTTATCCTAAGTGTAGGGGAGACCTGTTGGTATTTGCTCTTTCCTCTCTTCTTCTATTCAGGGATTCGAGCGCTCAATGATCCACTCTTGATGATTTTTGACGACCCGTGATTTCGTGTTTCCATCTTCCTGGTTATATCCTAAACTCTTTCCGATTCACTATTTTATATTTTCAAATATTAAAATAGGAATCTCGTTAGTTGTCTTTTCCTTAGCAAGATTTTAAACAACGTGCACAATGTCCTAAGTGTAGGGGAGTTTACTCCCACATGCTTAAACATTGAGGACAATGTTTATATCAAGTGTAGGGGGGACTTCTATCGAAGTTAAGTGGCCTTTTCCTTGTATTTGTCCTCATTTTAACCGGAAAATCAATTTTTTGACATTTTTCAAAATTTTTGATCTATTTTGGCCTATTAATTTACCCTTTGTATAGTTATTTTCTTTCTTTGCTAGAATAAAGTTTAATAAAGTGGTTTTAATTTTCAAACATTGTGAACCTTTTGACTCAACCCGAGTTTACTTATCTAAGTTTACTCTAGCTAGTATCCTTAACGTGTTTAAGTCAAGTTTTGCTAGGCTTTTATATAGGGAGCTATAAAACGCGAAAGTCTTAACTCTCACGGGTTAAGAACAAGAACTTTTCGCAAGTTCTTATAATTGATCCTAGAGAGTCGTTTATCAAGGGAACTTTAAAATGCGATTTCTAAACTTGAAAAAGTCTAAGAATTTGCAAGATCCTATAGACGACTCGAAAACCCAAAACTTAGATTTAATAGGCTAAGCATCCACGAGTCTCATTCCTTGAGATTTTAAATTATGGAGAACGAGAGATGATAGAGTCAATTATAAGTTTGGTATTCTTTCGTGAATTTATGTGAGTTAATTATAAGCCTATTCTCCCATTGCTTGCTAATAAATGTTATCTGCAATAAATAAGGTTGTACGATTTGAAAAGTTACTTAGCTTCTAGCCCAAGATCGTTTAAAAGTTGCTCGGTATGGATTAGAGTTCATAGCCAAGGCATAACTTATTGAAGCGGGATGCGAAGATTGGCGAGTCCAAAAAGGTCCTAACAAGGCATGAGGGCTACATTTTGTTGCTAAAGATCCAAAAGTGATGTGCTGAATCATTTATCAAAAATCAATATGAAGGATTGAGACACACGAAGAAAAGCAAATACTCCCGTGAAGATCATGGAGAAGTCTATCCGAAAAGACCCTAGCAAGGTACGAGGATAAATAGATCCAAGTACTAAAGGAAGCGGATCGTTGTATATCAAAGTCCAAAATAAAGATTGGAGAAAAATGACGAAGTCGTGGTCCAAGTATGAAGAATCTCTCAAAACTTCAAGTGAAGAAATTCCTATTATGAAGAGAAGACCATTATTTCATGAAAGTCTCTCAAGATTTGAAGTATGAAGTCGCTGCCAAATTTCGGTCCGAGAAAGGTCTCAAATCGTGAAGCGAGTTATGCCAAGATATGAACTTTTTGAGGTCCCGAGAAGCAGTTTTAAAAGATTTTATCCTTTAGCTAACTATTGATTAAATCGTCCCACTTTATTTTCAGCCTAAATAACTATCGAAATAAGTCAACAATGCATCCTCGTGATCATTCAAGACAATAATAAAATATAAGAGATACACCTAGGAATAAGGGAGTCTAAGTAAATAATTGGCCCACATGAGTTCGTGTTAGTTTGCTAACTTATAATAACAATGATCTCGTTTTTAAGCTTGGTTTGGAGAATGTGAAAACTTGAGGATGATGATCATTCATGACATTTCTAAAACCCTAAGGTAAGTTTTTGATTTCTTTACTTGTTTTGTTATTTTCTATCTCTTTAATAAAGGCCAATATGGATTGATTATGATGGAAAGTGTAATCGTGCTTTGTATCTAATGCACTGCATGAGGACATTGCAATGGTCAAGTGTAGGGGATTTAATAGGTGTGTAAACACCCATTCTTTTTACCACTTAACTACAATAATAACCAAGCCAAAACGTGTATTTTATGTCGTAAATGTCGGAATTATGCGTGTGTTGATGCAAAAGTTGGGTGATCCTTGCTAGACCCGAATTGGGCTTAATTCGGGTTGGATGGGCTCCGGATCCTGCACCAAGTGAATCGTTTGGTTGGGATCCTGCACACTAAACAACACGTGTTAGGCTTACCGTGGGAATGTTTCCCACGATTAGACTCCGGCGTGAGAGTAAGTAATCGGTTAGGGTTTATGTGAGTTGAGAGTATAGAACGTAATACCTTGTGGAACCTTTGAGGGTTCCTTTTATAGGCAATGAAACCCTAATGGGCTATCATTGATACTTCGGCCCCAAGGAAGAGATAAGCACCATAATTAGATTGATTGTTATCTTCTAATTATGGTGAGTGAATATCTCTTTCTTTAGAGTAAATCACATTCAGAGATAGAATATGATTTTGTCTAACCCTGCACCGATCATGCCGGGCCGTGGGCCGCACACGTTTGTGCGGTTACTGTTCATCCAAACCCATAAGCTTAAATAACATTATTCCCACCCATCTATGATGGGCCGGATACGGGTAGGACCCGTGGGCCGGGTTCATGACCCGACTGGGGACTATACGTCATCATGTCCCCCCAGTCTAGTTGTTACAACCATAGGCGTAACGTCTAGACTACCAAGATGCTCCCTGGACGTAGCAAGAAAAAATAGGGAATGATAAGTTGTCCAAGAATTTGTGTTGGCCGCACATGGCAACCTGACTTAGGGAATTATTCCATTACTACCCCAACCGCTCATGGCGACCGAGACAAATTAAATATAGCATTAAATGTCAAGTCTTACGTAAGAGCCGCATATCCCGACATTAATAACTGTTCACCTGGCATGTTGACTGACAAAAGTGCAAACAGTCAGAGCCTCGAGCAGTGCAAACGTTTGAGTCAGAAGTGACCCGTGGGTCCCGCCTGACGTTTCACTTGCCACTTGCCCCCTAACCACACGATCAAGAATAGTGGCAAACACGTATCACACATCCAACATGCCATGACCCACGAGGCAACCCTATAAATAAGCCACCCCTACGGCTGTGTGACACACACAGTTATTCTCCATTTCGGCCATTAAAGTTTTCTTCTTAGCTCGAATCAATTACGCACGGATCCCTTCATCCGCAGGTTAGAACACCACGCCCTTACACTTTTATTTAGTAATGGCTCACAGAAACAACCCTACCATTGGATCCGTGCTTAATGTAATGACCCAGGAACAACTAAATCACTTTTGTACAAACTATTTCATCCCTACCAGCCTACACCCCTCACTTCCTGGCGCCTGAGACCTCATAACTGAGGCTCCGGCGGGTAAGATTGGCCTGTACACTCGCCTTTTTGATGCGGCCAATTACAGCATTCCATTCACCCATTTTCTCATAGATCTGTTAGGATATTATGATGTACATATTAGTCAGCTCCACTATATAGGCGCCTGTAAGACTAGTCAATTCGAGATCCTCTGCCGTGCTAGAAGAATCCCCCCAACCGTAGAATTATTCCGGCTTTTTTACATCCCCAACCTAGTAAATGGTTGGGTATCCTTTAAGAAACGATCCCCTAACAGTCCCCAGTCTCATAATAAGCCAATGGATTCGCTGAAAAACTGGTATGACCGCTATTTTTTCATTGACGCAGTAGTATGGCCGGCTGATTATACCTTGAGGCATAGGATATCCCACGACCCCAAGCCGCACACTAGTACATATAACCCCCGACATTCCCAAGAATTAGATCTGAATAGGACCGGGTTCCATAGAAATCTTCCCGAGTCATTTCTATGTTTGCTAGGGATTAGCCGCAATTATTTTGGCCCGTCCAACAGATATCCTATGTTTTGGAGAAGGCAGGGTGAAGGTAGGCTAACATCCGTACACAAAAAACTTATTCAATCACTTTGTAAATGGCTAACATATTTTTTTTTGGTGGGAAGAAATGAACTTCTTTGGACTTCTACGCCAGGGCGACCCGAAGCTCGTACCGGAGGGCTCCCGTCCCCTCCGTGAGAATGAACTAACCCTTCTTGAGCATACCCGAAACGTGACGGTTGCTTTTGAAGCCGTGTCGGATCCCCACTCGGACGAGGAAGAGCAAGGAGACAACGAGGGCGGTGATAACAGGGTGCATGAAGGAGGAGCCGGGCCCTCCTCACCACATGGAGAAGAGCAGGGAGATAATATTGACTTAACCACCTCCAGCCTTCGCCGGATGATGGGCGATGATGATGAAGAAGTACAACAAATCAATGAGGAGGAAGAGGAAGAAGTGGAAAAAGAAGTCGAGGAGGAGACTGAAGAAGCAACAGCCCAGCCTGTCGCCAGGCGTACCCGTAAAAGAAACAAACGAGTAAGAAGAGCTGCTTCAGCCGAGATTGGCGAACACAACGCCCCTCCCAAGAAACTTCAAGAAGACCACCCCTTGTACCAATCTGTTGGGAGCACCACCCAGGCTTCCGAGACGATCCGGGCCGCACATGTCGATCCAGTCACTCAGATTGCCCCAACCACATCAGAATTAGCAAGAAATGACATGTAAGACTCCATCCTAACACGTAAGAACGACAAATTCCCTTTAAGCAACACTTAATATGTATCCAAATGCTTGTTCCACAGGGATGAACAAACTGGTGTCGCGCCTCCTCCTGACACCCAAATGGAGAAGGGAAAAGAAAAAGAAGTGGAAAGAAACCCCATGCTTCACACGGCCGCCACGAAGTCCGGCCCCGTATTTGAAGAAGGTTCTCCCACAGCCTCCCAAGACCTCCCGACGTCCGGCCCCCCTCAATCGTTCATCCCCATCTGGAATATCACCACTGCATCACGAATGAGGGACGCTGATGAATGCCGAGAGTACCTCAATAACTGCATACCACCAGGCTTGGTGCGAGAAGTGAATGCGCTCAGCCATGCGAACCTGGCAGATGAGTACAACGGTGCTTTGGTACATCAAATGGCAATGGGCACCTCGATGAGAATAAGATTTGAAGCCGCACTTGGGCATGTGGAATCTCTTAAGAGGAAGGTTGGACGGAGGGAGAAGATGATCGTGGACAATGAATCTCAAATTGCAGCCCTTCAGTCCCAACTTGCTAGTGCCGAGGCGACCATAAAAGAGCAATCGGCCCGTGTGAATGAGTATGACCAACAAGCGGCTGATCTCCAGTCAAAACTAGATGCCGCGACAACCAAGGTACATATCCGTGCCGCACCACCCTTTATTCCAAAAGAAACTTAATCTAACAATTAATCTTATATAGGTAGCCACAGCGGAAGCGTATGCCAAGTCTTTCTCCAGCCAGGTATCCGTGCTCACCAAGAAACTGGAAGACGCGCAAATAACAATCCAAAGCATGGAGAAGGTACAAGAGGAGCTTGCTGATGAGAGGGCTGTCACCAAGGAGCTGAAAGAGGCGTTTGCCCAAAAAAATGCGATGATCGATGCCCTCACCGCCGAACGCGATGACGTGCTATGCCCTCAACTACTAGCGGCTATTGCCGGCCGCAGGTGGATGGTAGGGAATGGAGCACGCTTGGCCGTCACCAAGGTATTAGAGGCCCCCGAATTTGTGCAACAGTTTGCAAGTCTTGTGTCCGATGGCATTGACCATGGACGTCATGAGGGAATGGTCGAGGCCGTAGAGCTGATCAAGAAAGGGGAGAACTTCACCAGACATGCCTTCTTTAATCCTGAAGCCGCTAACAAGATGACTGCTTACATGGCCGCGATGCGGGATCTGCATTATCCATTCTTGGCTGAGCTGGAGGCCACCAAAGATGCATCAAATATGGAAATCATGGAAAGGCTAAGTCTTAGTGCATTCTCCCAAGATGAGAGTCATTCCCGTGCTTCCTTCACTCCATCGCCCAACCACCTGACGCTCCCCATCTATGAGGATGTAACCAGGATCGCGCTCGATGAAGAACCCTTAAGTGTGGTGCTGGAGAGGAATGCGGCTCAAGCCCGGAAGCGGAAGGAACGTAGTGAGTGGTTGTCGTGCTTGGTCGAGGAACAAGTGGAGATAGGTAAGTTTCTCCCCCCTATGTAGGGTGCTCCTACTTTATGATCCATTTCAGACACTCTGGTTTGTAACCGCTGAATATTTGTTGGTTCTATTTGTCCGTGCATGTACAAGGCTAAAAAACATGTCCATTTTATATGTAAGTCCGTGATTGACCACAGCCATTTTTGTTATCTATTTGAAAACTTGTGTATTTTGATTGTGTTGAATATTGTATACCAATACTGCATGATATGTCACGTCTTACACACAAAGAAGGAAAATACATACAAGTCTATAATTTACTAGACATGCGACGTGCGTCTTTACTATGCGAAGCACTGTGTGACTACGGCATATGAAACTTACCACAACGTCTTGTGAGTAAGGTGTCTAGTAAGGATACATGATCCGTGCGGCTGGGGTTGCATCCCTCTTACGCGACAAGTTGAATTAGTAGGTTCACTTAATCCTCTTACCCCGCCTGGAGGCGTATAGTACATGTACAGTAATTTGAATGAATGCATACGAATAAAACATAGCATATAATAACAACTAAAAAATTCATATGACTAACAGAAAATCTAAAAAATGATTTGCACGAAACAAACCGTGGAGCTAGCTAGGCACCACGGCATTTTATTAGAACGTTTACATGTTTTGTTTGAACAATAATGACAAGTCCTAGAAAACAAGAAAGGAAACTAAACAAAACATAAGAAAAACAGATAAACCGCATGGTCCTTCATTAAAGCCACATATAGCGAAGCACCCATGCGGAAGCCGTGGCTTTCAAAGATAGCACCTTTTGAGATTGGAAATGTTCCATGTGCACTCTAAGTCGCGGCCATCCATGTCACGTAGGGCCAGCTTTCAAAGATAGCACCTTTTGAGATTGGAAATGTTCCATGTACGTGCCTCGCCCCAAGGCCTCCGTGACTTCATACGGTCCTTCCTACTTAGGGCCCAGCTTTCCTGTATTCTCCGCTCGACTTGCTTCGTTAGCACGATATACATAATCTCCCGGTCGGAAAGAAACACATTTGACCTTGGCATCATAATAAGCCTTCATTTTAGCCTTGGACTTAGCCTCATTGATGGCTGCTATCTCCCTTTTTTCTTCCAACAGATACAGGTTAATTCGCAGCTGCTCGTCGTTTGTGACGACATTAACCTCCGCCGTGCGGATGGTAGGCATCCCTATTTCTGCTGGTATAACGGCTTCAGTGCCGTAAGCCAATGCAAATGGAGTATCTCCGTTGGCTGTTTTGATCATAGTTCTATTCGCCCATAGCACATGTGGTAACTCATCGACCCATTTGGCACTTCGTTCATCCAAACGCGCCTTGATGCCATTTCCCAAGCTTCTATTTGCTCGTTCCACGAGGCCATTTGTCTGCGGATGCTTAACAGATGCGAAGCGCCGCTTGATGTTCAATGATGCACACCAGTCTTTGAATGGATTGTCCGTGAACTGTTTACCGTTATCCGAGATGATTTCTCCTGGTAGGCCAAAACGGCACACAATATGTTCCCAAACAAACTTTTTAACTTGTTTGCCTATGATAGACTTGACTGCCTTGGCCTCTATCCATCGTGTGAAGTAGTCCATCGCGACAATCAAAAATTTAACTCCCCCCGTAGCTACAGGAAATGGTCCTGCAATGTCGATTCCCCACTTATAGAATGGCCATGGGGACGTGATAGGTGTAAGCTCCTGCTGCGGGTGCCGCGGCACTGGCCTATGCACTTGGCAATCACTACACTTGCGAATCATGTCGCGCGCGTCTCTGTGCATGGTAGGCCAATAATATCATGTCCGTAAGGCTCTAGCTACCACGGATCATGGACCTGCATGCATGCCGCACAACCCTTCATGTATGTCACTGATTACGTAAGAGGCCTGACGTGGTCCGACACACCGCAGCCACGGCTGCAAGAAAGAGCGCTTGTAAAGGATGCCTTCTCGAAGTTCGAAGTGTTGCGACTTCCTCATGATGCGTCGTGCTGCTTTTTACTCGTCTGGAAGGGTCTCACTAGTCAAATAATTGATGATCGGGGTCATCCATGTAGGTCCGTCCTCCTCAACTATAGTAGCGACCTCCCCTTCTGTTATAGATTTCTCCTTGAGTATTTCCACCAAGACTTGTTTGGACAAGTGAGCGAAGCTTGTGGATGCAATCTTGCTGAGAGCGTCCGCCTTCTTGTTCTCGCCTCTTGGCACCTGCTTGATGGAAAATTTGTTGAAAGCCGCAATTAGTGACTTGACTTTTTCCAAGTATCTGACCATGTTGTCCTCCTTAGCCACACATCCACCTAGAATATGGTTCGTAACAAGCCGTGAGTCCACGTAGGCCTCAAGGTTGCGGACTCCCATTCTAGCGGCGATTTTTAAACCCGCAATTAATGCTTCATATTTCGCTTCGTTGTTGGTGGCCGTGAACTCAAAACGGAGGGCGTACGTGAATTCCATTCCTTCCGGATTTATGTGGGTGAGACCAGCTCCGGACCCGTCCGTACACGAAGATCCGTCTGTGAATAACACCCATGGTTCTGTTGGAGTCTCGTCTTGTTTAACGATTGGCCCTTCCTCATCCGGCTTCTTGATCAGGAAATCTGCCCAGATCTAGCCTTTCACAGCCGTCCTTGGCCTATAAGATATATTGTGCTCCCCCAATAAGATGCTCCATTTTTGTAGCCTCCCTGCCACGTCCGGTCTAGAAATAACCTGCTTGATTGGCTGGTCCGTAATGACTACAATTGGGTGCGCCTGAAAGTACCGGCGCAGCCGCTTTGTAGCAAACACTAGTGCTAACACCAATTTTTCCATAGGGGAGTAATTTAGCTCCGGCCCTTGTAGTGTTCTACTTATAAAGTAGACCGGAGTCTGCACTGTATCTCTGTCTGTCATGAGTACCGCGCTTATTGCGCCATGAGTGGCTGAGAGATACATAATGAGTTCCTCCTTTGGCCGGGGAGCTACTAGCATAGGGAGAGATGCAAGATGCTGCTTGAGTTGGCCGAAAGCTTCTTCGGCTTCCTTCGTTCACCGGAAGTATCCCTTCCTAATTCACTTCTTGAGTGTCTTAAATAGGGGCAATGACTTCTCTGCGGATTTAGATAGGAACCTATTCAGCCCTGTTAGTTTCCCATTTAAGGATTGCACCTCCTTCCGTGTCTGGGGGATGGCAGTTGTATCACTGCGTCCGTCTTCTCTGGGCAAGGTTTGATGCCGTTTGGATCAATCAAATATCCAAGGAACATTCCCTCCGTTGCCCCAAACGTACATTTCTTTGGATTTAGCTTCATGTTAATCCTTCTCAGTGTGTCGAATGTCTCTTGGACGTCCCGGAGAAGTGCCTCCTCCGTATGACTTTTTATAACCAAGTCATCCACATAGACTTCCAAGTTGCAGCCTATCTGTGATTCAAAAGCCTTGTCCACAAGCCATTGATATGTAGCACCGGCGTTCTTCAGTCCAAACGGCCTTTTCGTATAGCAATATACGCCCTGGCTTGTATGGAACGCCGTTTTTTCTGCATCCTCCTCCGCCATCTGGATCTGGTGATATCCTTTATATGCGTCTAAGAAGCATTTAAAAGGATATCCACATAGGGATTCCACCTTCCAGTCAATTTCCGGTAACGGGTAACAATCCTGTGGACATGCCTTGTTTAGATCCGTAAAATCCACACACATGCGCCAACTTCCGTCATGTTTTTTGACCATGACCGGATTGGATAACCACTCGTGGTAGTATACCTCGCGCATGATGCCTGCGTCCACTAGTTTCCGTACTTCCTCCAATATTACTTGACTGCGCTCAGGCGCCTGGCCGCGCTTCTTTTGCTTGACGGGTTGGTACCCCTGGCGGATCTGGAGCTTATGTTCTGCTATCTCCCGTGGCACGCCTGTCATATGCTTTGGCTCCCATGCGAATATATCTAGGTTTGCACTTAACAGCGAGCACATGGCCCTCTTGCCGTTATCCGAGAGTGCCCCTCAATGGATATCTCCTGTTCCGGATAGTCAGGATGAATTGCCACCTTCCAATTGGGAGGTGGTGATCCATCCTTGGGTGGAACAGGTGGAGCCGGTGTTGTCACGGTATGACATTCGGATGCTGGTACGATTGTGTTGTAAATGGTGACGATTCCTCCCTCCACAGGGAATTTGATCATTCCGTGTGCCGTGGAGGGTACCGCCCGTATAGCCAAAATACCTGGTCTGCCTATGATCCCATTGTACGGAGAATGTGAGCGTATCACCATGAAGTTCATCCACGCCGTGGTGGAGTGTTCCTCATTCCCAATGGTTACAAGCAGACGTAGTTGCCCTATCGGCCAGATAGTGTCTCCACTAAAGCCAGTGAGCGGCGACGTGGCCGGTACTAATTGGCTTCTTATTTCTGGGCATAACCGCACGAAACAGTGTTCATACAGTACCTCTGCTGATGACCCTCCATCCACATACATGCGACGAACATTGTGTGTTCCAATGCTTATCTTAATAGTGAGAGGCGCATCAATTACATCGCTTGCTGTGATGGGAGGGAACGAAATTTCCCTGCCACGTGAAATTTTTTTGCCAACATTCTGCCTCGTGTGGCGCTGTCTGGATTGGATCATGTATATGGTCGAAGGTTTGTCCTTTTGGGGATCCTTCTTATCATACTTCTTGTTGTCTTTTCCATCTTTCCAATCCTTAACTAAGTGCTTGAGTTTACCTGATTTGATCAGTGACTCGATGTGCTTCTTGAGCTGGATACATTCCTCCATACCATGGCCTTTGTCATTATGGAACTCGCAGAAGCGATTTCCTTGTCGACGTTCCGGTGGAGTTGTCATTGGGGGAGGCCTTGGAAAATTTGCCCCTTCCGTCAGCAAGATCTCCCGGTAGGACATCTTTAGGGGGGGTAAACTTATCGTCCGGTCGTCCTCCTTTGTTCTGGCTCTTATAGTCTGAGCCCTTGCTATTGTTCTGATTGCCTTGACCGCCCGACTGTCTCCGAGACTGGTCGTTTGACCGGTACCCATTTCCTCTGGATGGGTAGGCCGCGGCAACAGCTGTTTCTCCTTCTATGAAATTTCTGACCCTTTCCATGAGGTCATCATATCTCTCTGGACGCTTGTCATTGAGGCGCCTGATCAACTCCCTGTCTGTTATGGCGTGCATGTAGTCAGAGATTTTCAGGAGCTCCGACATCGTTTTTGTGCACGTGCACTCATCATTGAAGCGTTCAGTGAAGGCTTCTATGGACTCCCCCGGCCGTTGTTTGACAGTTGCCAATGAGACCGGATCCCTATTATACTTCTTCCTCTGATTATAATTGTTCTTGAACGCAGTGCGTAGTTCTGTGAAACTATCAATGCTCCGTGGAGGGAGTCCCTTAAACCAGTCACGGGCATTTCCGATCAAAGTTGAATTGAACATTTGGCACCATATAGGCATGGGCCATCGCTCAATTTTAGCCTGCGTATCAAATATTATAAGGTGATCATCCGGATCACCAGTCCCATCATAGGTCTTGACACACGCCGGCATGCGACGTTTAGTGTCCTCAGAATAGTTCTGTATGCGGAGGGTGAACGGGTCTTCCCTGGGATCCGCCCATGGCCGGGTGAGCCTAGGGTCATCCCATGGTTCACACCATGGGCGCGAAAGATCCTCAGCTTCTGTATCTCGATAATAAGGGCCACCATAATACTCATCATTGTTTGGTGGTGGTGGAGGGTTGCGCCTAGGTCAGTGACGCTTAGGCGGATGGTCATCTGAGTCCTCTCCTGACGGGTCTGGAGACGGCGGTGGTGCCCCATCCTTTGGGTAGGGACCACTTTTTTAGGATGAACCAGGAGCCGTTTTTCCAGTGTTCATCCTGTCCCACACGCTCGTGCGACGAGCGGTTCTGGCCAGCTCTCGATCTGGCCGCTCGGGTGAACCATCAGACTTATCTCCTCCTTCTCGAGACTGCATTAGTTCCTGTATGAGGCGATCTCCTATGCGCTCAAACACATTCCTGGGTTGAGGGGTTTCCTCAAAGATGCTCTGCTCCTGAGGCCGAGCTCTCCTTTTCCTCTGATTTTAGGAGGAGGTGATTGGTCCGGTGTCACCAAAGTTGAGTCTGGATTGGAGGTTCCTCCCCAGATTCAACCTTGATGCGATCCCCGGGACGATCCTATCGAAGTTCTGCGTGAGAACTCGAGTAAGATCCTCCTCACTGAGTGGTAGGACCTCTACTTCCTCCTCCGCCGACGGTCTGCGCGGCTCCTTGTTAGGAGGGTTGGGTGCACTCCCTGGGTCAGGGTTGTCCGGGGTTGAAGTAGGTGGGGGTGTCATGGAGATCGTGCTCGTCACCCCCAAGGGCTGAAAACCGCCACGGTTACCAGGTCCGCCTGCAAGGCGGCTAGGTGATTGATTGGGGATGAGTATCCCTTCCCCTTGGGACTTCTGATTCCCCGGATTCGTGTTCCTGGGGTTAGCTTGCGGATGCCCCTTCGTCATTGGAACTTCAGAATGAGGTTTTGTTCTAGCTTAGTGTAATGGGCCCCACGGATGGCGCCAACTTGTTGATGCAAAAGTTGGGTGATCCTTGCTAGACCCGAATTGGGCTTAATTCGGGTTGGCTGGGCTCCGGATCCTGCACCAAGTGAATCGTTTGGTTGGGATCCTGCACACTAAACAACACACGTTAGGCTTACCGTGGGAATGTTTCCCACGATTAGACTCCAGCGTGAGAGTAAGTAATCGGTTAGGGTTTATGTGAGTTGAGAGTATAGAACGTAATACCTTGTGGAACCTTTGAGGGTTCCTTTTATAGGCAATGAAACCCTAATGGGTTGTCATTGATACTTCGGCCCCAAGGAAGAGATAAACACCATAATTAGATTGATTGTTATCTTCTAATTATGGTGAGTGAATATCTCTTTTGTTTGGAGTAAATCACATTCAGAGATAGAATCTGATTTTGTCTAACCCTGCACCGATCATGCCGGGCCGTGGGCCGCACACGTGTGTACGGTTACTGTTCATCCAAGCCCATAAGCTTAAATAACATTATTCCCACCCATCTATGATGGGCCGGATACGGGTAGGACCCGTGGGCCGGGTTCATGACCCGGCTGGGGACTATACGTCATCAACGTGGTTTGTGTTTTTGTTGTGATTTAGGACGAAAATGTGAAAAGGGGAGAAAACACGGGCATTCACGGGCTTTTATCGAAGAAAAAGACAAAAGACGAAGTCAAGAAATCAAGAGTGCAAAAAGAACGGAAGTCCAAGACCAATTCTGAAGATTTGTCGAAGAAAAAGTCAAAAGACGGAAGTTTACTAAAAAGCCGAAGAACTCAAGTCTAATTTATTGAAGAAATTACAAGACGAGTTTATTAATCCCGAGACAAAGTCAAAAGTCGAAGAATTAAGAAGACGAGGACTAAAGGATAATTAAAGAAAGAAGAAAGAGGGGAGGAAGTTTCCACTAAGCACCTCCCTAATCCACTATAAATAGGATCCCTAGGCTTTCATTTTTTCTTGTTGGCTAAGTGTGACAATGAGCTCTTTCATTTTAATTACTTGCACATTTAAATACATGTCATTTATTTAATTGTATTGCACCTTAAATTCATTTAATTTCAAGTAAGTTTCCTTTTAATTGTTGTTAATCTTTACTTTATTGTTCATCTCCTATCTACCTTTCTTGGTTAATCTTTAATCTATATGCTTTATTGTTCATGTTCATGTTATTGAGTTTTTATTAAATTGATTAAGTGGGTTTTGAATATTTTGATTATTATTGTTAGTGATTTTGATTTGGTTTGATAGATTATCATTAGTTGATCATTCGTGGTTAGTTGTGTTTAATCTTTTGGTTTGATTTGATTAGTTTGGATTAGATTAGTGTTATTTTTTGTTCCCCTTGTTCTTCCTTATTTTTGTTTCCCAGGTTATTCCGAACCAAGTGTACATTCCGAACCAAGCAATCATTCCACATCAGTCACTTTATTCCGAATAAAGGATCTCAGAAATTTTATTCCGGATAAACATAGTTATTCCGGATAAGTGACATATTCCGAATCAACATTGTTATTCCGGATGAACAGATATTCCGAATGAAGGGAATATTCCGAATGAACTGACTTTTATTCCAAGAGAAGGATTTATTCCGGATCAAGGTATTATTCCGGATGAAGGTTTAGTCTAGAATATTCCGAACCAAGCAGATATTCTGGATCAGTGTGATATTCCGAATCAGTAGTTATTCCGGATAAAGGAGTTGTTGGCAATATTCCGAATAAAAGGTAATATTCCGGATCAGTGATTATTCAGAGTGAAGCAAACATTCCAGATAAAGCTATTATTCCAAGTGAAGGCTTTTATTCCGGATGAACACATTATTCCGGATGAACCAAAACTATTCCGAACCAAGGTCCTTTTCCGAATGAAGCTATTATTCCGGGTGAAGCAATTTTCCGAATGAAGGTTTTGGTTTAGTTATTCCGAATGAACTAGTTATTCCGAATAAGTGATTTGTCTTGATTATTCCGAACGAAGAAGAATTATTCCGGGTGAAGGTGACATTCCAAACGAGTAATTATTCCGAGTGAGGTATTTTTAGTTTAATTTAAGTTTATGTTTTTAAATTTTTAAGCTTTATTTTTCGTGCCTTTTTACTTAGTCGCACTTTAAGTTTACTTGCCTTAGATTTATTTTAAGCCTTGCCTTATTTTAAGTTTTAGTTGCGTTTTAAGTTTGCCTTTAGGATAGTTTTAAGTTTGCGTTATTTACTTTAAGTGCCTTTTAATTTCTCGTCACGCTTTTAATTTCTTGTCATTTATTTAAATTAGATTTAGCTTTAAATTACAGCCTTTTACTTTTAAAGTTCTGCACTTTTCCTTTTACTACAACGACACAACTATTGTTTCGACCAAAGACAGCCGAGTCACATAGTTAACCAGAGATCAATTCGATTAGACATACGACAAAGAACTTTTTAACTGAGTAAAAACTAGTTATCAATTACCATTACAAGAATCGAATAGAGGATTGTTCTAGACGACAAAATCATCAAGCACATTAATCATATTCGCTGATTCTCGTCCATAGGATTTGCTTGTAAGCTTCCCCATTTCAAAAACTTGTGCATCATCCCCGACTCTTAAGATGAGTTCACACTTATCCAAATCTATTAAAGCTCTACCGGTTCTTAAAAATGGTCGTCCAAGTATTAACGGAATACGAGGGTCCATTTCATAATCAACAACGACGAAGTCGACCGGAAAAGTGAATGTGCCAACTTTAATGAACACATCTTCGGCAATACCAACGGGGTAAGCGAGAGTGCGATTTGCAAGCTCAAGAGTCATCTTCGTGGGTGTAAGGTCGGGCAATGATAACTTTTTCTAAACGCTGAAAGGCATCAAATTAATACTTGCCCCGAGATCGGCTAAGGCAGTAAATTTGTCGGTTTGGTTAAAAGTACAAGGTAGCACAAAACGACCGGGATCTCCAAGTTTTTCCGGAAGTTCTTTAAGAAGGATTGCAGAGCAATTTTCATTCAAGCGAGTATTAACAAACTCGACCATCTTCTCCTTCTTACTAAGCAATTCCTTAAACAGCTTGACAAATTGTGGCATTTGGGCAAGAGCTTCAACAAGGGTAAAGGTGACTTTCATGCCGGCAATCTTTTCCAAAAAGTTAGCGACTTGAATGTCATTCTTAGTCAAAATTCTAGCCTTGTTGAGTCGAGAAGGGTAAGGAATGCTGGGGTTGGGTGGTGGAGATGTAGAAGGTGAAGGTGGGGTTGGTGGAGGATTCTACTTGGGTAATTCTTCATGACGAGGCGGAGACGGTAATAGTGAACTAATAGTAGGTGTGGGAGTAGTAGGGATAAATGGTGGTGGAGGAGGTGTAGATGATGTAACTGGGGGCGGGATAGATGGTCCTACTATGGTTATTCCACTGCGTGTAGTAATAGCACTCACATTCGCTCTCGGGTTGGTGACGGTGTTTGAAGGTATAGATCCCGAAGTAGAGGGTTGAGTGGTGGGTAAGAAACTGGTCAGCATATTCTTCAAATCATTCGTTTGAGTGCTGAAGGAGGATTGTATATCATTTTGAAGCTCGGATCTAATGTCATTCCCTTGCTTGGTGATATCCCCTTTCAAATTGATAATTTGGCTTTGTAGATTCTTGATTTGCTCTCCTTGGGTTCTCATTAAATCTTCAACATCTTGATTAATGGGTGGGGCTTGTTGAGCGGGTGGGTGATAAGGATTAGAAGCTCGAGGTGGGATTTGGTTGCTTCTATTGTAATTGTTGTTGGGGTTGTGGTTTTGAGGAGAAAAACCGGGTGAAAGGTAGTTGTTTGACCGGTACCTTAGAAAATTTCGATCCCTTGAGGTCGGGCTTGGTAATTTTCCGCTGAATAATTACCATAAGCCGCATACACATTTTCCGGATTGCCTTGAGTAGAAGGACAATCAGTGTATGAGTGAGGACCGCCGCATGTCTCACAAGGATTAGCTACCGCTTTAACTTGTTGTTGTTGGTTTGAAGCGATGAGCAATATATTTTTGATCATTTCGGCCATCATGCGGGAGAATTCGGTCATGTCGGGGTTTGCTGAAGTAGAAGAAACATTGACTCTCGGGTTGTTCCTTGAAGATGCGGAGGAATCCTAATTTTTGTGATGAGTAGTCATGTTCTCAATAAGCTCTTTACACTCCTCGGGTCTTCTTTTCATAAATGTGCCACCGGCGGCTGCATTAATCGTATCACGATCACGAAAAGTCAAACCGTTGTAGAAAGTATCAATTAAGGTCACGGGGAGCATGTTGTGGTTTGGACAACGATCGATCAAAACATTATATCTTTCCCAAGCATCAAAGAGAGATTCATCGGGTTCTTGCATGAAACCGCTGATTTGATTTCGAAGGCTCGTGACCATGGATGGTGGAAAGTAGCGTGACAAAAAACGTTGAGTCATGTCATCCCAAGTATGAATGGAATTCTTCGGGAGACGATCAAACCATTTTTCGGCGTGGTGGGATAAAGTATGTGGAAAGAGTTGAAGGCGAAGAACATCCATAGTAGCACCGGACTACTTCATGCTTTGAGTAATAGTAATGAATTTGTCGAGGTGCTTGTTGGCATCATCATCAGGCAATCCGCGGAATGGATTAGTTTGCACTTGTTGTATCATGTGATGCTTCAACGAAAACTCCGGAGCCGTGATTTGCATCGGTGCAATCGGTCCTCCTCGACCAAACATTGTAGGTTGAGAAAGCTCCTCCATTGTCCGAAGATCGGGCTGTGGAAGAACATTGTTGTTGTTATTGTTGAGGTGCGGTGGATTATTGTTGTTGTTTACACCTGTCATAGCTAAATCTTCACGAGTCTCGGGCTCTGGATAAGTTGAAGATTTAGTACGCATACACCTGCAAAGGCAAAAGAAAAAGATACCAAACACAAAGAGAATATATATACACTATAAAGAAAATAAAATCTTTTTGGATTTTTGAAAATTTTTAATTGTTATGGGTTTTTGAAATTTTTAATTTTTATGGTTTTTTTTTTGTAATTCTTAAGCAAGAAAAATAACGCTCACGAATGAACGGATCCCAAAAAGCAACGCGTCTCTCACAGAAAACCGTTAATCTCTACGAAAAGAGCCGGCAACGGCGCCATTTGATACGTTGCTTTTACCTAGTAAGAAAATTAAAGTTCTTTGTCGTGGTCTAATCGAATTGATTACTGGTTCAAAGTGCGACTCAGCTGTCTTTTGGTGAGAAAATAAAAGGTTTGTCGTTGTAGTAAGAATAAAGTGCAAAACTTTAAAGTAAAGGTAAAGTAAATATAGTTGAAAATGATTAAAAATAAATGACGAGAGATTAAAGCGAGACGAAAAGTAAATAACGTAAACTTGAAACGCAACTAAATGCAAACTTAAACTAAATCTAAAGGCAAGCTTAAAATAAACTAAAGGCGAGTAAACTAAAAGTGCGACTAAAGGACAAGGCGGGAAAAGTAAAATGCTTAAAATTAACTAGAAAAACTTAAGTGTGAAAACTATCCAAAAACTAAGTCTTTATCCTGAATCCCAGATATGTCACTTATCCGGAATCCAAAATTTAGTCTTATCCGAAAAAACACCTAAAAACAATCTAATCCGAAAAACAATTCCAAAGTCTTATGTGGAATACGTCTCCTAGTTCCTTATCCGGAAACCTTGCCTAAATGCTTATCCAGAATACTTTCACCTTTATCCGCAAAGCGCACGTATTCCTTATCCGGAAAAAGAAACGATAAACCTTATCCAGAATCCGTGTTTGATGTATTATCCGGAAAACACCTACTACCTCTTATCCGGAATACCTTAAATCTCTTATCCGGAATCTAGCTGTAAAGCCTTATCCGCAATACGGATTTCGTGGCTCTTATACGGAATAAGAGTTCCTACTCTTATCCGGAAAACGATTTCCCAAGCTTTTCCGGAATAAGCTTTTTCAAGCCTTATCCGGAAAAATTCGTTTGTAGTCTTATCCGCAAAAGTGGAGGTTTAGTAGGCTTATCCGGAAAGAGGGTACAAAACCCTTATCTGGAATAAGAGGGTTTGAAGGCCGGATCAAAAATAAGGTACGAAAATGGAAATAAGACAAAAACAATTAAGCACTAATCCAAAAACTTAACCAAAACAAATTTAAGAAAAAGCTAATCAACCAAAAATTAAAAACTTTTAAAAACACTAAACAATAAAAATATTAAAAATCAAAATTTAATAAAAATCACAAATAAGCTAAAGATTCAATAAGGTAAATCAACCAAAAGCATAAAAACATGAACATAAATCAAATAAGCAACACAATAAGCACATAAACAATAAGATTAAATCAATAAAAAGAAAGGTAGATGAGAGAATAACAATAAAAGTAAAGATTCAATAACATAAAAAGTAAACTTACTTGAAATTAAAGGTGCAAGACAAGGTAATTAAAGTGCAATAAGGTAAATGTGCAAGTAATTAAAATGGAAGAACTAATGTGTCAAATTAGCCAACAAAAACAAATGAAATGAAATAGATGTTATTTATAGGAGATTAGGGAGGTGATTAGTGGAAGCTTCCTCCTCTCTTTCTTCTTTCTTTAATTATCATTTAGTCCTCGTCTTCTTAATTCTTCGACTTTTGTCTCGGGATTAATAAACTCGTCTTGTAATTTCTTCATTAATTTAGACTTGAGTTCTTCGGCTTTTATTAAACTTACGTCTTTGGACTTTTTCTTCGATAAATCTTTAGAATAGGCCTTGGACTTCCGTTCTTGTAGCACTCTTGATCTTTCGACTTCGTCTTTTGTCTTTTTCTTCGATAAAAGCCCGTGAAAGCCGTGTTTTCTTCCCTTTTAACATTTTGATCCTAAAATCACAACAAAAACACAAACCACGCATAATTCCGACATTTACGACATAAAATACATGTTTTGGCCTGGTTATTGTTGTAATTAAGTGGTAAAAGGATGGGTGTTTACGCACCTATCAGCATGCTAGACTGGGCCATGTCCACTTTAAAAGGATGCAAGATATGTCTAAGGATGGGTTAATCCCAGTATTTGACATGGACACTGAAAAGTGTCCGACTTGTATGCTGAACAAAATAACTAAGAAACCATTTCAAGATGTAAAACGTGTAACTACAGTTTTGGAGCTAATCCATAGTGACCTATGTGATTTGCATGCTACTCCCTCATTAGGGAATAAGAAATACTTGGTAACATTTATTGATGATGCTTCTAGGTTTTGTTATGTTTACTTGCTACATACTAAGGATCAAGCATTAGATAAAATTAATGTATTTAAAACTGATGTTGAATTACAACAACGAGTCCAAATCAAAAGGTTTAGGACTGATAGGGGAGGTGAGTACATGGATGCTCAGTATTTTCAGTCTGTTGGTATTATCTATGAAACGACTGCTCCCTATACCCCTCAGCAAAATGGTATATCTGAAAGGAAAAATAGAGTACTGAAAGAAATGGTTAACTCCATGTTATCCTATTTAGGATTGAGTCAAGGGTTTTAGGGTGAAGCTATGTTAACAGCTTGCTATTTACTAAATAGGGTTCCCAACAAAAGGAACAATATTACCCCTTATGAACTCTGGATTAAAAGGAAACCAAACTTGAACTATCTTAAAGTTTGGGGGTTGTAGGGCAGTTGTAAGACTCTCTGATCCAAAGGTGAAAACCTTGGGTGAAAGAGGCATTGAATGCATCTTTGTTGGATATGGTGAGCATTCCAAGGCTTATAGGTTCTATGTTAATGAACCTAATGATTCAGTTTCAATAAACTCAGTTATTGAATCAAGGGATGCTAACTTTGATGAGACTAGGTTCTCATCAGTCCCTAGACCAAGCCTTAGGACTCCTGCTGGAGCTGAGGACATTGGCGCTTTAGTGGAATATGAAAGGGTCACTTATGAGGTTGTGGTTCAGCAACCTGAGCCTGAGCTTAGAAGAAGCACAAGGCATAGGACTCCAAGGAATTTTGGGCCTGAGTTTCAACTATACTTGGTTGAAGGTACAAGAGATGAGGTCTCTGACCAATTCTACTATTGCTTTAATGTTGAGGATGATCCCAAAACATTTGATGAAGCAATGAAGTCCCAAGATGTTACTTTCTGGAAAGAAGCAATCAATGATGAGATGGACTCCATCATGGGCAACAACACTTGGGTGTTGGTTTATCTACCTCCTGGTTGCAATCCACTTGGTAACATATAGATTTTCAAAAGGAAAATGAAGGTAGAGGGAACTGTTGAAAAGTTCAAGGCAAGGCTAGTCATTCAAGGCTTTAAACAAAAGTATGGGATAGACTATTTTGATACTTATGTTCCAGTAGCACGTATCAGTACCATAAGAATGCTGATTGCTCTAGCAAGTATTCACAATCTGATTATTCATCAGATGGATGTGAAGACAACATTCTTGAATGGTGATTTGGATGAGGAGGTTTATATGAACCAACCTCAGGGCTTCATCATGCATGGTAATGAGTACAAGGTTTGTAAACTGATTAAGTCCTTGTATGGACTGAAGTAGGTACCTAAGCAATGACATCAATAGTTTGATGAAGTAGTTTGTTTGATGGTTATTTACTTAACCAAGCTGACAAATGTGTATATAGCAAATTTGATGAATCTGGTAAAGGAGTCATCATTTGCCTATATGTTGATGACATGCTAATCTTTGGTACTGACCAAGTTCAGGTCAACCTGACAAAAGATTTTTTTTCATCAAAGTTCTCCATGAAAGACATGGGGGAGGCTGATGTTATCCTTGGCATAAGAATCAAACATGAAAGTGATGGTATTGTAATTTCTCAGTCTCATTACATTGAGAAGGTACTGAAGAAATTCAATCACTTTGATTGTACTCCAGTGAGTACTCCTATGGATACAAGTGAGAAACTGATGCCCAACAATGGTTAGGCTGTCTCCCAGCTTGAGTATTATAGGGTGATTGGTTGCTTGATGTATGCCATGACTAGTACCAGGATTGACATTGCATTTGCTGTGGGTAAACTGAGTAGGTACACTAGTAATCCTAGTACTCAGCATTGGCAAGCAATTCAGAGGGTATTGAAGTATTTGAAAGGAACAATGGATTATTGTTTGTCATATACTGGATATCCATCAGTGTTGGAAGGTTATACTGATGCAAGTTGGATCAGCAATACTGAGGATAATTCATCCATCAGTGGCTGGGTATTCCTACTTGGTGGTGGTGCAATTTCTTGGGCATCCAAGAAGCAAACCTGCATTACTGGTTCTACCATGGAATCTGAGTTTGTGGCTCTAGCAGCTGCTGGTAAAGAAGTTGAATGGTTGAGAAACTTGCTTCTTGAGATTCCATTATGGGTCAAACCTATGGCACCCATTTCTATCCGTTGTGATAGTGCAGCTACATTGGCTAAGGCATATAGCCAGATGTACAATAGTAAGTCTAGACACCTAGGTGTTAGACATAGCATGATTCGTGAACTGATCACGAATAGGGTGATTTCAATAGATTTTGTGAGGTCTCAACAAAACTTAGCTGATCACTTGACGAAGGGATTGGCTAAAGACTTGGTTATAAAGTCTGGTAAGGGGATGGGTTTAAAAGTCCACTCTAGTCACTGAATGCTAGGGCACCCAACTCCCTCCTAAGGAAACTTGGGAGCTGAGTTCAATGTGGAAAGCTGAACATTCAGGGACTGAAGCACATGTATATCATCCCAAGGATGTGCTTGGACTTGTTGAAGGAGGATGAAGTTATAAACTTCTCAATGGTTAATGTCTTTGAAAAAGTGTTGAAGCAAGAGCATGATCTAAAGAGGAACCACCTATGTAAATGTTGATGTTTCGCCGCCTCAGGGAGCGTGGACTTGGCTCTTACAACATTTATGAATTTGGATACGGACACATGGCTAGTAGTGTCAGGAGTTGTTATGTATTTGAAAACTTATGTGTATTTTATCTTCAGGTATTCAAAGTAGTTGAAGGGTTCAATTCTTAGAACACCCTAATTCTCGAATATTTGAAGTATTGTACTAAGATGGAAATTCAATCCTTAGGATATTTTCATTGATACACTGGTTTTGTTAATGTTAATTTTCATGCAAAAGGAATTCTACTATTTTGGGGAGGATTGTTGGAAATATAGTTCAATTGTGGGTCAGTTCATACTGGTGAATGGGTAAGGAGGTACGGAGTGTACACCCATAAGTCCCTAAACACCCTAACTCATATTGTGGTTAAAGTTGTTCAACATTGCTGATGATCTTCAGTGAGTTGAACTCTGGACTGAAGGTATTCATCAAGGAGTATTTCACTGAAGACTAGTCTTCAGTGTTTACTCATCAGCAAGTCCTTTTAGTACTGAAGGCTTCAGCGGTAACACCCTTCAGTGTTTGCTGATGCTTCAGTGGGACTTAAGAATAGACAAATGCTGGATCTGAACTTGTATACTTGTAACGGTCTTTTGACCAAATCAAGTTGAGTTAATGACCACGTTTAATTGGTCTTGTAACCACTTTCCTGGTATTATGTAGCACATTAAAAGGAACTTAATTGGCCGTTAATTCCTCTTAATTCCATTGACTAGGGTTTGAGTGCTCCACCTATAAATAGGTGATCATAACTTGCATGAAACACACAGAAAACAAGAAACACATAGCAACGAAAGGGTTAAAAGATTTGTGCCTAAATCTCTAACTACATTTGGTCTTATCCCAAGTAGGTATTCGTGATACCCAGGCATTAGGGTCGAATAATTTACTTTGGAAAGTGATTACACGATTCCAAGTGATATCCGGTAACCATTGTTTTGGTACGTAGCTAGGATTGATTATCTATACCCTGGTTGGGACGAAGTAAACACCAACAGTTATAAAAGGGGATGCAATCGACACTGTTAGTTTTCTCTTATCAAGAAAAGTGTCAAAGGCTTTAGATGAGTCGGATTTTTGTAAACGAACGATTTTGTTGCTTTTAGAATTTCTTTAACAGGTCGTCCCGTGCCTCTATACCCAAATATAACGTCCCATCAACGAGATGTTCCTTTGTTCTACTTAGCAATCTCTTCCTCATAAGCTCATTTTTCTTTCCTCCATGGTTTGGTTTCTTTTCACAATTTATTTTGGAAATAGTCCCATTGGCTTTGGCTTTTACAGATCTGTTATGTTGAATGTTGGTTATCGCGCGATCCTTCTCAGTACTATCCTCAGTTGATTGCCTCGTTTAAAAACTCAGCTTGACCTTGACTATCTTTATCTTTTCATTCCATTTTTTTCACACAAGTTTTGTAACTGTAACATATAAAATGCCTGGTATATAATTTCCACATCATCTTGTGTAATATTGAGCAAATTATTTTCCACAACATGGGTCGAGAGAACTCTTAAACGGGTTCATTATTTTCTCAAAAGTTTCTTTTCTTTTTCTTTTAGTTTCTTTTGGTTTGAAGCAGCTTCGACAACCTGTTTTTTTACGTCTTTTTTCTTCTACAATTGTTGTGGCTTCTACTTCTTGCTGTTTTTAACCTATTTTTTGCCTCCTTTTTCTTCTGTTCTTCAGCTTTTATCATCTCCTTCAATTTTATAATTCAAGGGACTTGTTTATAAGCATTCTCTGCAAGAGAACATATTGTATACTCATCCATTCTTGCCTTCTTTGAATTCTTTGTGTTTTTTCTTTTCATCCATCTTCTATTGTTACATGAATCCGCTTTTTCAAGATCATAATCTTCATCACTTGGAAACTCTCGATCTTTTGAAACTGGACAAAAAATTAGTAAATGCGTCGACTACTTGATTGGGGCGAACATGAACTTATTAGTTACAAAGTATACACCCATTTACAATCGAAAGTAAAATTAACTAATTCGACATACATAATAATATATGTGTCGACTATGACTCCCATTGATTAACCCAACACTAAAATATGGGCCGACTATACACGAGGTCGACAAACAAACTACACGGAACATAAAAAGTGGACCACAATAAGTAAAAAGTTTAAGTTAAATATCTTTAAATAAATAACTTACTGACGCGTTACGCCAGATTCCAGCAGAGTATTATGTAATAGTAGCTACTTACATTATTAATTCCAGTAACTCGTGACCTACAAATATGATCACCAAAAAGACGTCATTGTATTCATTTTTATGCCCTTAGCTAAGAAAATAGATTCCTATACTTCAGAAATGATCTAATCATGAGCTAATATACCACATATATTCTGTTTATAGACCATTTGTTACTATTTATAAATCCAAAAGGTCTGAGATATCAAAACTACAGATATAGTGTCAAAATACCAAGTGAGAAGGGTACCAGGTAGGAAGACTACATGCTAAACTATGGGCGCAATTATAAGAACTCTAAATAAACATCTATTAAGTCCGGTCCTTTATTACTCTACGCAAGAATCCAAACATGTTCATTCCACCCCGAGCTTGGTAGGAGTTAGGCATAGTGAGAGGGGAAACATTTTTGGTCCTAATAAATCATGGAAAACTGTCGGTCCACCAATAACACATCATCCCCTTACGGCTTCAACTGACAATATATGTTAAGCATTGGGATACGTTGAAGAACTTATGTATCATTCATACAACAATCACCGTGTTTTAGGGCTCTAACTCTCCTTTTCCATTAAAAAATAAAAGAGAAAAAAAAGTTAACATGTTTGAAAACACCAAAGAATAGAAGGCTCAGAGGATGCCACAACATAAGCCATACTCGTTCTTCGGCGATTATCTAACGCCTTACCTGCGGAAGGTTCGTGCAACAGCATATATAACCTACCTCTATTGTTCTAAAACATATATTTATAAGTAAACAAAAGTCGCTTCTAGAGGTTGTGGATGTATAAAGATAAGTACCTGAGCATGTGATCACAACCAATGATCTTCATGCCTAAGATGTGCTCCTCTTCATTTTAAAGTTCCAATACTTTTGTACGTGTGGTAGCAGGAAGTCCAGGTCGAACATTCTCTTTGTTGTCGCTTCTAATTTCAAGGTCACCACTGTGAATATTGCAACCACTCATTAAGAATTTGAACTTTTGTGGTTGATTAAACCTCCTCGCCAGGGATCAGACCTATAACACATGATGGCATTGAGTTTGGAAAATAAACAAAATTGATTAATCAACAATTCCATATATATAACATACAACCATATTAATGGTAAGGTGTTTCTAATTCATGTATTAGAAAAAAACTACACAGATATCATACTCATAAGGTATGCCTCTATAGAAATATATAGGGTGTTTCGATGTGGTTTAAGAAAGTGAATAACATTATTCATGTATGTAGAAAGCATCGTTGATTGGTTGTTTTCTACACCAATCTCAGCATGGGTGCGTGATATCCTCTATATATACCTAGGCAGGAATTGTCCCAATTATATTTACATTTTCTCAACATCCTATAACATCCACGATAAGCAATATTTGAACTTACAGAACCGGCTAGTCAATGATATTTATAACCTACGATAACTTAATATACAACTTAATCATGTTTCCCATTGAGATGTTATTCACTTTCTAAAACCACATCCAAACACCCTGTATATTGCTATATAGTCATACCCTGTATATTGCTATAGAGTCATACCTTGTCTATTTCATAAATCAGTTATTTAGAGACATGAATCATCCTTGCACAAACACAACCTTTGGTCCTCATACAGATTCTAAACTGTCTTATCAGACCCATGCATGAAAAAATGGGAGTCATGCCTTTGAAATAGCAAGCCTCTCTCGAACAGATTGGTTCCAACTCCATTGCGCTTGGCCCAATCAGGATACAAAATAAATTGTATGTAAGCATGATACGTGCTATAAGTCATGAAGACCAAGTCTCAAGAAGTGGTCAAAACCACATTGCATGAGCATCCATTCACGTCCTCTTTTGTTTAAAATGCATGGGAATGTTGTTCCTATTTCTTAGGCTAGTGGCAGTAGTTATTTCTATTTTCATTATAAATATTGTATCATAATTCCCTTGATGAATCAGAGAAGAAAAATGAATGAAAAGTTTAGTTCAAGTACTTTAGTTAAAGTTTATAGTTGTTAGTTTAGTTATCGTAGAAGGAGAGTGATCATCTCAAATCGATCTTCTATCAATGGTGCTTTCATTGACTTACTTGACGCCTCCAACACGTAACATACCATCGGTTGAAGAGTCTATGGCCTCTATAGCCGACTCGATATCCAGAATCATTGCATCTCAAACCGCATTCAACGCCCAACTCCAGATTATCATCGAAAAACAACAACAAACCTCAGCCCTCATCTCACCAATGCCTCCAAACAGTCACCACTCACGAGATGTCTTTGAAGAAAGGGTTGCTCTAGTGGATGAACTAACTATGAGGGTTAAATCCTTCTCCTCGTCCTCTGCAGTATTCAAAGCCATCACACAAAAACTGCCTGTCGAAACCACCATCACTAAGAATGAAGCCAACGATTACACCGATAACACCAAAATCGATCACAACAACACCAAATCCGATCACAACAACACCACCACTGAGGTCGTCAAAGAAACCTCCTCTTGTTTTATAGACATCAAATCACCACTGAAAAAGCCACTGTTTCAGTCACCCATGATATCGTCTATTGCCCCGTTTTCCACTACATATATGATCCACTGTTTAAGCCCCATGGAGATGACACAAAGATGCGTTGAATACATTTATTTCAAGAATATGTTGAGTTATTTCGCGGGACAACGGTGCAAAACATTTGCACTTGTTTTTCTCCGAGCTGAACCAAAACCTCCATGGACACAACATGATACAAGGTACAAAGCGAAGAGTCTTGAGGACAAGACTCGTTTTGAGACGCGGAGTATTGACACGTGCTATAAGTCATGAAGACCAAGTCTCAAGAAGTGGTCAAAACCACATTGCATGAGCAGCCATTCACGTCCTCTTTTGTTTAAAATGCATGGGAATATTGTTCCTATTTCTTAGGCTAGTGGCAGTAGTTATTTCTATTTTCATTATAAATATTGTATCATAATTCCCTTGATGAATCAGAGAAGAAAAATGAATGAAAAGTTTAGTTCAAGTACTTTAGTTAAAGTTTATAGTTGTTAGTTTAGTTATCGTAGAAAGAGAGTGATCATCTCAATTCGATCTTCTATCAAAGCACCCATTTTGAATGCCACTTAATTCAAAGAGAAGATATATTGAGTAACGTACTAATATGTAAAGAAATACTTGTTTAGACATCCTAATCAATTAAAGTCTTATTATACATACTTATTCTTCAAAGAGCATTTGCATGGCTAAAAACGATGAAACCGTATAACAAAGTAAACCTTAATATGTTGAAACTGAAAAAATGAATTCATCGATATCGAAATGCATAAGCAAGATAGAAATTAGTTGACTCTTTATAGTAGCATAATGTAAAATATCTAAGAAATTTATATAAAATGGGTACTTAAAAGTTAAAATACATAAAAGAAAAGATAACATGAGAAATACAGTTTCAATTACCTTTTACCTTGAGTTTTACTGGTGGAATTCACAATGGTCTGCACAAATCAAAGATTGAAATCTGTCTTAGGGTACGTTGTAAGCGCATAGTCAATATAAAATTACACACATTGGTGGCTTTTTTTTAAACATGGGCTCATTTGTTATAGTAGCCTCATTCACTTTACGCGCGTTCTTGCTCATGGACGACATTTCACAAGAGCAGTTTTGATTCAGTAGATGTGCATTTTTTTCATCCTTAAAAAATATAACAAATGTAGAGAAAATAGGCACTTACAGACATAATAGAAACGATCTTAGGAGGAATACATCTTGAATTGCGTTGTATCTTAAATTTTTAGTGATGGACTTCACAATAATCTACAAGAATCAAAGAATGAACTCCGTCTTAGCAAGTGTGTTGTAAGCACATAATTAATATATAGTTATACACATTCCAACGTTAGATTTACGTGCCTTATAAGGAAACTCCTTTTATCACCTAATGTTTCACTATAAATATATCAATTATTTGCCATACGCATTCCATATCCGTAATAGATATATCTTTACTACTTTATAAAACACTAGGCGAGTACCCACGCATAGTAGCGGAAATTTCTAAAAGCAGAAAATTAATGATATGCGATATTGTAGTAAGTGTTTCAAGTAACGTTCAAAATATAACGTGAAAATATAAAAACTAAATTACAAACGGTCGTAACATGAGATAAATTCTTAACATTTATCGACAACATATAAAAAATTTAGTAGTAAACATTACATCGATGGATATGAAAACTAAAATAGACTATGAAAAGTTATAAAAACTGACAAAACTAAAATAGTTCCTCTACCGAGCAATATGTGTACATGAAAATTTATAAACGAGTACCCGCGCATGACGGCGAAAATTCTTTACGTGCGACAGATAATTAACGATATGCATCGGTCAAAACATGCGATGAATTCTTAACATGTATCATAGCAACATTTACTCATTTAGTGAATATTATAAAGGCGGATATAGTTATATTGATATTTTGTTTAACTTGTGTAACTAAAATATCACAATAACTTCACGGTAATAAAATTATTTTTTTTCACGGGTATTCGTTGGAGTTTTTGGCGACTATACTTCATTCATTTTCTGTTGAGTCCTATAAACTACCATATAAAACCAATTTCTGTTGGATCATGTAAATGACACACGATGGTCTTTGAAAAGAGATAAAAAAATGTGTGTTTACCTCATGGTTTTCCGTAGCATACCAACCTCACACAATTCATACACTTGACGTAAATGTACATTCAACTTCAAGTATTCAACACTCTTGTGATGCATGCAGAGCTGAATTTCATAGCCATTTTTATAAAACTTTATTTGTGACAAACCAATATGTTAGATTAAAGAAAGTTGTCTAATTTTTTTTAAATTCTAATTTATAAAGCTAATCCCTCCTAAATTAACATGTCTTCAAGTTTCCTAACTGTGGTTCAACCAAATCGACTTTGCACGTTTCGACAATTACTATGTTCCCACACCTGCCCATCATTCAACAGTAGCATCATAAAGATGCATAGGTAAAAACAGTAAGCAACATCACAGGTTTATCCTCACAGAAATATAGAGATTTTTTCTATTAGAATGCAAATTCGGATTTCAAGCAATATAAAAACAAATTTACCTTTACTCATGATGTTTAACTGTCATGTTCAAATCAAGTCCCTCTGGAGTTCGCTTTGCAACATATCAGTTTATATCGAAACTCCAGACAGCTCAAGAAAATTACCTGAACAATATGTATGTATTTAGGCTCATACACAAAGTACTTAAATTGAACCATTTTGAGCATGTACGAAATTAATACTCCGAAATTATGTAGCTGTAATTAACGGCATGCTGCGCATGCGCAGCCCTACGCCCACCTATTTTCCCACTAAATATTTTATGGTCGGGATCTCTTGTGGCATTTGACAGTATGTGCAAGTGTGAAACGATAATCAAAATAAAAAACTATGGATAGTAGCTAGCTTCATCCCTGATCTCATTTTTTTCCAAAAATAATAACATTAAAATAGAACACATTACTAACCTTGAAACTATATTACATTTAATTTTCCATGTGCCATGTCTGGATAGCATACTCTCCTGCATTGAAACACAAAGCACAAAATTGTAATAAGTAGATACTTATTCATCTTTACAACTACGCTGACATAATTAGTTTCACCATACCAAAATATTAAATGAGTACTACCACTTAAAAATAAAATAATTCTATAATAGTAAGCTTTAAACCAATTATATACAAGGGAAGGTGACCTTGAAAAGTAGGCGATCTCTCCCTGACAGTTCCATTTCAAAAGGCAGGTCCTTGAGTTTTCTTATTCTCCTCCAAATGTTATATCTAAAACCACAAACTAAGAAAGCTTATTTCAGTTTTTGCGAGAATGATCAGCTCATATTAAAACACAATAGCAAAAACAATAAGCTCTTACTTACTATAGGAAAAAATATTCCAGCTCTGAGCAGTGATCTAATTTCTGAGTTAGGGAGCAGTCAATCTGCAACCACAAACCACAATATGAACTCCAAAACGGCCATTGCTTGATCCAACTCCTATAAACCTATTTACGATCAATCTATCACATGAGATTAGAACATTTATATTTAAATTAGAGGGTTTTAAAGATCAATCCATACCTTTATACAATCTTCATAAAGCAAAACCATCGATCTAAAGACCTTTAAGGATAATAGCCATTTGGAGAGTTGTGGGTTGGAATCCAAGAGAGTTGTAGGCCGACAGCGAGGCCACAACCTCAACAACACGTATCGTTTTTGAAGGGGTCTTGAACAATGATGGTGTTTTGATTGCAATTGTTTGTTTCAGGGCCTAGTAAGTAGAATAACAACACTAAGCACACAGAAGCATACAATCACATAACTCAAATTTGTTAAAAAAACAGTAACCCAAAAGCGAATAGTTACCTACAATAACTTATATCTTGGTCAATGTCGATGGATAACTTACATATGAATAACTCTTTTTCCTCGTTCGAGCATTTTATCAAACAATTGGCATGTAACGACAAATCTGTAAAAATCAACAATTAAAATTCAGGACAAACTTACAGGAGTTTAATAAAAAATGAATCCATTTAGATGCATCAATCATATGTTGAAACTTGGAAGACAACAATATTATATTTAAAAAATCAAAAACTATGCGTCTAACCCTCATATTCAAATCTAGTTTCCTTTATCAAATCTGAAACGCGTACTCAATTGCAAGTAACCAATCTCAAACACCCCTTAACAGCTTACTATAACAAACCAATTCACTGAAGCTTTAATTGACAAAAATACATACCATATTGAGTTTCATTTTTTCTCCGGGAACCCAATTATTTACAACCTTAGCATGATAATTACCAATGAGATTGAAGAGTCATGGTACTGCATATCAATTCAAATTCATTTGTGAGTAGATAATGGAAGGTGGTTCGATTGGTTCGACCATTACACAAAGGCATCCAAACAAAAAAAATAATACTCTCAACCGGAACTACCTGAAACCACCTAAACCATCAAGAAACGGTGGCGGATTCGGCATATCATGGAGGTAATAAGATTGTGGCGGACTAGCGACCGTTTATTTTATTTTAAGGTTTAGAGAAAAAAAATACTCGATGTTTGTGTGTGTTTTGTATGTGATAGTTATAAGAAAGTTTAAACATTATGCATTGATTTTTTTCAATATTTCTTTAATTAAGTCATTTGAATTAGTCATTATTTGGTGAATACATCTCAATATTGCCAGTGTCTAATCAACATTGCCATATTTGTTTGTTTTTTCCAAGTCTCGATATTCAAGCACAAACAATTTCTTCAAGTTGCCATATTTTTTTGGTTTTTCAACTTTCAACTTTTCAACATTCAACAATTCACATACACCCTTTATAGGGTATATAGATTTAGCACATTTCTAATTTTAGAAGTTTTAAAATTTTAAGCCTAAAACATTTCTTATTTGGGAAAGTTTATACATATGTTTAAAAGTCATTCAGAATCCTATGAGTTATACATACACATTTAAGAAAATTAAATATCCTATGTCATATAAAGTTGTAACAACCCAAATATTAAACGACAATTTCAATGAAATTAAATAAATAATTGTAACAACCCAAATAAATAATCGTAACAGCTAAGCTTTCATAATAAGGACAATTTCAATGAAATTAAATAAATAATTATAACAAGCCAAATATTAAAACTAGACACCAACTATATATAGACGTACTACATACCCTAAAAACAAAACAGAAACTTAGAACATCTTCATTACTTTATTCTCTCTTTGCCACAACACCACCTGAACGTCACCTCCACCACCATCCGGATCCACGAGCAACACCGTTGCATATATCGCTAATCAAGTGTTTGAGTTCGCGTGTTTTTGCTAGTGTTTTTTTATTTCGGTTATGTTTTGTGGATACTTAACATGACCGTTGTTCGTTTTGGTTTCTTCTTTGGTTATTTAGATGGTTTTCAATTGCAACTATCACCACAGTCAAAGATGTGTTCTATGAACTTGGGTTATCTCAAACAGATTTGATGGATTTGGGTTGTCTTAACTCTTTAGAAGAAAGAGAAAAGTAACAGGAAAACAACATTTTGTTAGCATGTATGTATTATGATATTCTATTTTTAGTCACTATTGTATTACTTTTATTATTTTAAGTAATGATGATTTAATGTAGCTTAGAAGTATTAGAGGATATATATTACAGTCATATGCAAGTTGTCATTATCTTAATTAGTGTGATAACAATTAGCTGTCAGTTAGAATGTAATTAGCCATAATTAGTGGGAGCTATCTCATCTCTTGTATCATATATATATATATATATATATATATATATATATATATATATATATATCCATAGAATGAATAAGAAAGGACACGAAAAACATTCTATCATTCTATCTTCTTTCATGGTAATCAGAGCCATTTAGTTCTCTCATAATATTTCTCCAACTCTCATCCTCAAATACTCCATCTTACAAAAAAAACTCCACCAGACATCACGTCTTATTCTTTCCTTGTTGATTGTGCAAAATCATTCTATCTTTTCTTTTAGTTTATCTCACCAATTGTTACATACTGTTTTGTCCTATTCATTGCCAAGGAATAAGGTGATCACATTATTTTAGTTTCTACCGTGCTTTGCTTCAGTTTTTACCGAGCCGTCTTTTCATTCATATCATTTGGAAAATATTGTAGCAACAATATTTTAAGGTAAAAAAAAAGGAAGAAGAAGAAAAAGAAGAACAGAAAGAGAGATTTTTGATTATGGCTTCTCGTGATCAACAATGGTATATGGATACCGGAGTAACCTCTCACCTTTCATCTCACACCGGTAATCTTCAAACTTCTTTTCCTAATCGTATTTTTTTTTCAGTTATTGTCAGAAATGGATCATCTATACCCGTCACCCATTCTGGTCATGTACAAATACCTAATCCATATCGACCACTCCACCTTAAAAATGTTCTTGTCACACCCAATATAATTGAAAACCTTGTTTCGGTCCGAAAATTCACCACTGATAATAAATGCTCCATTGATTTTGATCCCTATGGTTTCACTGTACGAGATTATCAGACCCGTCAAACCCTACTTCGATGTGACAGCAAGGGTGATCTATACCCTTTGCATGTTGTAGCGTCGGCCTTTGCTCTACTTACTAATAACTATTCCCTTTGGCATCAACGTCTTGGCCACCCCGGTGACTTTGTTATTCAAACACTATCGTCACGAGGTCTTGTGTCTTATAATAAACAAAACACTCAACACTTGTGTCGTGCATGCCAATTAGGGAAACAAACCACACTTCCCTTCCAACGATCTACCTCTATTGCCACATCTCCTTTGACATTATTCACTCAGACCTTTGGACATCTCCGGTTTCTAGCATGAGCGGATACAAATACTATGTACTTTTCTTAGATCACTATTCATATTTTCTGTGGGTCTGCCCACTTCACAGAAAATCCGATGCGCAGTCAAAACTGCTCCACTTTCGTGCATTTGTAAAAACCCAATTCAACCGTGAAATTAAAGCTATCCAATGTGATCATGGTGGGGAATTTGACAACAAGTCTCTCCATGAACTATTTGCCACTAATGGAATTCAATTTCGTTTCTCATGTCCACGTACATCTCAACAAAACGGGAAAACTGAACGAATGATTCACACTATCAATAATGTTGTACGTTCTCTCCTCTTTCAAGCCCGTCTTCCTCCCGAGTATTGGGTTGAAGCACTACTCACTGCCGCTTATTTACTTAATATCCTCCCCTCCACCTCCATCAACAATGACATACCTTACACTAAATTATTTAATAAACCCACCTCAGACACTCACCTTCGCACGTTTGGATGCCTTTGTTACCCTTACGCATTTCCACCTCACAAACTTGCCCCCCGTACAACACCATCTATCTTTCTTGGGTACCCTTACAATCATCGCGGATACCGGTGCCTTGACCTAAACACCAACAAAATCATCATATCTTGTCATGTCACATTTGATGAATCTGTCTTTCCCTTAGGCTCCATGACTCCAACTCAACCCCCCTCATATCAGTTTCTAGATGATAATATCGACACATCCCCATTAAACTTCGCCTACTTACCAAACCTACTTCTCCTCAACAACCGCTATCACAAATCACACCACAAACAACTCCAATACCAATATCTACAACACCCCCACCACTAAACACCCCACTAGCACCCTCACCATAGTCACAACCACCATCACCTGCACATTCACCGCCACCACCGCCGCCACCACCACCACCATCCACCTCTCAGCACCCTATGGTCACACGATCTAAAGTTAGAACTATAAAAACTAACCCAAAATACAACTTTCATGTTACCACCTCTTCCCCTATCCCTAAGTCTCCTTTCCATGCCCTACGAGACCTCAACTAGAAACATGCTATGTGTGACGAATATAGAGCTCTCATCGACAATAACACTTGGGTACTTGTTCCTCGCCCATCAAATGTCAACATTGTCCGCTCCATGTGGTTATACAAACACAAATATAATGCGGATGGGTCCTTAATTCCGTACAAAGCTCGACTAGTTGCAAATGGCCGTAGTTAACAACAAGGCATCGACTGCGATGAGACATTTAGCCCTGTTGTCAAGCCTGCTACTATACGGACTGTTCTTAGTCTTTCGGTTTCCCGACAGTGGCCTATTCATCAATTAGATGTGAAGAACACATTTCTTCATGGTCATCTTACAGAGACAGTTTACATGCACCAGCCACCCGGATTTACTAATTCAGCTCATCCTGATTATGTTTGTCTTCTACAAAAGTCGCTTTATGGTCTTAAGCAGGCCCCTCGAGCTTGGTTTCAGCGTTTTTCTAGCTACGTCATTCGAGCCGGTTTCCATCACAGCAAAACCGACTCATCTCTTTTCATCTTTCACAAGGGGGCAGAAACAGCTTACTTACTACTATATGTGGATGATATCATTCTTACAGCTTCTTCTACTGCCCTAATGCAACGTATCATCTCTTCGCTACATGGAGAATTTGCTATGACAGACCTTGGCCCGCTCAATTATTTTCTTGGTGTATCTGCCACACGTACGGCCTCTGGCATATTCTTATCTCAACAGAAGTATTATACAGAGATTCTTGAGCGAGCACAAATGCTTAATTGTAATCCTTGCATGACTCCGGTTGACACTGAGAAGAAACTTGGACCTGAAGGATCACCTGTCAATGACCCTACTTTATATCGCAGCCTTGTCGGAGCACTTCAGTATCTCACCTTTACCCGACCTGATTTGTTATATGCAGTTCAACAATTATGTCTTTACATGCATGATCCTCGAGAACCACACCTTAATGCGCTATGAAGCGTGTTCTCCGTTATCTTCGAGGAACCACTGATCTTGGATTACAGCTAAATCGGTCTACTACATCACAACTTATTGCCACAATTAATTCAGTACTGCAATTAACTTAGAGTTTCTAATATGAATCTTTTTGTTTTGCATAGCAAGGATGAGTATTGCTCATGAACAGGTTTAGTTCCATCTTTCACTAAACTTCAAGAAAGTGTTAGAGATATTTTTGTTGTTCTTTTTCTGGATGACCCTCTTCTTTTGGTCATCCGTATAGGATGGAAGGAATAATGGCATAATCTATGCATAATGCCCATAATGTTATTAGTAAAACTTTCATGATACTTCGTATAAAATATAGTGTATATACCTTTAAGAATTAATAATGTGCAATTTGCATCAACATGCCTTAAAAGCGCGACAAAATTCGTCAAAGCACGGCCTGATCAGGCTCGGTCAAAAGACCAAGCTTTTGTAGGTGGTGTCGGCCCGACCCAAAGAAAACCTGGTCAGGGACGGTAGAAACTTACAAACTTTAAGCAGTAAACACATTGAAAGCTTCCAAACACGCTTTTAAACCAAAGACATGCAAATGCACGTGTCACTGAAAGTACAAAGCATTTGGATAAACAGCCTTGTGAAAGGCTACCTAGCTTGTCATAGCCACCTTAATCTCCATAATTACTGTGACAACCTGTAAATTTGAACTCATTATTAATCCAAAGAAATAAAATAATTATCACTACAATTTTTTTTTTTTTTTTTTTTCTTTTTTTAATAAAACACTGTAAATCATAAACAGGAAGATATCAAAAAAAAAAACTAATAAATATTATTATCACTAATAATACATACGACGGACTATATGATTATTTTGGTTACATAGAAATTTATATGATACATGTTTAATTACTGCAAAGTGGAAAATAATTATTGTGTTATCTAGAAACCATGAATTACTCTAACTGGAGGCCATCCAACTAAAAGCGTATGTGTTTTATATGTTTTAGGTTAAATGAATTATTTTAAGTATATAGGTCATATAAGTGTCAATAATAATTAAATTTTAATAGTTAACGTAAATTATCGAAAACGCCATTAATTAATAATAAAAAGTCTACAAATAATATATTTATTACTTTTAATTTATTTTCAAGGTTTCAAATAGTTTATCGAGGTAATAGTATTTTATTTATTATTAAATTATAAAATATCGTTTTTATTCTATACGATCACGGAAACGTCTAAATTAATTTTATCAACTTCAAACTAACAGTTTTAATTTTTAAACTTCATAATTAATCATAAGAGCTTAATTAAATTATTAAATGACTAGAAATACGCTCGTAATTAATTTAAAAGCTCGTAATTAATTATAAAAGCCCATAAACCTAAATTAAACCCAACTAAAAGCACCAAAACCCAAATTGGCCCAATATTAACACTACTCATACTAAATTTCGTGGGTTTTAGCTTTGAAAAAGCATTAGACCGATTTTTATTAAAGATATACATTAGGAAACCTTTTATAAATCAAAAACCTATTATTTACTTACCAAAAATCATTCTTGGAATTCCTTGGCATAAAAATATTCAGCCCCTATCCTTCCATACACCATATGCACGAAATTTTATCAAACATATCCCTAAAAACACTCAAAACCATTCATCCCATATTTTCTTTTACTATTTCATCATCTCTTTCAATAGTTCTTGATTTTTAGCCATTCCTTTTGATTTTCCAGCCATGATTGGTTCAATTGTGATAAGAATTCAAGATTAGTATAAATATACAGCAACTAACAAGTCTTAAATCACAAAATCATCATAAACAAATCAATCAAATTATTTCTTTGTTCTTTGTTTGCTGCCGTGAACCGCCACCATCACACCACCATTTCCACCACCCCGAGAGCAGTCAAGGACTCCTAAACCTCCACCAAGGACCCTTGGTCTCTACCCTAGAATCTCAGCAAGTGTGAAGAACCATAGACGAAACTCTAGCCAAAATCGATTTAGGGTTTTCTAAGAAACCCTAATTTTGATTTTCGATCCTTGTTGCTGCTGGTGTTCTTGTTACTTAGAAACATTATTTACATCATCTCTGGTCTTCCAAGTAGTCCTAGTACAAATATTTAAGTCCTCCAAGTGTTCGTGTACGGGTCGTGCAAGCAAAAACCTAGCCGAGCTCTTTTTAGGGCTTTATAGGTCCGGTTTTGCTCAAACCACCAATCACTTCGTAAGATCTGATTTACCTAGTACAAATAACTTTTATTACATGTTAAACCCTGACCTAGTAATGCCTAAAGTTGAAAAATAACACGTAATTGGCTAAATGGTTAAAAACGAGCCCTAACGGGACGTACGGGTGAAAACCGTGCCCTAGTTTTGTTTAATTTAATTTTGAACTGAATTTTCGTGTTTAATACTATTAAATGATGTTAGTAATTATTTTATGATAGTTAAATACAGTAGGTAATGTTATTTGATCAAGTGGTAAAAATAGCTAAAACTCTCGTTGCTAAACTAGCTTAAAAACGCCAAAACCTTTACTAAAAACCGACCATCCAATGGTGGTCACGAAATTTTTACTCTAAATATTCATATTGCATTTTCATAAGTTTTCTAGTGCTTTTTGAAACAAGTAAAAAGACCTAAAAATGAATTAGTTATCACACTATCAATTTTATGATTTTATGTAAAAATATTAAAACTTACACTTGAAAGATAATAAATATTAAGCCACTTAGAAATATCATTATACTAAAACTAATAGTTAAATAATAATATTATAACATAAGATACTTTTATAAAAAATAATCATGGTAAAAGGATTAAAAACGCGCTTATAATTAATAAATGATTAATACACGTAAAAATGATTTTTTTTAAGAAAATCAAATTATATTTTGAAACTCATGAAATTGTTAAATAAAATTCATGGTAATATTTTAAATATTATATTTCACATTAACCTAGTAAATAATGACATGCCTTTATAATAGTTATAATCCTTAATAAATAAATATGAAAGCTGAAACCGTAAAACCTGAATTTTTACTTATTAAACCTATTTAAAATTTAATTGTTAATTTATTAGCAAAATTTAATAAATTTAAATTACTTTTACATGAAATCATATCAACCTATCAATTATTTTCTAATGCATAAACATAAAAATCTAAAATAGTAATAATTGATGAAACCCTAGTTTAAAAAGATAAAACCCGACTTTAAATAATTAAATTAATTAATCGCCGAAAACATTTTGTAAAACATTAGTCGTTATTATTCCAACCTAAAGCACCAACTAAGGAAGGGTTTATACATGTACATTTATGTATTACACATAGTTTAAATGAATATTATTCTTATTAGGTTACCAGTAAAATTCTACTTTGTCCCGTGACACTTTACTAGCAACAAGGTGAGTTTCTAGCCCCACTCTTAAATTAGTTTATCAACTTGTGACTTCTCTATCCCCTTTATGAAACTGTTTTATCAAACTATTTTATCAAACTGTGAGTTTCTAGCCCCACTCTTAAATTAGTTTATCAACTTGTGACTTCTCTATCCCCTTTATGAAACTGTTTTATCAAACTATTTTATCAAACTGTGAGTTACTAGCCCCTCTCTATTTTAAACTATAATATCATCTTTTGGGGTGAGAACATTGCTTGATTTCTAAACACGTGAACACAAGTGAACTATTCTTTACTAGTTGATCTCCCCAAATGATGACTGCCCACGAATCATGAACCGTTAGTCACCTAGCTGAGTTACAGCGAAGTGAGCGCGAATGTTATGGATAGATCTATCGGAGTTGACACTCCTATTTACTTTGAATCAGTCCGTTCAAGTAAATACAGTTTCATTTGAAGACAATGGGTGACTTGGGTTAATCACCTTCACGGGCACACACGAAGTCAGTTAGACTCGTTAAGGCATCGGTGTCATGAGCTTAGATATTAGTAAATATAAACTATGTGACTTTGTATGTGTTATATTGTCACAGGTGGATACGAATCTTGTGGTTCACTAATATGATTTTCATTGTTTTCTTAAACTCAAACCTAGGAACTCACCAACTTTGTGTTGACACTTTAGCAATGTTTTTCTCAGGTGTGCTACTATATGGAGTCTGCATTGTTGTTTTGGCATGTAGAGGTCGTTCTCTTGCATCAAGTCCTCTTCACGCCATGAAGTCGCAACCCAAATCCAGTCTTCCGCTGCAGTAAAATTTGGGGGTGTGACAGAATGGTATCAGAGCCCTTGATTATAGAGAACTAGGTTGCATTAGTAACTCTAGACTATAATCGGCTCTAAATTGCATGATAAAGTAGTATACCAACCATATAATGCTATAACCTTAATAAAAGATAAATTGTTTGACATAATATTTTCACCTACTAAACTACTAAGTGTTACTATGAAAAACATGTTTGTGGGACTATGCATAGCCACCCATGGGTGTGGGATGACGTAATCTAGTGGGCAACACTGTAGTATTATAATAGTACATAACATGCAATACTCTATCTGCTTAACTGTTAGTTAAATAGTATGATATAGCGAAAATATGAAATTAAACTATAATCTCACTACATGAAGAATTTCATGTACTTATAAATATTACTACCATAATACATATACTTATGTATATATACACCTATATACGTATATGTCTATACTAAATATTCAATAGTCCCGAAAGTAATGATATTTACCAAAAGAACGCATTCTATGATGCACAACCAAACCCGTGAAAATCATATCACAAAAAAAAAAAAAAAAAAAAAAAAAAAAAAAAAAAACAAAATCTTGAATAAAAAAATACTTAATTACAATGATAACCACCAAGAGATAATGAAACACTAAATCTAATACTAGAAAAAAAAAATGATACCTTAAAATAATAGTGAACTCACTCGAAACATTTTATCCCAGGAAAATGTCACAATCACCACCCACACCAATACATTATGACTCATCAAAAGAGGAAGCAGCCGGAGGACCCACGACCCCACTGGATGTCAATCAACTGTCATCACAGAAAACACCATCATTTATGTCAAAGTCAAACCCTCCACCCGATACGACTAATTTACACACACCACACACCGTTGGCCCATCTCGAAAGCGAAGTAGATCACTCTCACCACAATATAACCCCGACGCCACAACCTTCTCTGATGGAGGATCAGCAGCTGAGCCATTTGGAGAAAACCCTGAAGACCTTACAACAAGGATAGAAAATATTGAAGTTGAGATAGACACCCTTCACGACGACATGGAAGACAAGAACCTCTTAATTTCCGAGTTGCAAGACTCTCTTGCTGCTGCAGAGAATGAGATTGCAATTCTACAAATAAGAGCAGGAGACGTTGAGGTCCGACAAGCTGAAGACCAAGAACAAATTCGTAGAATACTAGCACGTTTAGGAATGTAGATAAAAAAAAAAATGATGTGTCGAGTATTACTCCTATAAAAGACCACGCAAAATTTTTATTTTTTTACAATTAATGGGTAACTTATTGAATTGAATGTTATTGTTGCATAAGATTTTCTCTTTATATACACGTTCAAAAAAAAAAAAAAAAAAAAAAAAAAAAAAAAAAAAATTTAATACACCTATTATAAGAGGAGCTAATTTTGTGCTTTACTTTTGAAGGAACCATGAATCCTATAAACCTTGGACAAGGTTCATTTGATGTGCAAGACAATTTGGTTCGCCAACATCGAAGCAATATTAATATTCCTAACCAATACCGATACAACCCTTATCCAACACACCAAACCATGAATCCAGATCGTTATCCAACACAACAAACTATGAGTCCAAACCTTTACCCAACTCATCAAACAATAAATCCAATCATCAGTCCAGAACCCATGATCAGAAGAGTCAATCAAATTCACCCTGCAAACGTAGAAGGACCCATTTTAAGAGGTGAAGTCGTATGCACACGGTGCGGAATAATTGGGCATCACCCAAGCATGTGCTCAGTACTTAGACGAAATGAAAAACCAACAAATGACGGAAGGATTAACCATGCCAATCATCATAGAGGGACACAAAATCTCTATTATAGACCCCATATCCAAACCGAGCAAAGACAAGTGTACAACACAAATCGCGGGGAGAGATATTATCCGCAAGATCAAGAAAGGATGGTGGGTCCAATACGAAGGGGAAGGACTCCTAACACAACCCATAACCCTAATACAATTCCAAGGAACAATTATGAAGGAAATAAACCCTATTGTGTCAAGTGCGACTACTATCACCGCAAAGAGTGCCCAGAGCGTTGCCTAAATTGTAATAGACCTGGGCATAGGAAAAGATATTGTAGATCCTCAAAGCAACCCATAAGAATAACACGACCCCAACGAACCTTAAATGAACCTACTCAAGAAGGAAGTTCAAATGAATCCAGTTGGTACACAGGGGACAGTATCAACCCCACACAGATGGAACGAGAATTTCCACATCTCTACGGAATGCTTTGTAGGGATCCTTATTACCATCTCACTAGGAACATAAATTAAATGATGTAACATTGTACGAAATCAAGTGACTCGACAACCGTCGATGTTACAATGTAAGCTTTCAATTCTGCGTTCAATAAAATAATGTATAATTCTTAACCATTGTGAATGAGTCAAACGAAAGTCAAGACACCTCCTCAAATTACCAAAAAAAAAAAAAAAAAAAAAAAAAAAAAAAAAAAAAAAAAAAAAAAAAAAAAAATTCATAACCTCTCCAACCAAAAGGATAATAAATGAAGAAGGTAAAGCAGATAAAATAATTAACTATCACAAAACACATAATAAAACAAATTAGCTGAAGATAAATAAAGAACAATACGAATTAAATGAAACCTTATCAAATAAGGCCATTCATAATGTAACAAGATACAAAGTAATGGGAATACACCAAAGATATAAAATGCTAAAATAAAACAAACATCTCCATCTGAAAAGAAACACATAGGATAGATCAGTAAAATGAGCGACGTGATAATGATAATCATAACGGGAGTAAAAATCTCGATCGGGATATCCATCGGGAAGAGGAACCGAAATTATTTTTGAAGAGAAAATGGGGATTTGTGTGTGTGAAAAGTTTTTGAAAATAATTGAGGATGATGTGTGAGAGAAGAATTGAAATTTGAATATATTAGGAATGTAGCGGTTCGATGTATGGGAGTTTGTGAAATAATTAACATAAAATATTTAGGAATAGTAACCGAAGTTTATTAGTAACGCCTAAAACACACTTACGACTAAAACGGAGTAAATTAAAAACTATAACATATAACATAAATTCGTCAAAAGAAAAATTCAGGATTTTACGAACAAAGTAAATGTAAACACTAATATAAAAGCGTAACAAAAAAAAAAAAAAAAAAAAAAAAAAAAAAGGAAATGAGGAATAATTAAACACAATGAGAATATGAGGTATTCATCCCATCGAAGAATTTAAAAGTAATAAAAAAAAAAAAAGATAAGAAAAAGATAAACCACAGTTCCATAAAAAGCAAGATACGAATAGAAGAGGTGACGAAAAGGAGGACATTATATGTTGTATTTGGAATATACATAGCCTAATCACCCATGAATAATTTAGATAGGACAATAGTATGCTCCTAGTAGTTACCATAAAAACCAAAACTAATAAAACTTAATAAAAAGAATATAGTCAAAAGTCGAGAGCTTAATACCAAAAGTTTAAATACTATTAATTAAAAGTCACGGGCGAAGTAAATAAGTAAAAACATCCAAAAACGAGTTTGAATAAAAAGTAATAAAATATAAACGTGAATACAAAGAGTAAAACTCAAAATCACAGAAGATTAATTACTTTTTTTTTTACCAAACACGAGAAAACAAAATGTTAAAGAACTATCATACTATAATTATCATGGAACCTAAAACAATAAGTAATATCCGCAAACTTAACAAAAACATGTGAAATTTGAGAGCTCAAATATAACGGTAACTAAGAATAACTGAATCACCACGATGAACGAAACAACACTTTATTTAAGAAAACATTCAACTAAAACATTAATACAAAAGTACAAATACATGAAATCCTAATACTTAATTCTTCCAAAACACTTCAACGGCAATTGCCAAAACGATAAGTGGTATGATGAACACAACGATAACGGTTAGGAACTGTAGATCTTCTTCTGGAGGAGCGTTCGCTATGTAGATAGCCATCAAGACGACGAATACGATCGCGACTATGGGGACGAAATACGACATCCTTTCCGCGATGAAAAGAAGAAACCTAAAATTAAGAGATGAAAATTTAAATGTGTGTTAAAATTTTGAAAATCTTGATTTATGGGGAGAAAAGTAACCGTTGGTTACTATTAGTAGCCGTTGGACCTCCACTAAGCACATTCGTCTTCTTCTCGTCCAATAACATAACGTATACAACGTCTTGATTTCGGGACGAAATCCTCTAAGGTGGGGTGAATGTGACAACCTGTAAATTTGAACTCATTATTAATCCAAAGAAATAAAATAATTATCACTACAATTTTTTTTTTTTTTTTTTTTTTCTTTTTTTAATAAAACACTGTAAATCATAAACAGGAAGATATCAAAAAAAAAAACTAATAAATATTATTATCACTAATAATACATACGACGGACTATATGATTATTTTGGTTACATAGAAATTTATATGATACATGTTTAATTACTGCAAAGTGGAAAATAATTATTGTGTTATCTAGAAACCATGAATTACTCTAACTGGAGGCCATCCAACTAAAAGCGTATGTGTTTTATATGTTTTAGGTTAAATGAATTATTTTAAGTATATAGGTCATATAAGTGTCAATAATAATTAAATTTTAATAGTTAACGTAAATTATCGAAAACGCCATTAATTAATAATAAAAAGTCTACAAATAATATATTTATTACTTTTAATTTATTTTCAAGGTTTCAAATAGTTTATCGAGGTAATAGTATTTTATTTATTATTAAATTATAAAATATCGTTTTTATTCTATACGATCACGGAAACGTCTAAATTAATTTTATCAACTTCAAACTAACAGTTTTAATTTTTAAACTTCATAATTAATCATAAGAGCTTAATTAAATTATTAAATGACTAGAAATACGCTCGTAATTAATTTAAAAGCTCGTAATTAATTATAAAAGCCCATAAACCTAAATTAAACCCAACTAAAAGCACCAAAACCCAAATTGGCCCAATATTAACACTACTCATACTAAATTTCGTGGGTTTTAGCTTTGAAAAAGCATTAGACCGATTTTTATTAAAGATATACATTAGGAAACCTTTTATAAATCAAAAACCTATTATTTACTTACCAAAAATCATTCTTGGAATTCCTTGGCATAAAAATATTCAGCCCCTATCCTTCCATACACCATATGCACGAAATTTTATCAAACATATCCCTAAAAACACTCAAAACCATTCATCCCATATTTTCTTTTACTATTTCATCATCTCTTTCAATAGTTCTTGATTTTTAGCCATTCCTTTTGATTTTCCAGCCATGATTGGTTCAATTGTGATAAGAATTCAAGATTAGTATAAATATACAGCAACTAACAAGTCTTAAATCACAAAATCATCATAAACAAATCAATCAAATTATTTCTTTGTTCTTTGTTTGCTGCCGTGAACCGCCACCATCACACCACCATTTCCACCACCCCGAGAGCAGTCAAGGACTCCTAAACCTCCACCAAGGACCCTTGGTCTCTACCCTAGAATCTCAGCAAGTGTGAAGAACCATAGACGAAACTCTAGCCAAAATCGATTTAGGGTTTTCTAAGAAACCCTAATTTTGATTTTCGATCCTTGTTGCTGCTGGTGTTCTTGTTACTTAGAAACATTATTTACATCATCTCTGGTCTTCCAAGTAGTCCTAGTACAAATATTTAAGTCCTCCAAGTGTTCGTGTACGGGTCGTGCAAGCAAAAACCTAGCCGAGCTCTTTTTAGGGCTTTATAGGTCCGGTTTTGCTCAAACCACCAATCACTTCGTAAGATCTGATTTACCTAGTACAAATAACTTTTATTACATGTTAAACCCTGACCTAGTAATGCCTAAAGTTGAAAAATAACACGTAATTGGCTAAATGGTTAAAAACGAGCCCTAACGGGACGTACGGGTGAAAACCGTGCCCTAGTTTTGTTTAATTTAATTTTGAACTGAATTTTCGTGTTTAATACTATTAAATGATGTTAGTAATTATTTTATGATAGTTAAATACAGTAGGTAATGTTATTTGATCAAGTGGTAAAAATAGCTAAAACTCTCGTTGCTAAACTAGCTTAAAAACGCCAAAACCTTTACTAAAAACCGACCATCCAATGGTGGTCACGAAATTTTTACTCTAAATATTCATATTGCATTTTCATAAGTTTTCTAGTGCTTTTTGAAACAAGTAAAAAGACCTAAAAATGAATTAGTTATCACACTATCAATTTTATGATTTTATGTAAAAATATTAAAACTTACACTTGAAAGATAATAAATATTAAGCCACTTAGAAATATCATTATACTAAAACTAATAGTTAAATAATAATATTATAACATAAGATACTTTTATAAAAAATAATCATGGTAAAAGGATTAAAAACGCGCTTATAATTAATAAATGATTAATACACGTAAAAATGATTTTTTTTAAGAAAATCAAATTATATTTTGAAACTCATGAAATTGTTAAATAAAATTCATGGTAATATTTTAAATATTATATTTCACATTAACCTAGTAAATAATGACATGCCTTTATAATAGTTATAATCCTTAATAAATAAATATGAAAGCTGAAACCGTAAAACCTGAATTTTTACTTATTAAACCTATTTAAAATTTAATTGTTAATTTATTAGCAAAATTTAATAAATTTAAATTACTTTTACATGAAATCATATCAACCTATCAATTATTTTCTAATGCATAAACATAAAAATCTAAAATAGTAATAATTGATGAAACCCTAGTTTAAAAAGATAAAACCCGACTTTAAATAATTAAATTAATTAATCGCCGAAAACATTTTGTAAAACATTAGTCGTTATTATTCCAACCTAAAGCACCAACTAAGGAAGGGTTTATACATGTACATTTATGTATTACACATAGTTTAAATGAATATTATTCTTATTAGGTTACCAGTAAAATTCTACTTTGTCCCGTGACACTTTACTAGCAACAAGGTGAGTTTCTAGCCCCACTCTTAAATTAGTTTATCAACTTGTGACTTCTCTATCCCCTTTATGAAACTGTTTTATCAAACTATTTTATCAAACTGTGAGTTTCTAGCCCCACTCTTAAATTAGTTTATCAACTTGTGACTTCTCTATCCCCTTTATGAAACTGTTTTATCAAACTATTTTATCAAACTGTGAGTTACTAGCCCCTCTCTATTTTAAACTATAATATCATCTTTTGGGGTGAGAACATTGCTTGATTTCTAAACGCGTGAACACAAGTGAACTATTCTTTACTAGTTGATCTCCCCAAATGATGACTGCCCACGAATCATGAACCGTTAGTCACCTAGCTGAGTTACAGCGAAGTGAGCGCGAATGTTATGGATAGATCTATCGGAGTTGACACTCCTATTTACTTTGAATCAGTCCGTTCAAGTAAATACAGTTTCATTTGAAGACAATGGGTGACTTGGGTTAATCACCTTCACGGGCACACACGAAGTCAGTTAGACTCGTTAAGGCATCGGTGTCATGAGCTTAGATATTAGTAAATATAAACTATGTGACTTTGTATGTGTTATATTGTCACAGGTGGATACGAATCTTGTGGTTCACTAATATGATTTTCATTGTTTTCTTAAACTCAAACCTAGGAACTCACCAACTTTGTGTTGACACTTTAGCAATGTTTTTCTCAGGTGTGCTACTATATGGAGTCTGCATTGTTGTTTTGGCATGTAGAGGTCGTTCTCTTGCATCAAGTCCTCTTCACGCCATGAAGTCGCAACCCAAATCCAGTCTTCCGCTGCAGTAAAATTTGGGGGTGTGACAATTACTATGCATAAGACCATATTTTTAAGCCCAACAGTATGTCAGGTTTTAAAAAAGGCTGATATGATTAGTAAAAATGTAGGTCAAAGCATTTTGGTTGAGCATGAAACCTTGATATCGACTCGTAATCCTTTTGTGTTGAGTAAAACACACACTTACACATTTAAACTTGTCTTCCAGTTGAAAATTTCTAAACCTCAACTTCACTAAGCTGATTGCCGTTTGAGATGAACACGTACGTTTTTTTTATTCCTTCACATGTAGATGATCTCTATTTGATCATCCTTCCAATATATTATTATATTCTTTTCATTGATTGCATCTTGCAGATTGTGTATATGTACTCTTCTTTTATCTACATGTTGGTTAATTGGCCATTGAGTAGTTTCGTTAGCTGCCCGGTCAAATATCTGTGTGATGTCACCTTTCTATCATACTTTCAGTTGCTATATGACATGTTATTTTATTTTGTTCTCCTTATGTGTGGCTTAGATGGTTAAAGATACGTACAATGCATAATCAGTCATTCATAAGTAGTTTAGTAATATTAAGGGTACTCCTATTTCCTTTGCAAGTAATTTAGGCGTTATTAGCTATATTTAGCTATGGAGGTTTTAGATGTTTGTAACTTGCATGGCTATGGTCAATAATTTGTGTCATTTATAATTTGTTTACATCATATATTCATGTGAGGTACAACTTTTTGTTGGTGAAAATCGTTTCTAACCTGGTGACGTCGGTTAAGATCTAGATTTGGTCGACCGTTCGAAGTCAGTCGTCCTCGACGATGCGACCGATTCGACTCGTCCGTTCAATCGATATCGTTCATTCCTACGACGAAGTAAACACATCTTTTCAAAAATAAAAATCGACGGTTTGTATTTTTTTTTTTAAATTAAAAAGTCTAAAATTTACACACTTTACCCTTTAAATACTCAAACCTCATTGTATGTTTTTGATTATTATTGTAAGGTTTTTATTTTTATTGGAATAATTATTTAATGTTTTTTAATTATTTATGTCACGTTTTAATTTAATGAATTTTAGTTTTTTTTTTAAACTTGAACTTGATCAACTTAATATAGAAACAAATCTTATATATGTCGTCAGAGAGACAAAACTGACGTATCAAAGTCACACTAAGTCCCGAATGCGCTTAGCCTTAAACATATATTATTATATAAAGTACTTAGAGATGAGATTAATATTAATCAAGAATTTAGTAAAACCTCATTGACATAGTTTTATAAAAATAGAAAAGAAATATTTTTCATCTTGTAAAAAATAATATATTGTAAATTATAAATTATCAAGCGATAAAAAATACACGATGATAACGAGAATTAAATTATTTTTCTATAAAAAATATTGTTGATCCCAAACTTAGATCGATTTAGCTTTATGTATACGAGATTAGATCAAGTAATACACTTAGAGAAACCTTTGTATATGCTTATGATAATCTAAGTGTTATGCGGAATTAACACTTAAACAAGAACACACAATGATATAAACAAACTTTCACTTTGATTAATGATATCAAACTTGCTTACAATGAAAGTAGTTTACGAATGAAAACTTATATAAAACATTAACCTAAAGGTCTTCTTTTATAGACATAAGAAGCCTTGTACAATAATCTACGTATCAGCTATTCTAGGTAAAGATAAATATAGAAAATACATTGTTGTTCCTATCTTTACTAGAAGTAATCTAGAATACAATAAACGCGTAGAGTATATCTTCCTATCAGTGCTTGTCTTCAATGTATCAACGCTTGACTTTGTCTTGTCAACGCTTGAGCTGTCAGCGCTTGTTTTGCTCCTGTCAACGCTTGTTTTACTCTTGTTAGCGCTCAAGTGATCTGGCCTTAATTTATTCCCAACAATCCTCCCCTAAACTTGATATCCACTCTTATGATCAAGTTTCTGAATAAGCATTAAGGACTAGGAGGAATCTTACAAACCTTCTCATATTGGTAATAAATAAATCTGATCAAGTCTTTTGCCACGTCACTTGAATAATCAATTTCCAGCTGAGTGTTCTTCATCTTTTCCAAGATATCCTTGGATATGAAATACTGACCATCCACAAGTAGATACTCAGCAAACTTTTTAGAACTCAAATGGTAAACACCAGCAGCTGAATATAATCTCCATTGAAGACCACTGCGGTCATCTTCAAGATCCTTCCAAATAGGAGGATCCTCATCTTTTGGTCCACACATTCTCTTGAATGTGGACCACAGTTTTATTCCATTAGCTGAAGTTGGTGCTTCAGCCTCATACTTGGTCTCTAGCAACCTCCATAGGTCTACCAAGTCTTCTCTATCACAACTTGCAAACAAAGATATGAGAGTGGTAAAAGTGTGTACCTCTTTGCCATACCTGCCAATTTTCCAAAATCCACATTCATCTTCTTTATAGCTCACAATTGGATTTATGGAATCTAGTGGTAACACTTGCACCATATCTGAAGCTTCTAATGGTGAGAGCTTGAGGCTCTTTCTTATGACAGCCTCACTTGGATATAGTGGATCCATATCTTTGGGAAACTCAATCCCTTTTTCACTGGTGTGGGAACAAACATTGCTTTCTTGAGCTCCATTTCTTCTGCAAGTTCTTCTTTTCTTTCATCAGAAAGAAGTCTGAGAGTGTTTGCTTCCTGCACTCTCACCCAAATGGGATAAGCCTTGCATTCCAACTCATCAAATGTCAATGCCCTCAATTTCTGATATGTCCAGCCTACTCCATGACATCTATGCAACATGCAGTATAGCTCCCTTCTATCCCTTTTCAACTCTGAGAGAATATTGCTTGCCTTGTGTTTCAAAATTACCTGGCAATCCTTTTGAACTCTGAGGAGAATCTCCAAACCCCATATTTGATCTGAAATGGTCAAGTGTGGATTCTCCATACATCTTTCTTCCCAAGCATTATACATTTGAACCACCTCTGGCATATCAAAGTCAACCTGCAATTTCAACTCTCTCAACTTCTCCTTGGCCAACTCTTCTCCATACTCAAGTCTTTCTGGTTCTATAATCATAACACTTGAGTCTGAGCTAGCTCCATCACTTCCTTCTTCTGAAGTAACAACAAATGGTGACTCTTTCACCTCCTTTCTATCTTGTTCCATGATTTGTGCAGCCAATCTTCTATCAAACTCAACTTGAGCTGCATCCTTTGGAACAATCTCTTCTACCATAATACCCTTACCCTTATCTAATGGATCAATGGTTGGTAAGGTAGATGGTGATACCTGTGAAGAAACCTCCTTGATGATGGATGATGACTGGGATACATCACCCTCATGTGCAGGTCTGTCAACGCCCAATTTTGTTCTATCAGCGCCCAAAATATTTCTGTCAGCGTCCAAATTCTCCTTGTCAACGCCTAAATTTCCTGCCTCAGCGCCTTTTGCAATCTCCTCCAACATGGCTGTAAATGATAAATTTAAGTTTGTAGGAGAGACTAAAGACGTATCAAAACCTGTCTGTTTCTTCAAACTTGTAAGGGCCTCAGCAACATCCAAAGATTGACCATCATGGCTGCCCTTATCACTCAGATTTATTGGATCTTCCTCCCCTTTGGAAGATTCCTCCATACCTCTCCTGGCACTTGCAGTCTCCAAAACAACAATCCTCTCCCTCAATTGCTTGAGTTCAAGGCCTTGTGAGCTGACAACTTGTACTAAGTCTGCATTTTGCTTTTGCAAGCTCATGCAGACTGCCGTCAATTCAATTAGAGTCATTGATTCCAATCTGCCCTCTTCTAAAATGGGGATTTGACCTCCCAAGTCTGATTCATTGGGCACGGGTGAGGACTTAATGATGGTGGGACTGCCTTGGCCAGCATCTAAGCCAGAACCAATAATCCCAGCCTCATCCATATCACCAACCACACTTGTGGTGGTGGTTCTCTCTGCTACATGGCTTGGACCACCAAAGGAGAACACTCCAGTAGTCCTTTGGCGTTTCATCAACCTATATTCAGGGGGTGTGGAAGATGATGTGGATTGGGTGGATGTGGGTTGGTTAAGGGGTGTTTGGGTTTGTGAAGGTTGTGTGTCAACGTTGGAAATAGGCACATTAACGCCAACATTTAATGTGTCAGCGTTGAAGGGTTCTTGGTCAAGTTGCATATGTTCAGGTGAAGGTAATGGTTCAGGTATTGGGTCAATTTATGGTTGGGGGTCTGGTTGGGGTTGAGCTGCTGCAATGACAGCAAGCATAGCTTGGGTTAAGGGTAGGTCACGATGGGGGGGGGTGAGTTCATCTTCATAAAAATAGCTTTCTTTTGCACAGGGATCTCATAAAAATCATTATGATCCCTTGTGCAGTATCCTTGAACATCAAAAACCATTTGTAAAAATCGGGGATAAGCTATAGTCATTTTGTTCCCCTTATTTTTACACATGCCCTCAAAAATCATTTTTGAATAATTAAATTTTTGCCCAGTTGCAATACACACAATAGCACTTGCAATAGATCTATTGATCTCATTGTGTGCAGTGCATTTGAGACTCAAACATTGAAGGAGGACATGTATGAGGTACTTCCAGGCTGGGGGAAACTCCTGTTTATGATATTTTTTAAAGTTCCTTCATCAGGAAAAGGATAACCCAAAGCCCTTAGTCCTTGTTCTATTTCACTAATGGGAAGGGTGGCTATACCATCAGCATCATCAAGATGCAAGGCTTGGCGTACCAAAGCCTCAGTAACCACCCAAGGTCTCCCATGAACAATAGAAGTCAATGTAGTCACTCTATTAACTGTTGAGGAACTTACAGTGTTCCAAAACTGTTTAATATGTGTGACAGCAATGAGTGGTGCATGAGAAAGAGCATACCTTATGGGGGATGCGTTCAAATACGCCACCATTTGTGTGTATTGAGGAAACAGAGTATCATCAGCTTTAAGATACGTAATCATGTTGTGTTGACTTCTGAACCCCAATTCCAATTCTGATGGTTTAAACTTTGGTGCCATTTATTGAAAGCTGTTAAAATGTTTGATGAAGATGAAGTTGATAAGAGAAAATTGTGTTAGACAAGAAATATAGATACCCTGTTTAATAATAGGAGCCAAATTTATAGGAGAAGAAAATGCATGTGATTGGCCCCAAAAATAGGCAAGTATTTTCAAAAACACAATCATGAAAATATTGAAAAAGTATAAGTTTATCTCATGCATTAAATGAAAGGTAACAACTCCCAAAATTATGGCCTAAAAATATGTCAAAAAGTAACAACTGGGTAGGACCCATTGAGTGTCAACGGGCAAAAATAACCTATCAACGCCCAACGGCTATAATCTTGTCAACGTTTGCCTATAGCCATGTCAGCGTCTAAATTGGTCACAACAACGCTTGGAAAAATACTTGTCAGCGTCCAAAAATAAAAATGTTTAAAAATGAAAAATGACCTTAACAAAGTAATTTATCCTAGAGAAGATAACCAAAAAGCTGATAATTATTATAGGGCGGCAAGCACTGTCCAGTTATGCACACTTGCTTAAACAAGATAGACATAACAGTCCTCTAGTGTCCCTTGCTAACCAAAACTCTTAACAACCAGGTTACCTTATAAAATTCCTTGTTACTCCCAGGTAAATTCCATAACAAAATTATTCCAAGTCTCCCAACAGACCACAACCAATTCTAGGCCAAAAAGGTCTTGGCAGCATGCATAATATATCAACTTTGCATGCTACAGTGCCTCATGATTTAGTAAAACTAACTCATACTCACCTGTGGACACAATCTAGAATTGTGATAAGAGTATCATATGGATACCCAAACATCTTAAAGGTTCCTAAAACCTCCCTTTAAACTATGATACATAAGTTGCTAAAAACATGCATGAACATAAAAATTTATGTCAAGATAGGAATTAAAAATTCCAACCATCATCCATAAATAAAAACTTGTCCAAATGCTTCTCCATTGATCCATAAGCAACTCTGTATCTAATGGTATACTGCTAACATCATCTGCACATTTAGATTGAAAACCACAAAACTAACATTGTTGCTGACAACGCCCCGATAACACATGACAGCGTTGAGGGAAGCTTTGTCAGCGTTGGACAATTATATTGCTGACAACGTTACAAAAACACTTATCAGCGTTCAAGCAACCTTTGTCAGTGTTAGAAAAATATAGTGGAAAATCTAAATCATCAAGAAGACTAATAACAATGCATCATCCTGTACATACTTTTACAAAAAGACTCCAAAACACATATTATGTGAGATTGATCATTCCAATACTTGTTACCAAGTATTGAAACCTCCCAGCATCAAAAGGTTTAGTTAGTAAATCTGACACATTTTCCTCAGTGTCAACCCTATCTGGTTGTATTAAACCTTTTTCAAAACAATCTCTTATAAAATGGTGTCTAAGTTCTATGTGTTTAGTTTTAGAATGATGTACAGGATTCTTAATGATGCATAAAGTGCTGTTATTGTCAACAAATATCTTGGTATGCATGAAATTATACCCATAGTCCAACAGCTGGTTCTGAATCCAAAAAACTTGTCCACAACAAGCAGCTGCAGCCACATACTCAGCTTCAGCTGTAGAATTAGCCACCACTGTTTGTTTCTTACATTGCCAAGATATCAACCTGCTCCCAAGAAACTGACATCCACCAGTTGTGGATTTCCTATCAAATTTATCACCTCCATAGTCACTATCTGAATATGCAATCAGCTCCAATGGTGAATCCTTTAGGTACCACAAACCAAGACTAGGATAGCATCTTAGGTACCTAAAGATCCTCTTCACAGCATAAAGGTGACATTCTTTGGGAGTCACTTGATGGTGTGCACAAGAACACACAGCAAACATGATATCAGGTCTGGAGGCTGTAAGATACATCAAGGATCCAATCATGGATCTATAGTGCCTGACATCAACATCTTTCCCATCTCCAATCTTTCCCCAAGGGTGTTCTCTATCCATAGGAGTAGTAGCCCTCTTTTCATGTGGAGAAAAGCCAAACTTCTTCAAGATCTCAGCCACATATTTATCCTGGGAGATGAAGATACCATCTTCTTTCTGCTAAACTTGCAAACCAAGAAAGAAGTTCATCTCCCCCATAGCACTCATCTTGAATTTGTCTGTCATAAGCTTGGAGAAATCCTCACTCATCTTTGGATCAGTAGACCCAAAAATGATATCATCAACATAGACCTGTACAAGCAACACATCCTTGCCTTTCTTCTTTGTAAATAGTGTCTGATCTATGGTGCCCCTTTTGAATCCATTGTCCACCAAATAGGTAGACAAAGTACCATACCATGCTCTAGGGGCTTGATGAAGTCCATACATAGCCTTTTTGACTCTATACACCTTATCTGGATTCTATGGATCCTCAAAACCAGGAGGTTGCATCACATATACCTCCTCAACAATAGTTCCATAGAGGAAGGCACTCTTGACATCCATTTGATAGAGAGTGAAGCCCATGCAAGATGCATAGGCTAAAAAGATCCTTATAGCTTCAATCCTTGCAACTGGTGCAAAGACTTCCTCATAGTCTATCCCCTCCTCTTGTGTATATCCCTGAGCCACTAACCTTGCCTTGTTTCTGACCACAATGCCTCTTTCATCTCTCTTGTTCCTTAGAACCCATCTTGTCCCTGTAGGTCTGACATATCTGGGACAATCAACCAACTCCCAAACATCCTGAATTGCAAATTGGTGAAGCTCATCCTGCATTGCTTCCACCCAACTTGGTTCTTGGAGAGCATCAAATATTTTCTTGGGTTCCTATTGTGACAGAAAACAGGAAAACAAACATGCTTGCACAAGAGGGGTATCAACCTTCTTGTGTATATTGGCAATAAACCCACCAAGACCTTGATGAGATCTTCTTGTCTGAACTGGAGTCATAATATCACCAATGATTTGAAAGGTGGGGTGATTCTTCATAGTGGAAGTAAGAACTCCTCCTTCAAAAAGTCTGGTGTCCTCAACCTTATTTTCCATGTTGCCAATATCTTCTTCATCAGACTCTCTTTCATCAACATGAGGATGAACCTCTTCATATATATTTTAGAAGGTTCACCTTGTTCAAAAATGGAAGAGAAAAGATGTGCAGAAGTGTTGTCAACGCTTGAACCTTGTTTGTCAGCGCTTGGGCTAACAACGCTTGAACTATTGTTGTCAACGTCTGAACCATCAACGTTTGAATTGGTCTTGTCAGCGCTAGATTTGGGTTTGTCAGCGCCTGAAGGACCATGCATGTTTGTATCTGGTGGTACTTGGAGACCACCATTATCTTTACCAGCAGCAGCATCAAAGGCATCTGTCCAAATGGGAATTGTGACATATTCTTGTATAGGAGATGTCTTTTCTGCTTGTGATCCAACCGTTTCATGAACCTGTGTACCTGAAACATCAACAACTTGTTCCTCCACAACATTTGAAGTTACCTTCACAATGTCTGGATTAGTGACAGGCATATAATTTAAAGCTCTAGATAAAGGTTCCAAGTCAAACAACCAATTAGGACCACTTTCAGGATCACTAGGTTTATTCTCTAAAAACCTAACATGTACTCTTTCAAGTATACGTTTTTCCTCTTTAAGATAAACCCTATATCCCTTGCTCTGCACTGAATACCCCATGAAGTAGCCTTCATCACCTTTTGCACTAAATTTCCCTAAGGCATCACTAGTATCTAAAACTACTACATGACAACCAAAAGGTCTGAGAAAACCAATATTAGGTTTTCTTCCCCAAAGTAACTCATAAGGTGTTTTGTTCTGAATTTTGTTAACCAATGCTCTATTTTGAACATAGCAAGCTGTATTAACAGCCTCATCCCAAAAGGCTTTAGGAAAATGAGCATCAGCCAACATGGTTCTGGCTGCTTCAATTAGGGTTCTATTTTTCCTCTCAGCAACCCCATTTTGCTGTGGGGTTCTAGCAATACTAAATTGCCTAGTAATTCCTTTCCTGGCATAGAAATCATCTAGCTTCTTATTCCTAAATTCACCACCATTATCACTCCTAAGCATTTTAACTTCATTGCCAGATTTCTTCTCAATCTGAGTGATAAAATCAATTAGAATATCAGCTGTGTCACTCTTCATAGCTAGAAAGAATGTCCAAGTAAACCTAGAAAAGTCATATGTGATAACAAAGCAATAGGACTTACCATTTAAACTTTCTATATTGGTTGGACCAAAGAGGTCCATGTGAAGAAAATGAAGAGGTCTAGAACTAGTATGCACCTGTTTGGACTTGAATGAGACCTTGTGCTGCTTGCCTTTAAGACATGCAACACAAGAGTGATCATTGTGGAAGGCCTTTTCAGGCAAACCATCAACCAAACCAAGTCTCACAAGCCTATTTATATTTTTAAAATTTATGTGCCCTAGTCTCCTGTGCCACAAATTACTCTCATCTACTGAAGCTTTAGCATAAAAACAAGACATATTATTATTCATTCTAATCCCATTCAGATTCACATTGTATATGTCTTTATGCCTAGGTGTTCTATACTCAATATATTTCTCATCAGGGATCTTATAATCCTTGCTTTACACCAAACACTCAGTATCAGTAAACAGAACTTTATTTTTGTTATCACAAACTTGTGATACACTAAAAAGGTTGTAATCAAGTTCTTTTACCAAAAATACGTTTTCAAAACGCAAATTCTTGGTGAGAAGGGTTCCTTTGCCTGTGATAGTACCATATCCACCTCCAAAGTAAACCTTATCACCATCCTTAATGGGAGTGAAGTTAGTTAAGTAATCTTCCTTCCCTGTCATGTGCCTTGAGCATCCACTATCCCAATATCCATAATCATTGACCTGTTTTTGAATGCCCTGCACATAAAGAAAACAAATTAGTTTTCTTTGGGAACCCAAGCCTTAGAAGACTTGGATTCATCTGGTTGTTCAATAAGAACAGACTTAGTTCTCATAACAACCCCATTTTTATCCTTCTTAGGATGAAATACCCAGTTAACCCCAATAGGTTTTGTAATGACCTTTGAAATGTAATTAAATCTGTTGCAGGTCATTGAAATCCCATTATCATTAGGGTTTTGATCTTTCTTGGGTCTCCATGTTAAGCTTGAAGAAGCTTTAGACCCCTTACCCTGTGGTTGAAAATATTTAGGTCTGGTCACGTTTCTGTCAGCGTTGGGATTGGTCTTGTCAACGCTGAAATTACCCTTGTTAGCGTTGAACCTAGGGTTTGCTACAGAAACCCATTGCCTATTCGACCAGGTGTTTGTCTTTTGAAATGGTCTTTGTCCATGAGTGTTAGACCCTCTAGTGAAGAATGGGGCAGGTCTAACAACTTGTGGACTTTGCTGCACACAAGGTTTGGGTCTGACAACGTTTGACTTTCTAACAACGTTGACTTTGTTCCTGTCAGCGCTGAAATTGTTCCTGTCAGCGCTGGCTTTGGAAGCGTTGACACACTTGTATGCCAAGTGTGAAAAGCTACCACAAGTGTAACAAGCTTTTCTAGACACAACCTTAGGTCTAGAAGAGAAGAAGCCTGTTCCATTATTGCTAACTTGGCTCTTGGGTGACCTAGTATTCCTATACATCTCTGCATACTTAATGCTAGGTTTTCTATCAGTGTTTGAGCCAAGGTCAACAGCTTTACCAGTGATTGGGTTTGTAACCTTAATGGGAGTTGACTCATTGGGACTTTCATATAGCAAGCCACCCTTAACAAATAAAGTAGGGTTAGCTTTCTTCCATTCATTCAGGTCAGTCAACTTTTGTTGGTACTCTTCAACTAGAGTGACAACTCTTGGTGGAGGAATGAATTCCTCCTCTTGGAATTCTGGCAAACAGTCCAAGAGAGGTCCTTTTGTTGGACACTATAGAAGTCACCAGCTGGTGGTGGAACCACAGAGTAGTCTTTCATCCCAATCCCAGTCATGTCCTTAGGATCCCTTTGTTTACCCACACAGTCTCCTAGGGTTTGAGTGGCTCTATAAAATCTTTGAATTTTAAGACCAACATTGTCTTTATTCTTAATGGCCTCATCTAATTTAGCCTGTAACTCACCATTAACCCTTTCCATAATGTTTCTAATATCCATACTAGCATTTAACTCATGTTTTAAGATATTTATTTATCTTTTAAGTCAAATTCGATTTTCTTGTATTCAGAAACTGTCTTCTCAGTTTGAGTGAGAGCTAGTTGGTAATTAGACAGTTTGCACTTTTTAGTACTCACATCACTTAATAATTTTAACACCTCTTTGTTAAGCTTCTCAGTGTTTAACCTACAACCTTTACTACAAAAAGCATCATTGTATACCTCATTATCAGATGAAGAGGAGGAGTGTGCCATGAGAGCATATTCAACATGCTCTTCTTCTTCAACCTCAGCAACCAAAGCTTTATCCTCTTCAACATTCTTAGCCAGATAGCTCCAATCCCATCCCATACCATCAATTCCTTGAACTGCAACCATGGCTTTAGGATCCTGAGCTTTAACAACTTGACTTGAAGGTTTACCAGCATCAGATCTTCTAGGAGATCTGCATTCCCTCATGAAGTACCCCATACGATGACAGTTGTAGCATTCAACTTTGGATTTATCAAATCCAGTTGTGTCTTTTGCATTGAAGGTCATCTTCTTCTTAAACCTTCTGTTCCACCTATTTGCTCTTATACTAGCAAGAGCCATGTTCCACTTAATGTCCATCTCTTCCAAGTGCTCATCACTTATCTGCTCAAGATCCTCATATGTAATCACTGAACCATTGGTCAAAGAAGCAATATAAGCACATACAATATCCAAATCCAAACCAGCAAGTTTAACTCTTGGAGAGTCACTTGTGAATGTGTCAGCGTCTGAGAAGGAGACGTTGAAAGGACTTGTTCCAGTGCTGACACATGATGATCCAGTAACTGGATGCATGTAAGAGTCCTTCTGATTGAATTGACCTTCACTATGAGAGAAGAAGGCCATGTTACTGTTGGTAGACTTGCTTCCATGCTCTAAAAGAGTTTCATCTTCCAACAGCCTTAGTTTGTTGTAGATGTCATCAAACGTGGAACTTTTGTAGGTATTATTGGCAAGAATGGATCTTGCCTCAATCTTCCATGCCTCACCAAGACTTTTAAGAAAGGTAGCATTAATGTCAACATCACCAAGCTGTGTCCCCATGAAGGACAATTTACTTGTAATGTCAAGCAATCTGCTTCTCACACTACTCAGCTTCTCATTGGGTTGAGCTTTGAAGACAGCATAATCATGCATGAGTTGTTTCTTCTTTTCTTCCCTGGTATCTGCATTGCCACCATATGCAACTTCAAGAGCTGCCCAAAGGTCTTTAGCAGAATCATAACCTATGTATTTATGCTGGTTCTCTTGTCCCAAATAGACTTTCAGAATATTTAGGGTTTTCATGTCAACCCTTTTCTTTGCTATGTCTTCAGCAGCCACAGCTCTACCATCTTCAGGTTTTTCTTTCTTATCTTCTTCAGAACATCCAGCAACAGCTGATCTTTGAGTAATAGCATCAGCAATCTTTTGGGCTTTATCGAATGTGTTTCCATATTCAATGATCTCCCAGAGTGTGTAGTCATAGATCCCTAGATATTGCTCAAAGTTGAATTTCCACAATTCAAAGTTGGTTGCATCAAGCATGGGAATCTTGATGTTTGGTAAAGGTGAGGAGGAGGAGTTTATTGTTTCTGACATGATGTTGTTAGGGTTTTTTTTGAGAAAATTAGGGTTTTGGTGATTTTTTAGGGTTCTTGTGTTCTTTAAGATCAAAAGTTCCTCAACAAGCTCTGATACCACTTGTTGATCCCAAACTTAGATCGATTTAGCTTTATGTATACGAGATTAGATCAAGTAATACACTTAGAGAAACCTTTGTATATGCTTATGATAATCTAAGTGTTATGCGGAATTAACACTTAAACAAGAACACACAATGATATAAACAAAATTTCACTTTGATTAATGATATCAAACTTGCTTACAATGAAAGTAGTTTACGAATGAAAACTTATATAAAACATTAACCTAAAGGTCTTCTTTTATAGACATAAGAAGCCTTGTACAATAATCTACGTATCAGCTATTCTAGGTAAAGATAAATATAGAAAATACATTGTTGTTCCTATCTTTACTAGAAGTAATCTAGAATACAATAAACGCGTAGAGTATATCTTCCTATCAGTGCTTGTCTTCAATGTATCAACGCTTGACTTTGTCTTGTCAACGCTTGAGCTGTCAGCACTTGTTTTGCTCCTGTCAACGCTTGTTTTACTCTTATCTGCGCTCAAGCGATCTGGCCTTAATTTATTCCCAACAAATATATTTATATACTTTTTACACATAAAAATCATCTGTAGTTACCCATTTGCAAAAGGTTGTTATGGTAACATACCATGTTGATTATGGTATCCTATGTTATTTTCATGATTGATTGATATTTAATATCAAGAAAAATTAAAATTTCTTACATTTATAGTTTTGAAGTACTACTAAACAAGTTTCATCGGAAGAATATATAGGACTTTGATTGGTCTACTTATGGCACGTTTCTTATTTCTGGGTCATTTGATGACTCGTGCATCATATGAGACGTTAATAAAGGTAGCAAAACAATGTCGAGCCAAATATGATATAACCAATATGCAACTCTAGATGTTAGTCTAATTATTTTTGTTTTTCTTTCAGGTGTGTCTATCAGATCTTAGCTTGCTCAAAACAGATTCGAAGTTAAAAGAAAATAAACAAGATCCTAGATTACGTGGGTGCTTTATGAGGAATAGTGGCGGCCTTTTACTTACAGAGAAAAAAATATTTATCTATTTATTTATTTTTAACATAAATAAAATATTAAAAGAATTTTTTTTAAAAGAATTAAAAGAAAAAAATATTATAAAATCCCGAATTTATCTATTTTAATATATTAAAAGAATTTGTTTTAGTTTTTAATTAAATGCAACTTGCAAGAATTGAACATAAGACCTTTGGTTTAGGGGTAATCAAGTTTACCAACTTGCTATGGTAAGGTTTTTGCTTAATTGTGACTAACCCATATACTTAAACAAACTAAAACTGAATACTTTTATTTTTTGTTTTTATTTTTCAAAATATTTTTATTAGATTTCTTTTGAAGTGTCAAACTTTTTTATCTTCTAAATTTCGGATTAATTTCGTAGCTTAATAATTATCCGAGTCTAAAGGTTTAGAAATATAAAAATTGCCATGGAATTATAAAAACTAAACACAAAAACTTGCGTCAGATAAAAATATATTTAAAGACCCAAAATAACAATTTGCTACTATTAAACTTGTGTCACTCCAATATAGAAAAATAACATAACGCTTTTTTTTGTGATGACATGGAATTTTTTTTATTAATTTTCGAAATATTTTTTTAAATTCGGATTGAATTTTAGATCTTTTAAAAATATTTATTTTTAACATAAATTTAAAAATCATATTCTAGCAACATATTATGTTATGGTTTCACCACCGGGTCAACCCGGTCAAGTCACGGGTAACAAAATCGATCATTGGGTCAACTCGATTGTGTCACCAGGTGAGGAGCTTATCGTCAACGGTTCGTTCATATTAAGAAAAAAAAATATCGCCCGTTTACCACAAATAAACGTTACTTAAGCATATACTATAACAAAAATATACTAAAGATTCAATTACATATTCAAGAAACTAAAAACACACATCAATAAACCCTCCGGAACAAGAAAAAAAGCGACCCCGCCCGTTGGACGGGTTACGACGCTAGTGTATATATATATATATATATATATATATATATATATATATATATATATATATATATATATATATATATATATATATATATATATATATATATATATATATATATATATATATATATATATATATATATATATATATATATATATATATATATATATATATATATATATATATATATATATATATATATATATATATATATATATATATATATATATATATATATATAGAGAGAGAGAGAGAGAGAGAGAGAGAGAGAGAGGAAGGTTAACGTAGGATAGTGGTCAACGTAGGAAGTATAGGAAGTAACGTGAATTGTTAGATTTATTAGTATATGATGTCATTTGATGAAGTCTGGTCAATGTCATTTTGTAAATAACATGAAAGGAACTGGCGGTGCTCGCCTCAAGTAACTTTTTGATACATAATACAAAGAAACATGGTAGCTCGCTACGAGTAACATTTTGATACATGATCTATAAAGAAACGTCGTTTCTTGAGGTTAACTTTTTGATACATTATATACAAAGAAACGCGGTATCTCGCTATGAGTAATATTTTTATAGATAAATATAGATGAACATACACATGTGAGTAACATTTTTATAGATGAATATAGAGTTGAGGTAAATAAAAGAATTCTTATAATTAAATAAATAAAAAAGAAGGGATGAATATGGGAGTGACATGTGTCACCTTGTCATAATATTATTACACATCACTTTCCCACATCATCTCCTTAATAAAAAAATTTCAAAAATTTTTTTCTTCCAAAAAAAATTTGAATTTTTTTTCAAGAATTTTTTTTCGTAATTTTTTTTCATATTTTTTTTTCAAAATTTTAAAAAAAGTAATTTTTTTTCAATTTTTTTTTCCGATTTTTTTTTTCAGGAATTAATTTTTTTTAATTATTATGGAAAAAACTAGTGTATCATAGTTAGACAACTTAGTGCATCACAGTTATACGTTTTAAAGCATAATGTTTATAAGTTAATGCATCACGGTTTTAAGTTATTACATCATAATTCCTTCACAAAACTTAGAATTATGGTGTAATTCTCATATATATGATGCAACACATTTATAACTACGATGTGACAAATTATAACTATCATGCACCTCAAATTGTTGTCCCCATATATTTGTGATGATTAAGCAATGAAGAGAGAAAGAAAATAGATGAAGAAGAGATGAATTCCTAGAGAGAGAAAGTAGTGAGAGAAAGTAGAGAGAGAGATGATTAACTTGGTGAGATTAGATTAAGAAAAGAAGTTGTTACAAATGACCATCCACCCTCCTAACATGCTAGGAGGATAGTATATATAGTCCACCCACATGCGGGCTTTAATGGACTATATATTGGGCCGGGCTTGTCTTTTGGACTTTAATTAGTTTAAATCCAAGCCCGTGAACCACGACTAAATAACTACTTATTACAACGTTCTAATAAATATTACAATAGAAACCTATGACCGAACATTCTTGTTTGACTCAATATTTTGAGGCTAACAATCTCCCCAAATGTGAGGTCATTCCTCTTTGATATTTTGGATTTCAATGGAGTTTTATGAATTTCGTCATAAATGAGTCTTGAACGTGTAACAATAGTTTTGTTCCTTCATGCTGTGATCTTTGAGCCTTTGTCGTTGTCTTTCGACTTTGTCTTTAAGTCTTGAGATCTTCAAATCATCCTTGACTTATCATTGCCATCTTGCGATCTTGTGTCTTTATCCACATGCTCACACTATCAATTGTTGGATAAGTCTTTGGGCATGAATATGTGGTTGTGAATCTTTGACTTTGCTGAGTACACCGTGACGCCACCTTCTCGAGACAAAACATAGACACGGACTGAATGGCTTTGACATTCGTCCTAAATCGGTAGCGTTTTACCTCCGGTCGGCGAAGACCGTTATACGATATTAAATATCGTACCTGTGATCAGGTAGATTCAATTAAGAATCTCCTTGACAGAGTTTCGCGGCTGTACTAGCCGTTCTCTTTACTCGACCGTCTCAAAGCAAGACTGCGAACATAAAGAGTGAATCAATTGGATAAATATCCGCTTGATTAAAGTCGTCAATTCAAATTCCTGGAACAAGTTTGATTCATTAAGAATCTTACCATTGTTGCTTTCCAGTTGACACAAGTTTGATTCATAAGAATCTCACAAGTCACCTACCGTAGCGCTGTTTGATGTTGACGCTAGAAGGATTTCCATTCGTCACTGTGAATATTAATAAATATCACTCTGAATGTTCTGGCAAGACCATAAAGATATTGCGTAGAAACCTGAAACGAGTTTGAATCAATTCAGAATCAAACCACTGTTGCTTTTCAGTTTTACATATGTTCAATTCATAAAGAATCTTGCATATGACCTACCGCAGTGCTGTTTGATGTTAACACTGGAAGGATTTCCACTCATCATTGTGAATACTAATTAGTATCACTCTGAGTGTTCTAGCAATATCGCAAGGATATAGCGTAGGACTCTCTTGATCTTCATCCGTGTGTCCTAACGAGATTTTATTGATCTCTTGGCTCTAGACTCGATTTGTGCACTTTTAGTGGTCGGAGGCTGGAGCAGATGCCACCTATTCAATATCAACTATCTTGGAGTGAGAAAGTCAATAGAAGTCGTGTTGATCTCCGTGACAATAAAACAAACTTCTTTTGAGAGAAGCCTGAGTAGCTAGGAAAGGGTTGTGCTTCACATCACTGGGTCCATGATGAGTTTGTCTTCATGATGGGTTGACCCGGTTTCTGCCTAAGTTGTATGGAGGGCTTCTTTCTTTAGACCCTTTATCCTTACATTTCTTTTTCATTCTTCAACCCCTTCAATGCTTACCAAGACATCATTAATAGCACCTTGTTGTGATTGTTCCAGTGCTATCATCAGTACTTAGTCGGCATTCAGCTACGTTCACATTCTACTCCATCTTTCCTAAGGACTTCTAATAATCTATTGGATTGTCCCTGGGAAGATCCCTCCGGTTCTGGTTGGATCATAGGACTTAAACCTAACCACCCTTTTGACACCAATAATGTCGTGAATTAAAGATGTTGTGGGTATTTGATCGTAACCATGAAAACCACTTTAAATTCTAACAAAGTGTGTGAAAAACATTTAACACCTTGCTAGTTTTGTCGTTTCAGAAAAACTCCCCCTTCACATGTGCATCGATAATCGAAAGTGTTTCGCACATGTGGGTAAGAGTTAAAGTGCTTGAGTCTTATAGATCACATTTTAATCACATTTTCTCCCCCTATCTCTAATATATAAAATCTTTTGATATTAGAGATACCAAATTTGATTAAAATATATTTTGAAAAATAGTTTTGAAAATCTTCGGGAGAAAGATGTGTCAATCTATGCATGAAGTTGAAATGCTCCCCCTCAAAAATTGATCCAATGGAATTGTCATTACGAGGATTTGATCCACATTAAACTTTTGAGGATAGGAGTTGTTAAACACACAATTTTTGAAAGATTTTGAATATCATTGAGAAATTCTTGAAAAAATTGTGTTCAACGCTTTTTGAAAAATCAATTCTTTTTGACGAAAAGGTTTTTCTAAAGCATAAACTTGAGTTCATAGACTTTGAATGTCTTGACGAATCCACTCAAGTGTAATAAGATTTAACTTCTTTTGCTAAGGGTAAGAGTACAAAAGCGTACACTCCCCCGTGAATTTAGATCCGGGTTGCAATCTGAAAGTGATTACAAGCCATTGTGTTGAGCTCAAAACGTTGAATGTTTTGTGACAAGCTCAACCCGTGATAGATTGCTCTACCCGTTTGTTAGGATATGATATCTTTAAAGATACAATTTCCTTTATTTGAGGTCCGAGTTACAGTCTGACATTTAACTGTAAGTCGTTTACATGAGCTTAAAAACTTTGAATGTCTTTAATGAGAGCTCATGACCGAGAAAATTTATTTTCCCGTTGTTAAGGATAAGTTATCATTCGTGATCAACTTTCCTTTCTTGGAAGTACGAGTCACAATCTGAGGTAATTGTAAATCATCGAAATGACATGTTTTGAAAAATATTTACAACTTTCATTCGAGCTTTATGTACACACCCGTGTCGTTATTGAGCGACATTTCTAGGTACGTCCATACTATCGATACTGAAAGACATGTCGAGAGGAATATTTTTGGTATTTTGAAAGTTTTTCCATTTTGTGTTTTGCTTTTCTATGGATATTTACGTTTTATTATATTTTTTTATTATTTTTTTTTTCAAGTTTTTCGAAAATAATCCAAAATAGACTTTTGTACAACAGAAGAAGGTGATATCGAATGTACAGAATTAGAACCCTTTGAAGAAGGAGAAGTGGGTTCAGAATCCGCTGTTGTACCTGCAATCACAGAAGACGAGTTTGCACAAATACTAGAATTAGGAGTAACAAATTCCTTTTTAGCGTGTAGAACAGTAGCATTAGTGCTGGTGCAGGTGTTATCACTCTTCTCTATTGGAATCCACTTAAGACCAACTTCTGTGAAGATCCGTCCCGTTGGTTTCCACTGAAGACTAGGTTTAGGAGTAGCTTTCTCTTGCACAGCGGAAGACTTCTTTGGAGAGAAACTATGTCCTTTTTGAATCCACGTCTCAGATTTGGTGTGGTTGCTTTTCTTTACGACGGGTTTGTATCTCCTTGTTGTCTTATGGGATTCTGTATTCGATCTCCGTTCAAAGGAACGAGATTTGACCTCATAGAGGTATTGCAAAATGCAATGGTCATGATTTCCATTGGGAATGCCCTTTTTGCAAGTGGGACATACAGGGAATTTTGGATTCACTAAAGTACTTGTATTCCTTTGTTTTCCAAATCGTTCAGGCGTAGTGTTTGAAACACGACTATTCATGGATGGTTTCCAATTCCTAGATTGCTGAAGAGGGATCCTAGGTTTTGGTTGACTACCATTAGGAGTGTGTAGAACTCTAGCGGGATTTGGTGAACTAGGTTTTTCATACACTGGTTTGTCTTTCTGAATCTTCCCTTTTTGTTTCGCATCCTCTAGGTTGTGGGTATGAACGAGGTCATTTGAACCTACAGATTCCTTTGTGGACGTGAATGTCACACGTTTTGGAGGAGTCCTAGAAGTGCTAGGTGCATTCACATGGTTGGGTTTAGCAACCGTGTGCTTTCTAAATGGTGGAACATAGGGTGATATGGATGGTTTTGGAACACTTGGTTGCACATCAGTCTTAGGGGATAACCTAGATTTCATATGAGAAGAATTGGAAAACGGAGTCGGTTTTCCTAAGATAGACGGCTTTGGATCCTTGTAGGCATTGGGTTGTCGAACAACAGGTTTCACAACTTTAGGTTCCACAACTTTCACACCCATTTTAGCAACGAGTTTCTGCAACTCTGCTATTGCTCTGTCCCTGTCTTGTAATTGAGCTTTCAACCCTTTAATTTCCAAATTCTGTTCATTCATTTCTCGAAATGTTTGGGAAAGTTTTTCTTGCAATTTATTATCATGTGGAAAACGACCAAAGTCTTTTTGCAAAGCAAGTTCAAGTGAATGACAATGTTTTTGAAGGAAATCAGTTTTGTGTTGAAGTAACTCAAAAGCCTTTTTGTCGACATTTTCTTTCCGTTTCGAAAGCTCAATTTCAAGACGTTCACATTCTTTGATCTTATCAAGATATTGGCATGAAACTTCAGAATATTCATCAATATCAGCACAAGATGTAAAATAAGCACACATAATATCTTTAGAAACGCATTCTTGCAAGAGTAAATCATATTCATCAGAGAAAACGGACTTGTCCATTTGAAGATCATCAATTGCTTTCTCAAGAGACTCAACATATTGTAAATCATCAAACATTTCAGACCGAATTAAGCTTTCGAATTTAAGAACATTTTCTTTTAGTGTTGCCACGTTCGGTATTAAGATTTGTTTGACAAGCACAGTTATGTCTTGAGGAATTGGTTTCTTCCACTCGTCATTTTGTCGTTGTTTCCAATCATTATCAACAATGGACTTAATATTATCTATGTAATGAGTAAGAAACCCAAATATCTGCCTACTCTTGCTTTTAGAAGCATCTAGGGGCAAGTAGTTGATGAACTTAGAAACGTTTGTTTTCTTAGTGGCAAACGCTTTCTTCCATTGAATTCTCTTTTGCCTGCATTCTAAAAATACTTCCTCACGAGATTTCTGAGTTTGTTTGTGGAACAGACCATAAAGACTATTCTCATAAGCATAATTATATGGTTTCACAAACTCCTTATTAACTGATGGTTGACTATCAGCATCCCAAAGGGCAGTCTCTTCACTATTGGCACTTAGAGGCATGCAATCAAGATCTGTCCTTTCAGTCTCATCAAGATAAAGATGCGGGTTCGCAGCTTGAGCTTTGGCAAGGTACTCAGGACTTGCAAAGCTAGCTTGACCCTTAAACATCGATGGAGGTGCTAGCATTCTTAGGGATTGAATAGAATCATGCGTTTTATAAACAACGTTCTTCAAAAATTCGACTTGTGCTTCTAGTTTCGTAACTTTTTCGGTTTCTTTATCATATCTACTTTTGAAGTCTTGTTTTAACGCATCTACCTCTTGTTTCTTATCCTCTAGAATTTTAGCTGAATCAGTAGTGGTCATAGAGAGCTTTTGTTCAAGTTCATTAACTTTGGTATTGGCAAGGTACGTTTTTTGACGTTCATCCATTAAGAAAACATTATATTGACGCTTCTCTTTAGCTAATAACTCAAGAGTTGTATTATATTTGTTTTCAAGATCGTCCTTTTGACTTTTTAACGCACTTCCCTTGTACCCCTCAAGCTCTTTGGTTTTCTGAAGAAGCTCCGCTCTATAGCTATCCATAGTTTCACTAGACTTAATTAGAGCAGCTTTGCATTCTTCAAAATTTTGAGTGAGTGTTGCGTTTGCCTTCTTTAATTGCTTTTGACTCTTTTTATTTTCTCTGACATCTTTTTATAAAGTAGCAATTAAATTGGCTAGCGCAACACGCTCCTCGTCATCATACTCATTTGCATGTTGATCATTGTCAGACGAATTATTGCACGTGTCTAATGGATCAGGTATGGTATTGCTATCAACCTTTTCCGTTATACATGTGGGAATAATGGTTTGAGGTTGATCACTATGCTCATGCGTATTAGCATTTCCAAACACATTATATTCATCATAGTGTACCTCTTCCAATGGCTCAGAATCAAAAACAGGACCATTATCATAGGAAGGTGTATTGCTGATAACATTCTCAGAGTCGATGTGTTGTTTGGCAGAGCTGCTGTTGTCTTTCCTAGAGTTGTTGTCATCATTCCCTGAACTATGCGTTGGAGTCTCATATCTGCAGCTTGTATTCTCAACATCTGAGTCGATACCACAACTGGTATGAAGTCTGTCATCATTCGTTTGTTGCGTCTGTATTGTGTGATTCACATAGGTTACAATGAAGTCGATGTTGCGGGTTATTCGATCTTTGTATGATAAAGCATCCATTCCATGATATCGCTTGAAGCACTCGTTGGTAAGCGAAGACTTGATGAAGTCAGAAGTAAACATCGTGTCAAGTGATGTCTTGAGATCAGTGAAAGTGATCTTGCATTCACTAGCAATGATTCTTTCGTTGACAAGTTGTGTTTGAAGTTTATCCATGGCATGAGTGAATGTTGTGCTGAATGTGCCAGTGGATTCACGTAAGTCGAACAAGACTTTTGAAAGGTTCTGAAAAGAATCTTGAAGTACTCTAAAACCGTCCATGGCGTTTTTTCTCAAAAAACATATCTGTTGTTGTAGTCGTTCCATTTCGAGGTCTTTCACGTCTGAACTTTCAGTAACCGCATTACTCGTTGGCATGATGATCGTCTCTCTCTGTGGATGAAGTGACATTGGATCTTAAGTAGATTTGTTGTGATTGTGTTGTTGTTGAAATTTCGAAAATTTGAAATTTTTCCTCAGTCCGACAATAAATTCCTCAGTCCGACTAAAACGGTAAACCGAAAATTTTTGAATAACCAAATTTTGAAAACGAGTTAGAAATAGCCAATAACTAGTAGGGAAAAAAATTTGAAAAATGAAAATTTTAACGAAAAATAAAACCTAAAAATGGCCTAAAAATTTGAATTTTGGTCCGAAAATTTGAATTTTTGGTCGAAAAATTTTTCGCATTGCCAAAATTTGAAATTGAAGCTTAAATGGCCTAAAAATGGTCTATAAAAATGGTCTATAAATATATATATATATATATATATATATATATATATATATATATATATATATATATATATATATATATATATATATATATATATATATATATATATATATATATATATATATATATATATATATATATATATATATATATATATATATATATATATATATATATATATATATATATATATATATATATATATATATATATATAGAGAGAGAGAGAGAGAGAGAGAGGAAGGTTAACGTAGGATAGTTGTCAACGTAGGAAGTATAGGAAGTAACGTGAATGGTTAGATTTATTAGTATATGATGTCATTTGATGAAGTCTGGTCAATGTCATTTTGTAAATAACATGAAAGGAACTGGCGGTGCTCGCCTCAAGTAACTTTTTGATACATAATACAAAGAAACATGGTAGCTCGCTACGAGTAACATTTTGATACATGATCTATAAAGAAACGTCGTTTCTTGAGGTGATTAACTTTTTGATACATTATATACAAAGAAACGCGGTATCTTGCTATGAGTAATATTTTTATAGATAAATATAGATGAACATACACATGTGAGTAACATTTTTATAGATGAATATAGAGTTGAGGTAAATAAAAGAATTCTTATAATTAAATAAATAAAAAAGAAGGGATGAATATGGGAGTGACATGTGTCACCTTGTCATAATATTATTACACATCACTTTCCCACATCATCTCCTTAATAAAAAAATTTCAAAATTTTTTTTCTTCTAAAAAAAATTCGAATTTTTTTTTCAAGAATTTTTTTTCGTAATTTTTTTTCATATTTTTTTTTCAAAATTTAAAAAAAAGTAATTTTTTTCAATTTTTTTTTCCGATTTTTTTTTCAGGAATTAATTTTTTTTAATTATTATGGAAAAAAACTAGTGTATCATAGTTAGACAACTTAGTGCATCACAGTTATACGTTATAAAGCATAATGTTTATAAGTTAATGCATCACGGTTTTAAGTTATTACATCATAATTCCTTCACAAAACTTAGAATTATGGTGTAATTCTCATATATATGATGCAACACATTTATAACTACGATGTGACAAATTATAACTATCATGCACCTCAAAATGTTGTCCCCATATATTTGTGATGATTAAGCAATGAAGAGAGAAAGAAAATAGATGAAGAAGAGATGAATTCCTAGAGAGAGAAAGTAGTGAGAGAAAGTAGAGAGAGATGATTAACTTGGTGAGATTAGATTAAGAAAAGAAGTTGTTACAAATGACCATCCACCCTCCTAACATGCTAGGAGGGTAGTATATATAGTCCACCCACATGCGGGCTTTAATGGACTATATATTGGGCCGGGCTTGTCTTTTGGACTTTAATTAGTTTAAATCCAAGCCCGTGAACCACGACTAAATAACTACTTATTACAACGTTCTAATAAATATTACAATAGAAACCTATGACCGAACATTCTTGTTTGACTCAATATTTTGAGGCTAACACAAATACATGTGATTAATAATAATATAACATTGTTTTTATATAGATAATTATAATGCAGTAAGTTTAAATCTTAATGCATCAAACTTATAACCAGTGCATCATAGTTATAAGTTTTGTGCATCACGAATGATGGAGTAATTTATAACCTTAATGCATCAGAATTATAACATTGATACATTATAAGTAAATGCATTATAGTTATCTGTTAGAGAATACAAACTATATCATTAGTAACACTTGTATTTTTTGTGCATTATAAAATAGTTTGTCGCATTGTAGTTAAAAATTTTGTGCATCACAATATTAAATTTGGGGAATGCACTATAATGTAGTAAAATTAAAACAATAATGCTGTAATTTATAAACATGATGCACTAAAACACGTAACTGTGATGCATAAAAGATTTTTAAAAAAGAAATTCAAAAGAAATTACGAAAAAAATATAATGCACCAAAAAATATGTGATACTGATGATATAACATTGATTTTCTATATGGGTAACTATGATGCAGTAAGTTAAAATCTTAATGCACCAAACTTATAACTAATGCATTATAAGTTAGCATCATAGTTATAAGTTTTGTGCATCACGAGTGATGTAATAATTTATAGCCTTAATGCATCATAATTATAATATTGATACATTATAAGTAAATGAATTATAGTTATCCGTTGGAGAATAAAATTTATATTATTAGTCATAGTGTATTATTGGTCCATTCATGTAGTAATAGTTTATCGCATCATAGTTATATTTTTGTGCATCATAGTTAAAAATTGGTAAATACACTATAATGTATTAAATTAATATTGTAATGCATTAATTTATAAACATGATGCACTAAAACATGTAACTGTAATGCAGTAAATAATTATGGAAAAAAATTTCCGAAATTTTTTCTTTCGAAAAATAATTTTAAAAAAAAGTTTTCGAATTTTTTTTCTAAATTTAAATGTGATGCAGTAACACATGTAACTGTGATGCAATCAATGTAACACCCCACTTGGATAAGTGGACCGTTACGTGTATTTATGGCGTGTCATCAAAGCATGCAAGGTAAATGTCTTATAAAACATTTACTAACAAGGAAAATACCGGAATCAAACATCGGTAGTCCATACATAAGCTCAAACATGTAAAATTAGATACTGAAAGGAAGGACTAAACAATTTCCAAACAAGCAAAGTAATGTATGAAGTGCATAAAGTACGAAGTCTGGATAGCTTCCATCCAAATGCATATACTCTCAGAATCCTAGAGCGTCCCTGTGTACCTGCCGTTGGGAACATGAAAAGAAACTACGGCTGAGCATAACGCCCAGTGAACGGATATAAAAGCATGATAAGAAGTACTGAAATGAAACATATATCAAATACTGAAGCTAGAAGACTGATATGTAGAATGTAGCGAAAAACTGTGTATGTCTTGGAAAACCTGGTTTATAACTTGTAAAACTGAACTATTAACTGTTAAATCTGAAAACATGCATGTACTGTATTTTAAGTGCCAATAGCTTATATAGGTCATGTAATATAACAATGTGAGCATGAATACTTAGAGGGGTGACCTCGTCATGCTGTCAGAGGGGTGACCTCTAACTGATAAACTGGGTGGAGGGATCAGCTCCAATGTGAAGGATGTAGAGCACACACCACATTCACTTGCTGAACTGTAAACTGATAAAATAGGATGCACCCATACGCCCCACTAATAATATAGTGATAAATGGCCAACTAAAATAAAAGGGACTCTACGAGAAATCACTCCCTCGCAGAGGAGTTATGACACCGGTGCCTCATGTGTCATGGTTACTGTACCTCCGTAACTAGATGAAACTGGTAATGCATGTATATAAAGCTCAGGCAATTAACATAATTATCATGGCAATTCATGTAAAGTTTTATAACATATAACTGGGGAAAACAGATGGCTGCAGACGGAGAATCCTAATCATGCATAGAAAGGAAATTCCATACTGAAGGACGGGAAATCCGTACCTTGTGTCCAGTAATTGACTGAAGATGAACAGACGAAACTCTTACTATGACTTCACGAGAGCTACATAAATAAAGGAAAGTGAATAAGTTGTATGATTAATGTACACTTTTACTGGTTCTTATTGTACTTAACTTGTTTTACAAGTCTGGTATTATTTTACTGTTTCGTGTACAATCTTATAACTCTGTGTAACACCCCACTTGGATAAATGGACCGTTACGTGTATTTATGGCGTGTCATCAAAGCATGCAAGGCAATGTATTAAACATTTACTGACCATACGGAAATACCGGAATCAAACATCGGTAGTCCAACATAAGCTCAAAATATAAAGACTAAGTACTGAAAGAAAAAGGACGAAACAGTGTCCAAACAACCAAAGTAATGTAATGTAATGTGTGCATAAAAATAAAGGAGTCTGGATAGCTCCCATCCAAACACACGTACTCTCTTAGAACTCCTAAGATTGTCCCTGTGTACCTGCCATTTGGAAACATGAAAGGAAACTACGGCTGAGCATAACGCTCAGTGAACGGATATAGCATGATAAGAGTGTACTGAAACTAATGGAATAGAAGACAACAATGAAGCTATAAGACTGATATGTAACATGTTGTAGAACTCTGCATAAAATCTGAGAAACCTGGTTCATATATACTGAAACTGAAATATAACTATTAATTTTGAAAACATGCATTTACTGTATTTTAATTGCCAGAGCTTATATAGGTCACGTGCTGTAACAACCGTGCATGAATAACTGGAGGGGTGACCTCGTCATGCTGTAGAGGGGTGACCTCTAAATAACTGTGCTGGGTGGAGGGATCAGCTCCAATGTGAAGGATGTAGAGTACACACCACATTCACCCTAATAACTTGTAACACTTATAAGCTTAGGATGCATCCATACGCCCCACTAAACATACATATAGAAATGGCCAACCTGAACATGAGTGGGACAATGCAGGATATCACTCTCCTGCATGTGAGTCACGACACTGGTGCCTCTAGTGTCGTGGTTACGGTACCTCCGTAACTAGTACATAAACTGGTCGTGCTTGTATATAATGCTCAGGAAATTTATTTAGTTATTAACATGATTACTGATAAACTTAAAAATATACTGGGGAAAACATTTGGCTGAAGACGGGAATCCTAATCATGTATAGAAAGGAAGTCCTTACTGAAAGGACGGAAATCCGTACCTCGTGTCCAGTAACCGACCGAGATCAACTGACAGAAAGTCTACTCTGATTTCACGCGAGCTACATGAATAAGGGACGTGAATAAGTAAACTGATATTCGCTTATTTTAATTCCATGTTCTTATTGGCCTTTCATTTATTTATTTTATTTCTAAAATTCCGTACGTATATTAACTGATAAATCCGACCGTATAATAATTCATTTTAATGTATTATCTTTCTACTATTAGTTACGGTACAACGTATTTCCGATGCTATAGTAGTACTATATTAAGTATCCCGCTAAAATAGAAAGTTTCTTAATTTAGAAGTTCCCTAAAATAATTTAATTCATTTAATAAAGTTATACCCTTTTAAATATTAAAGAACTATTTTAATTTAATACATTTAAAATATATTTTAAACATTTATAAAACAATTTGATTAAAAAGGTATAATATAAAAAATATTCATTTTATTTATAATAATAATGTCCCGAGCCTACCGAGATACCCCCATCTCGGTCGCACTAACAATTCAACAACATAAGCTTAAATCTGTCAATAAGAATCTGCGACAGAAAAAATGTCGCTAAAACTGTCGCTAATGTTATTCAATTATCCAGATTTTATGTCCCCTTTTCCCACTGATTAAGATTTTAGTTCCCACTGCTAGGTTATGCTTTCCTACCGTTTAAATAAACCAAACACACCCTTATGTTTCTGCAGACCCAAACGCACCCCTTATTTCTTTTAAAAACAAACCGATTGTTTTATTAACATTTTTGGGTCTAACAATCAGCCCTAGCCGCCCCTGTGTGGGTCACGGCTGGGCAGAGAAGGGACCACCGAGACATGAAGTCTCGGCTGTACACCGAACCCAGACACTCCCCTTTGGCTACGGCCAAAAATCAACACCACCACCATCGAGACCCTGCTGTGGTCTCGGCTGGGTCGAACAGCAACACACCGAGAGCACTAGGCTCTCGGTTTTCGTGATATGGGCAACAACATGACATCCCTTCATTTTATTTTTTTCAAGATCTGTTTTTATGGACGTTAAGACATGCTAATTCATGACAAAACTGAAATCAAGAGAGGGAAAATGGATTACCGTTGTAGATTGGTAAAGATAATATGAAGAACACGAGTCCTTGATGAAGAGCTAAACCGAAAACCCCCCTTCTTCCTTGTCTTTTTCCCGGCGGCCAACTCACACAACCATGAAACCCTAATATATTCTTTTTTTTTCTTGTTTCTGTTTAGACAAAAAGGGGTTTACCCCCGTTTTCTTTTTTCTTTCCTTCCAATTATGGGCCTAAGCCCAAATTCTCCTTCATTTCCTTGTTTTTCAAACCGGGCCTAAGCCCTTTTCCTTCCCTTAATTAAATTTTCTTTTTTTTTTAAAACAAAAACCGGCTAGCTAATAGGATTGAATATATTTCTATTTTTTTTAAAACCTAATCGTACGCTTGTAATTAATTCTCGCGGTGTTATTTCCGTATGCTAATAATACGTAAATTGTTTATTAAAATTCAACTGCGTATTTAATATCATCAATTAAATACGGGTTTTACAATTCTTCCCCTCTAAAAAGAATAATTCGTCCCCGAATTAAAGACACCACTATTCCGGGTTTTACAATTCTTCCCCTCTAAAAAGGAAATCTCGTCCTCGAATTATAGGTAATAAACTAATGAAATATAAGAGCTGAAGGACACATAGGCTGAAAGAACATGAAGGCCGAAGAGGCATATGAGTAGAAAGGATCGTTCGTCTTCTATCTAAGACATAATGCTGCTAAAAGGTATAAACATGACATGACTAAAGTGTACATGTAACGTGACATGTCCGAAGAAGACATGGAACATAACATGACTGAAGAGGATCAGAGGTTCGGATGGACTCCTCCGTTTCGAGTGGCTTCCCGCTCGAAACGATTTCTTAGAAGGTCTAAGCAAAATAACAATCTTGGTCCTGATGACCCTGTCCTGATGATGTTGAATAGTTTCTGGTTTCATACTTAAGATGGATTCTCTGAATCTGATAGAAAGAATAAACTATAGCATGCAGAATACATGGGACGGTACGTACAAATATCTAGAAAAGATAATATTTATATCTCTGGGTAAGCTTCTGCAAGTATAAATGGACGAACTACGTGAACAATTGTGAACGTACTATGTGAGCAATTGTGAATGTGGTTCACGATTCTATGAGGAATGATGGGCATGGAATATATTGTGCCCGGTGATACATGAAACATACTGTGAACGTGATGCTAGGACATATCATGAACATATGCTGACTGAGGAAAGAATGACAAACAATATGGCCTGAGACGTGAAACGTCTACCTGGGTATGGAGAAGCTCTGCTAACTTGAGTCAGGTTTCTTAAGCTTTCTGTATCCGTATTTGGTAATGAACCGTGAAACGTGTATTGCACAATGGCACATAAACTTGAACGTGAACAATGTTACGAACGCTAACGTGAGCTTAAATCATGAGATAGCACAAAGCATGAACTGAAACAGCATCATACTGCGAATGAGACTTAAATGTGAAAGTGAAAATAAACGTGAACGTAAATATGAACGTACACGTGATTGTGAACATGAACGTGAGCGCGATTCACGAACGCTAATTTTGATCTGACAAGATTGTTGATGGAATACTTTAGAATCATACGACCTATTGCTGAATTTCTGCAGCATGTCGGTGTCCTATCTTGAACCTAAGGTATGTCAGGCATCCCGATATGAACATAGTTGCATCAATTATGTTATACTGCTTCTATCAAAATTCTGCCTGAGATTACGGTACCTTCTGGTGGAATCTGAGTGATTAGTCATGAAAGAATTTTGAATCTGGGTAAAATAGATCCCTCGTAGCGTAGGATCTTATGGAATACAAAATTTTAGTGTAGGTCCTCTCCTTTATGCGAAAGCTTAGCCATAGAAAGCTAATCATGAGAACTTTCAGCAATTTCTACAGTTGTAGCCAACTGTATTCTAGAAATTTTGTACTTCGTTCACCGGCGTTGGTCGGGACCATCTGGTGATGGCCTTCACCTTCGCAGGATTGTCTGAAATTCCTTTCTGCTGAAATAGTGTGGTCCCGAAATGCCACCTTGTTCTACTGGGATTCATATCTAGAAAGCTGCGTATATAACTTTTCTCCTATCAAAGAATCTATACAACTGTGAGAAGATGATTATCTTGTACCTCTCTAGAATTTAGAAGATCAAAATGTTATCAAATTACATACTGACGATTTTGTGTGCGAAGTCATATAAAAAAAATTTATTCATAAATTTCATACTATAGCTGGAGCATTATGGAGCTCAGAAGTATAATTCAAAATTTTTAGGGTGACTATAATATGTCTCGCTCACCACTGATGGTGACATGATCATGAATTGTTCTGGAAAATATATAAGAAGTCATAGCAGATCAGATAAACCTACCAATCGCGAAATGAACATCGATTAAAATGATGATCTTGTCAAAATATCGGTGGTCGATACATGATCTCATGTTACCGGCCGTCTTCCTGATAAACAGAAACGGTACACCCTATGGTGGTGCGCTAGGGCGAATAAAGCCTCGTTCCGATAACTCTTGCAGCAATTGCTGCAACTCTTTTAACTTAGCTGAAGCCCTGGAATAAAGAGTTTTGAAAACAGGTTCTATTATTGAGACAAGCTTGATGTTAAATTTTGTCTCGTGGTTAGGAAGGAATTTTTAGAACACCCTTTTAATTACTTCTGGAAATGCTGAAATATCTGCTGATCATAAATTTTAAGAACTTCAGAAGTGGATTTTAACTGGTGGCTAGAAAGTCTTTGCAACTATAGGATAATAATTCACGTGCTCGTAAAGCTAGAAAAATTGTACTGATTTTTCTGGCAGGAGTAAAATGAATATGTTCAGGGTCGGTAGGATGGATCTCGTCGTTAACTGAAAATAAAACTTAATAAATATGGTGATACTGTTGGGTCCTTTCTGGCTGAGAGGCAGGTGACTAACTGATTTAAGATAAAGCTGACATAGGAATACATGAAGTAAACATGACGACTTTTCACTGAATGTGTTCGTCTGTAACCTCACAGAGTGAACACTGCGTGTTTAACCTGAATAAGACTCCAGTGGTGGTGACAAAATTTTTCAAATGATCTGATTTATGTGTGGCATAATAGAACGAGTGTATCCCCCTTGGAGGGTGCCCTGAACCATTGAGGGTCTGGTTTAGAAATATACGGAGTTATGAGTTCTGACTCGTTCTTTGAGAAGATATTCGTATGACGTATATCATGACTGGTGTCCTGACAAATGTCTTCCGAAATGATACTTGAGACCTGTGTCTTAACTGTTGTCTGGACAAGTATTTTAATGGTGAGTCTGAATAAGTTTAAGAATTTTGGTAATTGCTAGGATTGACGAACCGGTTAGACTACTGACCCCCTGTACTTCTGGTCACGTCCGTTCCGAAGTCCCGATGTTACTGACTGATTAATTATAAGCATGGTGGTTGTCAATACTACTTTGTCTGTCAATTTACGGTCATTATCATGACCGTGATTCATGCAACTATTCCGACTGAAAGATTAGCTGAGTAACGTGTGACATCTAACTGAGAAAGTAAAAGCATGGAATAGAATGGTAGTGTCTGATGGTTGAAATTTATTCTTGTCAGAAATTTCAAGTTTATAGTTTTTGTCCTTGTTCTGCAGTCTTCATAGTATAAACAGCATCAGCATCTTGAGAGATCTCCAACGTATCAGCAGCGTCAGCATTTTTGAGGTCTTCAAAGTGTTAGCGGCATCAGCATCTGGTAAAATCTTCAACTCACGAGCAACATCAGCACCTGGTAGAGTATCGACAAGTGGAAACGCCTAAGATGATTGAGAATCGATTAGCAATATCCATTGAATAGGGTATCTAGAGTACACCTGGATTACTGTACATGAAGTACAAAATAAATACTACACATGGAGCATATCTGAGACACTGTACATGGGGTACGTATGGAATACTGTACATGTCACTGGTAGGAATTTATGGGATGATTGATACTGGTGTCAATTGTCTGACATGATCAAAGAAATAAATTGATTTAAACGGTAGTAACTGAACTGAAATGAGTAACATGATAGCCTGGTAATTCCTGCGTAGACTTAATGCTGGTTGTATAGAGGTTCAAGAATATGATTAAATGGACTTTCAATAATGGTCAGCATAAGGACACGACTGATGAAGACCAAACATGATTTATCATGAAATAGGATGATACTGAAATCCTTCTATATGTTAGGATGAAAACATTATCACCCTGCTGAAAACATAATCTTCATAAGGAGACATGAACTAAGTCAGCATGAAAACGACATTCACGTGAAAGTATAAACCTGACTGATACAAATAACATAGGAG